>CM031240.1:786817655-787417655 GCA_018340775.1 Taxus wallichiana var. yunnanensis | reverse complement strand
CCAAGAGATCAGAGATCAGGCATCCCAAGCAATGGAGAAGGATCAAGCTTTGATCAAGAAGACCTTTGATAGGAAGGCCAAGAGTAAATCTTTCCAAGTTGGAGATCTAGTGTTAAAATGGGATGCAGATAGAGCAAAACCGGGAAGGCATTCAAAATTTGATGCCATTTGGAGTGGCCCATACATGGTCACAAAGTGTAAGGACAACAATGCCTTCCAATTGTCTTCATTGGATGGTGAAGAACTGTAGATTCTAGTCAATGGAATCTATCTAAAGCATTGCTTCTAAAGGGAAATTCTCCACCTTGTAAATATTAGCTTAGGTTTCCATTCCTTCAAGTGCTTGTGCACATTGTTTTGTTGTAGGTTGTTTTGCTTTCCCTAAGTGCTTTGGCACAGCTTGCTGTTCCTGGGAATGTGTTGGCAGGCCTTGCTCCATCAGGTGATTTTCCATGTTCCTCTTTGCAACGTTCTAGTCATTTGGGGTATTAAACAGAGAATCAAGTGACTCCATGCCCAATGGATTGCTTCAGGAAACTGGTAACTTCATCCAAAGCATGCGAGATGACCCTCTACGAGTTGCCAAAATTGTTATCCCAAATGTGCCCCCTACTCATTTTGTGGATAACTCCTTTACATATTTCCTTCTCTTGTGCCTCAGTTAAAATATTTTATTTTCCAGGAACTCAAAACCTCTTGGAAATGGCACCATTGGATAGAGATCTCTCTCAGCTTTCCAGAAAGGTAAATTTTTCCTCCTAACTCCTCATATTTTTCAAGTTATGGCTCGGCAGAGTTTTTGTGGGAAATTTTCCCTTAGAGGGCCCGCAACCAATCAGAACATGCCACATGGCACCTGGAGTGGTGGAGCGTGGGGAAAATTTGAAAAAATTTTCCAAAGACCAAATGGGTAAAAATTCAAACTTTTTGCCCGCCGATCCGATTTTGGCCTGTTTTTGCCCTAAAACTTCAAATCACCATAACTTTCGATCCAGAGCTCGGATTTTCACGTTCTTTATATCAATGGAAAGCTGGTGAAATTATCTACAAGATTCAAATGTAAATTTTTAATTTTGGTTTATTTTTGAGGGATAAAATCAAAAACACTTCTGGTACGCGCCCATGGATAGAACTGACGTTTCAACAACCAATTTTAATGCAAAATGGGTCGCATTCTTCTCCAGCATGGTCAAAAATGTCAGGGCATGGGTTTGTAAGGACCTCCATGCTGTTTTTAATGCATTTTGGTCAATGGGGAATGGCTCCCACATTTTTTCATGTTTTCTCTCTCCTAGGCTCGACCCATGCACTGTAAAAGCCAGATTTGGCTCATTTTTCAAAGTGTGGAACACTTTTTTACACAGCAAGCTTCTATTTTCACCTTTAGCAAGTGATTTTTTGCAAGGATCAGACCTTTTCAGGGATTGTAATAGTTTTCTGCCTCTTTGGTGTTGGAATGCAAGGATTTTGATGTTGAAAATCACAATGAGCTCTGTGAATGCTTTCACTCCTTTGTATGTGTTATTTGTTTCATTTCAAACCTTTGATTACAACTTATCAACCTTTGTATGATGTTTTATGTTGAAATTTCTGATTTGTGTCTATTTGCATGAGAAAAAATGTTCACCACTCCTTTGGTGTATCACCCTTATTAGTTTAGTTTCAATTTTTACATCTCTTATCCCTGTCTCCTTGCAATCTAAGATAAAATTAGGATCTAAACCTCTGCAGTTGTGCAAATAATAGATCTATTTAGAGGAGTTTGAGGAACCAGCCTCTAATCTAGAGATTCCTCTCTCATTTTTACAAGTCCCACACTTGGAGAGAGGTTTCAATGTTGTGCAATCACACTGGATGCCTAAAACATCAATTTAGAAACCTGATTTGCATCCAGGGGTGCTGCTGATTTGCAACAATAGTTTTGGCACACCCAGTGGGACCTTAGAGGTCTCATTTTCATTGCAGCAAAGTTGATGTGCATCTGCTACAATTTTCTTGCTTAAAAGAGCTATAAATTACACATCTGGCGACTCCAAGGAAGAAGAATCAGCTGGTTTTAGTAGTGCAGACCTGAAAACTCATGAGAAGAATCACTACAAGGTCAAGAGCTGGAGAAGAAGAGGCATTGTTTGAATATCTATAGTTATCTCCAAGAGTAAGGAAAAGTGGGAGGAGAATCCAAAGGTCTCCATCTCCACCAAACAAAACTCTCTCAACTCCTCCACCTAGTAGGCCTTTCATTCAATCAACAAGGGTTCTAAGGCCAATTAGAATGGCACAAAACAACCCCTATGTCAATTTCACTGGCAGCAGCCCACTTGCTCTCAATGCACAAAATCTAATTCCAATTGCAGCCTTGAAGAACATTCCATTCTTCACTGGAGAGAATCAAACTACTCCTGGTGATCATGTTAAAGACATTACCAACCTTTGTGCAATTCATGAAATCAATGAGATGCAAGTTGCTGTCAAATTGTTGGCATCTTCATTCAAGGGGAAGGCTTTGTAATGGTTTAGAAGCCTTGCCTCAGGTTCTATTCAAAATTGGAACCAACTATGTGTAGCACTTCATGAGCAATTTGGAGAGAAGGGAGACAACTTGTCTCTTTTGGAGTATGACAACCATCAAGAGAGCTACCAATGAGCAAATTGAATGATTTCAACTTCAGATTTCAAAGGACTTGGGATAGAATTCCGGTGGCGATCGAGCAGCAAAAGAGAAGGTGCTTTTCTTTACTATCTCAAAGCTCTAAATTATGTTATTTCTATGTTAATTCAGTCCATGGGAGGCACAACTATCCCCATTGCTTATAGCATTGCCATTAGAGCTGAAAATTGTTTGATCCAAGCCGGCAAACTAGCCCCTAGACCTCCCATGCCATTGTTTCCAAGTTTAGAGAGCCTAAACACTAATCAAGCACCTAATTTGGCTCCTTCTTCCACTCCTAGAAATCAGAATTCAAGTGAAGCTTCCACTTCATCTTCTAGTGCCTCAAATGAACTTCAAGAAGTCATGAAGCAATTGCAAAATTTAGGTAATGAGCTGGTTACTCTCAAGAGGCAACAAGCCCAAATTTTTAGACCTTCCTTCTAGCCTAAAGCTCAGCCTAACAGGCAACCATATCAACCTCATAGACCACCCAATCTAGCTACAAATCTAAATTAAGCAAGGCCTCCTGCCAACAGACCATTTCAGCCCTATAATCCAAATGCTATATCTACCTCTAAGGCATTGGTGCCAACATAAAACAACGTTGCTCAGGAGTATGATTGGTGTTTTCCATGCAATGAACCTCACAACCAATCTATGTGTTTCAATGGTGCCTTGAATCAAGCATTAATGGTGACAACTACTGGTGTGGAGGGTGAGGGCAGTCAAGGAAACAACAAACAACAAGAAACATTCCAGTAGCAATCAGCTCCAAATGACACCACACTTGTGAACTAGCAGGTAGAGGATTTTTGTGGCATAAATCAAACAGTCTCTCAAGGTGTTGCAGCCAACACAAGGTCAAAAAGAAGGAATTTGGGTGAAGAACAGCCATTAGCTCCAACCAATCCACAACCTTTATGGCTCCATAAATGGTTGGCAAACAACATCCAGTTGTAAATGCACAAGGGCAGCCAAGAACAGCTCCTAAACCAACTCAAATACCGGTTTGTTGCTGCCCACATGCAAGGGATGAATATGCAAACCAAGCGACAAAAAGAGATCCTTCATCACAATTTAGTATCATTGATCAGATGAAGAAGACAAATGTAAATATATCAATGTGGGAAACCCTATCTATCCTGTGCCAAAGAGATTTGCTACAAGCTGCCATGAAGGACTGCCAACTTTGAATCAGCAATTCCAAATGCAAGAGAAAGTGCTCACAAATGTTGCCTAGCATGAAGGGAATCATGGAGGATAGCAAGGTAAAATGTTTAATCCCCCTCCATTTTATGTCTAATTAATCATTGGAAATCAGTTAGTGCACAATTGCATGATAGATTCTAGGGCAAGTAGCTCAGTGATGCCTAAACAAATAGCTGATCAGCTAGGGCTCCAGTATGAAACCATATCCAAAGGAGTAGTGCAGTTGGATGGGACAGCAGTAACAATAGTTGGAGTGATTAGAAACTTGAGTCTTACCTTGCATGCATGTCCAAATGTTGTTATTTTACAAGATGTATCAGTTATAGACCTTCCACCACTCTTTGCCCTATGCTTGTCAAGGGACTTCACAACCAATATTGGAGGATATTTGTCTACTGATTGGTCACACATGCTATTCAAAATGAGGTATGGAACCAAAGCTACAATCAGGTCTGAACCTATTGCAAACTTCCACATTGAGCCCTACACTCCAAGTCAGATCAATGCCAATTGTTCAGCATTTGATCAAGAAGATCATCCAAGTATCGATGAATCGACACCAAGGTTAGAAGCATCCCGGATCTAACTCTTGATGAATGGGCAAACAAGGTACATGCTTTTGATCCTTATCAAGAAGTAGAAGAATTTGAGCTAGGGGTCTATTGCATACATGAAGAAGATCAGCCCATTCCTAGCATCACCAAGCCAAACCATAAGGATGACAATGAGGTATGGTAGCTATTTTTTGATGGATCAAGGAGTAGACAAGGTGCGGGAGGTAGAGCCATGCTTGTTTCACCTTAAGGATTAAAGTACTATTCAGCTTTTAGATTTTAGTTTACATGCTCCAATAACACTGTTGAATATGAAGCCTTGGTGCAAGGGATGCATTGGGCAATAAAGAGAGGAATAAAGAACTTTCAAGTCTTTAGTGATGGTGAATTGATTGTAAATCAAGTCAAGGGACAACATGCTACCAAGAATGATCTACTTAAGTGCTACAAGAACAGGGTGTGGGACCTCATTGAGGATTTTGAGGTTTTGGCATCAAATCCATTCCTAGGAAAGAGAACCAAGCTGCTTTGACAAGGCTTGCGGCAGAGGGGCAGCCTTTGACATTGTGGAAAGCATTCAACAAGACAAGGTACAACCAAACATCCACGTGATTGTGAGGCCTCGGTGCTAGATAACAATGTCGTTGGAAAGTGTTTGAAAATGACCAGCAAATCATCCATTTCTTACAAGAAGAAGCTGAGTTCTCGGCTAAAAATCAGAAAAATTTGGAACAAGCAGTATGGTGACCAAGTGGTACAAAGCTAAGAATTAACAAGCTGCCTAAGGGACTTATCACTTTGGAGTCCATTTTCAATACCAATGATCAGTTTAGGAAAGAGAAAGAAAACATTCAGGTCAAGAGAGAAGATTCAATATCCATCTTGGTGGAAGAGAACAAACCATTGCAAATTGGAAAGATGACAACCGAACAAGAAAGGTACGAGTTCATACTAGCTGTGTCAAGAGTTCCCTGATGTGTTTCTTTGAGCTATGAAGACTTGAAAGGTTTCAATCCCAACTTAGCTCAAGCCATACCATTGAATTGGATCGAAATACTAAGCCTGTCAGAGAAACAAAGACCAGTCAATCCACACATGGAGCCTCTCATGAGGAAAGAATTGAACAAGTTGATTGAGTCAAGGATCATATTCCCAATCAAGCATTCTAGTTGGGTTGCCAACTTGGTTCCAGTCAGAAAGAAGAGTGGAGAGATCAGATTGTGTGTTGACTTCAGAGACTTGAATAGAGCATCTCTCAAGGACCATTACCCACTCCCTTCCATGGAGCAAATCTTGCAAGTTATGGCTGGCTCCGAGAGGTTTTCACTACTTGATGGCTACTCAGGCTACAATCAGATTATGGTGAAGGAAGAAGACTAGTTCAAGACAGCCTTCACAACCAAATGGGGAACTTATGCATACAGGAAAATGCCATTTGGGCTGTCCAACGCTGGTGCTACCTTCCAAAGAGCAATGGACATGGCGTTCAAAGTTTTGATTAACAACGTGGTGCTGATATACCTTGACGATATCACTGTTTTTTTCAAAGAATGCAGCAGACCACCTCTCTCATTTGAGACAAGTCTTCCAAAGGTGTAGGAGATTTGGAGTGTCTTTGAATCCTAAGAAGTGTATCTTCCTAGCACATGAAGGAAAGCTCCTTGGCCATATTGTCTCCAAAGAAGGATTAGCAATTGATGTAGAGAGGGTTGAAGCCATAAGAGCACTACCATTGCCAAGCCACAAGAAGGCCCTTCAGAGTTTCTTGGGGAGAATAAAATTTGTTCGGAGGTTTGTCCCAAATTTTACAGCCCTTGTCAATCCTATCACCAAAATGTTAAAGAAAAGCATGGCTTTCAAGTGGACAGCAGAAGGCAAGGAGAGTTTTGAAGCAATCAAAGAAGCCATCTCTCAAGCACCAACTCTCATCAACCCGGACTTCTCCAAGGATTTCATCCTCTATGCCTTTGGAGGTAATGATACTATTTCTGCCATTTTGGTATAGCAGAACAAGGACAACGATGAGCAGCCAATTGCTTTCTTGGCGAGAGCCTAGATGACTATGAGGTGAGGTATTATTTTTTTGAGAAGCATGTGCTTGCAATAATCATGAAGCTTGAAGAAATTCAAGCATTTAGTCTCAAACAACAAGGTCCAGTTGCTGGTCTCTCATCTTTGGGGTTAAAGACTTTCTCCTCAACAAGGATTTGAATGCGAAAAGGGCAGGTTGGATCACTCGTGTCATGGAGTATAACATTGAGATCAAGGTCACCAAGCTGGGAAGAGGAAAAGGATTGTGAGCAGCTGATTTTGGGAAGCAAAAAGAAGTATGCAATGAAGAAGAGGTTATTTTGATAGTTCAAGATAGCCATGAGCCAAGTGGCACTCAAGAAGAAAATAATGTTGTCCCCACTCCTTGTTGGACCCAAGGTATAATGCACTTCCTAAGCACGAGGCCTATGCCCTCCGAGAGATGAACAAAACCCAAAGAAGACACTTCAGATTACGAGGTTGTCCCATATGCCATAGTAGACGGTGTTTTGTTCAAGAAAGATGTGAATTGAGTGCTGCCGAGATGCATTAGCACAAATCAAATTCATAGGGTGTTGGAAGAGTTCCATGGTGGACCATTTGGTGGTCATTTTCACCAAGAGTGATAGCTCTAAAAATCATGAAGGCTGGTTATTATTGGCCCAAGATTTTCGAGTGATTGCTTTGCGTGGATCAAAGGTGCAAGAATTGTGCATTCTTCACAGGTAAAGAGAGGCTTACTTGCCCTTCCATTGCATCAATTTCAGTTGACCAACCATTCATGCAATGGGTTTTTGACTTCATTGGAGTCATTAATCCCAATTCAAGCCAAGGGCATAAGTGGATTTTAACGACCACGACTACTTCACCAAATGGGTCAAGCAAAGTAGCACTCAAAGAAGCAAATGAGTCTAGCATCTTATACTTCTAGGAGGGTATAGTAACCAGATTTGGCATACCTGCTACAATAATCTCGAGATAATGCATTGGCATTCATTGGATCCAAGGTGGTGAGTGGGTTGTCAAGAACGGGATCTACCTAAGTAATTCATCAAACTATTACCCTCAAGGTAATAGCAGGTGAGTCTACAAACAAGAACTTGTTGAGGATCATTAGGATAACTCTTGATGAGAATCAGAAGTCTTGGCATACCAAATTGAAATCAGCCTTATGGGCTGATAGGATAACTCCCAAGAAATCCATGGGTAACTCTCCATTCAGGCTTGTTTATGGAAGAGAGGCAATTTTGCCCATGTCTCTTGAGTTGCCAACATTGGAACTCATGAAGTAGTTAGAGTTGCTAGAGTTTGGGCCCATGGAGGTGAGATATGCGAGTTGATAGAGCTCAAGAGATCGGAGATCAGGCATCCCAAGCAATGGAGAAGGATCAAGCTTTGATCAAGAAGACCTTTGATAGGAAGGCCAAGAGTAGATCTTTCCAAGTTGGAGATCTAGTGTTAAAATGGGATGCAGATAGAGCAAAACCAGGAAGGCATTCAAAATTTGATGCCATTTGGAGTGGCCCATACATGGTCACAAAGTGTAAGGACAACAATGCCTTCCAATTGTCTTCATTGGATGGTGAAGAACTGCAGATTCCAGTCAATGGAATCTATCTCAAGCATTGCTTCTAAAGGGAAATTCTCCACCTTGTAAATATTAGCTTAGGTTTCCATTCCTTCAAGTACTTGTGCACATTGTTTTGCTGTAGGTTGTTTTGCTTTCCCTAATCGCTTTGGCTTTGGGACAGCTTGCTATTCCTGGGAATGTGTTACAGGCCTTACTCCATCAGGTGATTTTCCATGTTCCTCTTTGCAACGTTCTAGTCAGTTGGGGTATTAAACAGAGAATCAAGTGACTCCATGCCCAATGGATTGCTTCAGGAAACTGGTAACTTCATCCAGCAGGCAGATGACCCCTCTGAGTCGCCAAAATTGTTATCCCAAATGTGCCCCCTGCTCATTTTGTGGCTAACTCCTTTACATCTTTCCTTCTCTTGTGCCTCAATCAGAATATTTTTATTTTCTAGGCACTCAAAACCTTCTAGAAATGGCACCATTGGATAGAGCTCTCTCTCAGCTTTCCAGAAAGGTAAATTTTTCCTCCTAACTCCTCATATTTTTCAAGTTATGGCTCGGCGGAGTTTTTGTGGGAAATTTTCCCTTAGAGGGCCCGCAGCCAATCAGAACATGCCACGTGGCACCTGGAGTGGTGGAGCATGGGGAAAATTTGAAAAATGTTCCAAAGACCAAATGGGTAAAAATTCAAACTTTTTATCCCACCGATCCAATTTTGGCCTGTTTTTCCCCTAAAACTTCAAATCACCATAACTTTCGATCAAGAGCTTGGATTTTGACATTATTTATATCAATGGAAAGATGCTGAAATTCTCTACAAGATTCCATGGTTAGTTTTGAATTTTGGTTTCGTTTGGAGGGAGAAAATCAAAAAACTCTTCTGGTACGTGCCCATGGACAGAGCTGACGTTTCAACAACCAATTTTAATGCAAAATGGGTTGCATTCTTCTCTAACATGGTCAAAAATGTCAGGGCATGGGTTTGTAAGGACCTCCATGCTATTTTTAATGCATTTTGGTCAATGGGGAATGGATCCCACATTTTTTCACATTTTCTCTCTCCTGGGCTCGACCCATACCTTTGTAAAAACTAGATTTGGCTCATTTTCAAAGTGTGGAACACTTTTTTGCACAGCAAGCTTCTATTTTCACCTTCAGCAAGTGATTTTTTGCAAGGATCAGACATTTTTAGGGATTGTAATAGTTTTCTGCCTCTTTGGTGTTGGAATGCAAGGATTTTGATGTTGAAAATCACAATACAGGCTCTGTGAATGCTTTCAGTCCTTTGTATGTGTTGTTTGTTTCATTTCAAACCTTTGATTACATCTTATCAACCTGTGCATGATGTTTTATGTTGCAATTTCTGATTTGTGTCTATTTGCATGAGCAAAAATGTTCACCACTCCTTTGGTGTATCACACTTATTAGTTTAGTTTCAATTTTTGCATCTCTTATCCCTGTCTCCTTGCGATCTAGGATAAAAGTAGGATCTCGAACCTCTGTAGTTGTACAAATAATAGATCTAATCGGAGGAGTTTGAGGAACCAGCCTCTAATCTAGAGATTCCTCTATCATTTTTACAAGTCCCACACTTGGAGAGAGGTTTCAATGTTGTGTAATCACACTTGGATGCCTAAAACATAAATTTAGAAACCTGATTTCCATCCGGGGTTGCTGTTGATTTGCAAAAATAGTATGCCAAGACCTCGATTCTCATTAAGAGTCCTCCTAATGATCCTCAACAATTTCTTGTTTGTAGATTCAGCTGACCATTACCCCGGGGTAATAGTTTGATGAAGTACTTAGGTAGATCCCATTGTTGACAGCCCATTCGGTCACTTTGGATCCAATGAATGCCAATGCATTGTCTAATATTATTGTAGCTAGTATGCCAAATTTGGTTACTATTCCCTCATATAATTCTAGGATGCTAGATTCATTTGCTTCCTTGAGTGCTCTTTGCTTCATCCATTTGGTGAAGCAACATGTCATTTATTAAAATCCACTTGTGCCCTTGGCTCGAATTGGGATTAATAACTCCAATGAAGTCTAAACCCCATTGCATTAATGGCTGGTCAACTGAAATTGGATGCAATGGGAGGGAAGCTAACCTCTCTTTACCTGTGAAAAATGCACAATTCTTACACCTCTTGATCCATGCATAACAATCATTGAAAATCTTGGGCCAATAATAACCAGCCCTCATGATCTTTAGAGTTGTCACTCTTGGTGCAAAATGGCCACCAGTTGGTCCACCATGGAACTCTTCTAGCACCTTATGAATCTGATTTGTACCAATGCATCTCAGCAGTACTCCATTCACATCTCTTTTGAATAAAACACCATCAACAAGGGCATATGGGACAGCTTGCAACCTAAAGTGTCTTCTTTGGGTCTTGTTCATCTCTCGGAGGAAAATACCTATGCTTAGGAAGTGCATTATACCTTGGGTCCAGCAAGGAGTGGGGACACCATCATTCTCCTCTTGAGTGCTTCCTTGCTCATGGCTGTCTTGCAATGCCAAAACAGCCTCCTTCTCGTTGCATGATTCCTCTTGTTTGCTCAAGATCAGCTGCTCACACAATCCTTTTCCTCTTACCAACTTGGTGACTTTGATCTCAATGTCATACTCCATGACACGAGTAATCCAACCTGCCCTTTTTTCATTCAAGTCTTTGTTGAGGAGGAATTCTTTAACCCCCGCATGAGAAACCAGCAATTGGACCTTATTGTTTGAAACTAGATGCTTGAATTTCTTCAAGCTCCTGATTACTGCAAGAACATGCTTCTCAATGAAAGAATATCTCACCTCATATTCCTCCAGGATTTGGCTGAAGAAAGCAATTGGTTGTTCATCATTGTCTTTATTCTACTGTACCAAAATTGCAGAAATAGTATCATCACCTCCAAACGCATAGAGGATGAAATCCTTGAAGAAATCCGGGTTGATGAGAGTTGGGGCTTAAGAGATGGCTTCTTTGATTGCTTCAAAACTTTCCTTTCCTTCTGCTGTCCATTTTAAAGCCATGCTTTTCTTTAGCATCTTGGTGATAGGTCTGATAAGGGCTGCAAAATTTGGGACAAACCTCCGAACAAAATTTATTCTTCCCAAGAAACTTTGAAGGGCCTTCTTGTGGCTTGGCAATGGAAGTGCTCTTATGGCTTCGACTCTTTATGGATCAATTGCTAATCCTTCTTTAGAGACAATGTGGCCAAGGAGCTTTCCTTCATGGGCTAGAAAAACACACTTTTTAGGATTCAAGGAGACTCTAAATCTTCTACACCTTTGGAACACTTGTCTCAAATGAAAGAGGTGGTGCGTTGTATTTTTTGAAAAAACAGTGATATCATCAAGATATATCAATACAATGTTGTTAATCAAACCTTTGAACACCATGTCCATTGCTCTTTGGAAGGTAGCTCCACCATTGGATAGCCCAAATGGCATTTTCCTGTATGCATAAGTTCCCCATTTAGTTGTAAAGGCTGTCTTGAAAGTATCTTCTTCCTTCACCATAATATGATTATACCCTTAATAGCCATCAAGTAGTGAAAACCTCTCGGAGCCAGCAACAACTTGTAAAATTTGCTCCATGGAAGGAAGTGGACAATGATCCTTGAGAGATGCTTATTCAAATCTCTAAAGTCAACACACAATCTGATTTCCCAACTCTTCTTTACATTTGGAACCAAGTTGGAAACCCAACTAGAATGCTTGATAGGGAATATGATTCTTGATTCTATCAACTTATTCAATTGTTTTCTCATGAGGGGCTCCATGTGGGGTTTGGTCCGGGCTTTGTTTACCTGAATAGCTTAGTATTTGGATCCAATTCAATGGTGTGTTGAGCTAACTCAGGATTAAAACCTTTCAAATCTTCATAGCTCCAAGAAAACACATCAGGGAATTCTTGACGAAGTTGTATGAACTCATACCTTTCTTGCTCAGTTGTCATCTTACCAATTTGGAGTGATTTGCCTCTTTCTGAGATGGACACTGAATCTTCTCCCTTCACTTGGATGTTTGCTTTCTCCTTCCTAAACTGATGATTAGGATTGAAAATGGACTCCAAAGTAATAAGTCCCTTTGGTAGTTTGTTGGTTCTTAGCTGCACCACTTGGTCACCATACTGTTGCTCCAACTTTTCCTGATTTTTGGTTGAGAATTCAGCCTCTTCTTGCAAGAAATGGATGATTTGTTGATCATTTTCAAACACTTTCCAACTTACATTGTTATTTGGCACTGAAGGCCTCACAATCACATGGATGTTTGGCTGTACCTTGTCCTTTTGAATGCTCTCCACAACGTCAAAGGCTGCCCCAACTACTGCAAGCCTGTCAACAGCTTGGTTCTCTTTTCTAGGAATGGATTTTATGCTAAAGCCCTCAAAATCTTCAATGAGGTCCCACACCCTGTTCTTGTAGCACTTGAGTAGATCATTCTTAATAGCATGTTGCCCCTTAACTTGGTTGACAATCAACTCACTATCACCAAAGACTTGCAAGTTCTTTATTCCTCTCTTGATTGCCTAATGCAGTCCTTGCACCAAAGCTTAATATTCAGCAGTGTTATTACAGCATGCAAACTAAAATCTAAAAGCTGAATAATACTTAAATCCTTGAGGTGAAACCAGGATGGATCCCCTCCGCACCTTGTCTACTCCTTGATCCATCAAAAAACAACTGCCATACCTCATTTTCATCTTTGTGGTTTGGCTTGGTGATGCTAGGAATAGGCTGATTTTCTTCATGTATGCAATAGACTCCCAGCTCAGATTCTTATATTTCTTGATAAGGATCAAAAGCATGCACCTTGCTTGCCCATTCATCAAGAGTTAGATCTAGGATGCTTCCTACCTTGGTGTTAGCTTCATCAGTGCTTGGATGATCTTCTTGATCAAACGCTAAACAATTGGCATTAATTTGACTTGGAGTGTAAGGCTCAATGTGAAAGTTTGCAATAGGTTCAGACCTGATTGTGGCTTTGGTTCCATATCTTGTTCTGAACAGCATGTGTGACCAATCAGTAGACAAGTAACCTCTAATCTTAGTTGTGAAATCCCTTGACAAACATAGGGCAAAGAGTGGTGGAAGGTCTATTACTAAGACATCTTGCAAAACAACCATGTTGGGACAGGCATGTAAAGTAAGACTCAAGTTTTTAATCACCCCGACTGTTGTTACTACTATCCCATCCAACTGTACAACCCCTTTGGATAAGGTTTCATACTAAATTCCCAATTGATCAGCTATTTGCTTGGGTATTACTGAACTACTTGCCCGAAATCAATCATGTAATTGTGTACTAATTGGTTCCCAATGATCAATGAAACATAAAATGGAGGGGGCTTCAATATTTTACCTTGTTGTCCTCCATGATTCACCTCAGGTGGGCAGCATTTGTGAGCACCTTCTCTTGCATTTGGACTTGCTGATTTGAATTTGGCAGTCCTTCATGGCAACTTGTAGCAAATCTCTTTGGCACAGGATAGATAGTGATTCCCACATTGATATGTTTACATTTGTCTTCTTCATCGATCGATCAATCTTGAATGGAGATGAAGTATCCCTCTGCTATCCCTTGGCTTGCACATTCATTCCTTGCACATGGGTAGAACTAACTAGCATTTGGGTTGGTCTAAGGGCTATTTTAGGCAATCCTTGCGTGCTTGGGATTGCATTTTGTTTGCCAATAGTTTGTGGAGTGACATGAGAAGGTTGTGAATTACTTGGGGCCAATGGTTGTTCTTCACCAAAATTTCTTCTCTTTGACCTTGTGTTGGCATGACACTTGTGTGGTATCATTTGGAGCTGATTGTTCTTTGGAATGTTTCTTGTTGCTGGTTACTTCCTTGACTACCTTCACCCTCCACACTAGTTTCTGTCACCATTAATGTTTGATTCAAGGCATTGTTGAAGCACATGAACTGCTTATGAGGTCCATTGCATGAGAAACACTAATCATACTCTTGAGCTATATTGTTTTGTCTTGGTACTAATGCTTTAGATGCGAGATGTAGCATTGGGATTATAGGGTTGAAATGGTCTGTTGGCAGGAGGCATTGCTTGATTTAGATTTGCAGCTAGATTGGGTGGTCTATGAGGTTGATATGGATACCTTTTAGGCTGAGCTTGAGGTTGGAAGGAAGGTCTAAAATCTTGAGCTTCTTTGCCTTTTGAGTGTAACCGAGTTCATTACCTAGATTTTGCAATTGCTTCATGACTTCTTGAAGTTCATTTGAGGCACTAGAAGATGAAGTGGAAGCTTCACTTGAATTCTAATTTCTAGGAGTGGGAATAGAAGCTAAATTAGGCACTTGGCTAGTACTTGGGCTCTCTAAACTTGGAAATAATGGCATTGGAGGCCTAGGAGCCAACTTGCTAGCTTGAATCAAACAATTTTCAGCTCTAATGGCAATGCTATAAGCAATGGGGATAGTTGTACCTCCCATGGACTTAATTAACATAGAAATATCAGAATTTAAAGCTTTAAGGTAATAAAGAAAATCACCTTTTGTTGTTGGCCTGACTGCCACTAGAATTCTCTCCCAAGTCCTTTGAAATCTGAAATTAAAATCAGTCAGCTACTCATTGGGAGCTCTTTTGATAGTTGTCAGTTGCTCCAAAAGGGACAAGTTGTCTCCCTTTTCCCCAAACTGCTCATGGAGGGCTATACATAGCTGATTCCAATTTTGAATAGAACCTGAGGCAAGACTCCTGAACCATTGCAAAGCTTTCCCTTTGAATGAAGATGCCAGTAGTTTGACAGTAACTTGCATCTCATTGATCTCATGGATTGCACAAATGTTAGCAATATCCTTAACATGATCACCAGGTGAGGTTTGATTTTCTCCAGTGAAGTATGGAATGTTCTTCAATGCCTGCAATTTGGGATTGGATTTTATGCATTGAGAGCAAGTGGGTTTCTGCTAGTGAAATTGACATAGGGGTTGTTTTGTGCCATTCGATTGGCCTTAGAACCCTTGTTGATTGAATGAAAGTCCTACCGAGTGGAGGAGATGAGAGAGTTCTATTTGGTGGAGATGAGGACCTTTGGATTCTCCTCCCACTTTGTCTTATTCTTGGAGATAGCTGTAGATATTCAAACATCACCTCTTCCTCTCCAGCTCTTGACCTTGTGTTGATACTTCTCATGAGTTTTCAGGTCTGCACTACTAAAACCGAGTTGATTCTTCTTCCTTGGAGTCGCCAGATGTGTAATTTATAGCTCTTTTAAGGCAAGAAACTTGCAACAAATACACATCAATTTTTGTTGCAATGAAGATGAAGACCTCTAAGGTCCCACCGGGTGTGCCAAAACTATTGTTGCAAATCAGCAGCACCCCTGGATGTTGATCAGATTTCTAGTTTGATATTTTAGACATCCAGTGTGATTGCACAACATTGAATCCTCTCCCTAAGTGTCGAACTTGTAAAATGGGAAAGGAATCTCTAGATTAGAGGCTGGTTCCTCAACTCCTCTGATCAGAATTATCACTTACAAGTTACAGAGGTCTATATTCCTAACCCTACCCTAAATTCCAAAGGAGACAGAGATAGAGAATGTAAAAAAACTAAAACTAATGCTAATAGGTGATGCACCAAAGGAGTGGTGAGCATTTTTTACTTCTGTAGATTGACATAGTCCATAAAAATGCAACAAATAACCTCATGCACAAATTGATAATTGTAATGAAGGATCATAAATTAACCAAACAACACAGGCAGAGGATGAAAACTAATCACAGAGGTTGTATTGTTATTTTAATCATCAAAATCACTTGCATTACAACACCTGAGAGGCAAAATAAAGTTTTAGCTCTTAGAAAAGGTCTGATATTCCACCAAAATCACTTCCAAGGTGAGAAAGGGGACCTGCAATACACAAAAAATGTTCAACCCTTTGAAAATGAGCCAAATCGCTTTTTACGGTCAAGAGGGCGAGCCCGGGGAGAGAGAAACACGGGAAAATGTGGAAGGGATTCAACCATTGACCAAAATGCATTCAAAACAACATGGGCATCCTTACAAACCCATCCCCTGACATTTTTAGCCATGCTGGGAGAGAATGCGAGCCATTCTTCATTAAAAACGGTGGTTGAAACATCATTTCTGTCCATGACCACCGTGTCAGAGGTGTTTTTGATTTTCTCTCTCCAAAATCCATCAAAATGCAAAAATGACCCTAGAATCTTGTATAGAATTTCACCAGCTTTCCATTGATATAAAGAACGTGAAAAACGAGCTTTAGATCGAAAGATATGGCCATTTGAAGTTTTAGGGAAAAACAGGGCCAAATCGGGTTGGCGGGCAAAAATTCGAATTTTTGCACCTTTTTGGTCATTTGGAAAATTTTCCAAAATTTCCCCACACTCCGCCACTCTAGGTGCCACGTGGCAGCATCTCATTGGCCGTGGGCCTTTCAGGGGAAAATTTTTCCAAAAAACTCCGCCGAGCCATAACTTCAAAAATACATGGAGTTAGGAGGAAAACTTTACCTTTCTGGAAAGCTGAGAAAGAGCTCTATCCAATGGTGTCATTTCTAGAAGGTTTTGAGTGCCTAAAAAGTAAAATATTATGACTGAGGCACAAGAGAGGAAAAATGAGAGGAGTTAGCCACAAAAAATGAGCAGGGGCACATTTTGGATAACATTAAGATTAAAATAAAGAAGGATTGTGTGTTTAAGATGAGATGTTGAGTGACATTAATAGTTTAGGAAACTTGCTAAAGGTATGATTCATACCCACATTTACATCAATGTGAATTATACACTCTCTATTAATATGAAATATTGAGGCACGATATTAATGCTGCCATGCAGAGATGTAACTAAACCAGTGGCATGGTACATATCTGTAATTATAAGAAGCATAGGCTTAACTGGATAAGCTTAAGATAGTTTTAAATTTGTAATTCTGAACTTAAATATAAGATCGTTTCGATCTCCACTTAATTATATTATTGACATAAGATTTATTAAGGTAATAAATCGATATTATAAAATTAACTATATGTCCTTGGATCAACTTAAGACAGGACCTTAGGTACGAATCATTCAGTGAGAAGGTGTCATGAGGCCTAGACCTTTTGGTCATGATTTAATAATAATCTAGAAAAAATAAGATTCCATGTTCTAATACAGGATTCTTGGCATGTTAACTTGCTACATCTGCTTTATAGTGTATCCCTATGATGACGGTTGTCACCATTAGGATACTATTGCTTAGTAGTTGTACTAAGTTGCCTCATCAAGAGAATGGATTATGGCATGGTGTTACTTAAGTACAAAACTTGTTAGAGTTACAAGCATAGATTAAACCTCCTAGACACGCACCCGATATCAACTTATGATGGCTACAAGGAGGGAAGTTGTCTAGTAACAAGGTGAATTGTTACAAAGACACTTTGAATTTCCTATAGGCATCATAGAATGACATAAAGGTACATCTTCTTGCAGATTAAACCAGATTTGTATCTTATACAAGTCTTGTAGCTATTTACAGACATCTATGTTTGTGAATCCATATAACTAAATAAGTGATTAAGGTGAGATGACAAATTTCAAATGACGAGTGTGTTGTCATGGAATTGAGCATGGCATACATGACTATGATACTTTGTAAAAAGTAGTGTAATTTGTTGATTACACTATTAAAATTTCACTATGATCTAAGTTGTGAGATGCATGTGGATTTCATAGGTGGAACCCAAGTAGACACTTAAGAGTCTTCACTTATATATCATATCATGATAAAAGGAGAACCAAAGGATACATTTGATGTATGGGCTCGTATAGAGCATTGAGGGAGGATGAATAGGTTCAATACTCTCTCATGTAGCTACACATGGTTCATGATAGTTATCAAAAATGGATTACATTAAGGTTTATGTTAGATTTACATAAATGGGTCTTTAAATTAGCTCCATAAAGTAAAACAAAAAAAATCTAGATATGAAGTGACTCAAAGTGGATGTTACATCATGTATGACGAGTTGAGATAGTAAGTGTGTTTTTTTTTAAATGTGTTGATATTAGTCATTTTTATGAATCTATTAAAAAAATTGTTTCTGAGTTTCTCGGCATTTTGGACCTAGAAAAGAGTGGTGAAGACGCTTATGACCTTTAGGACACTAGAGCCCATTCATGGGCGCCAATGTCCTAAAAGGCTTGGATTGATCCCATAGTGTTATAGACATGAAAATTAATGCTTTTTGATGTTATAGGAAGGTGTTTTCATGCATATATGATATGTTAATGGATTGTTTGTTTTTTGTTTATGTTTTAAAGAGGAACATCCATTCGAGATAGTTTCATGGTGGCTTCCATTTGAGTACATTTATAGGATTGGGGTTGTCAGATGAGGAGTGAGAGTTTCTAGACCATGCTAGCTTGTGGCACATAGCGAGGATAGGGGTTGTGCCCCATAATATTCCTATGATCACAACTTTTAGAGAGAGGTGATGTGCATATACTTGCACTTTTAGTTACCTATAGGGGAGATGATAATGACTCTGGAGGATGTGTATCACATACTATGATTACCTACCATTAGTGAGAGAGTTTAAATGATGGTTATGGATGATGCATAGAGGAAAATGATGGCCACTAGGAGGTATTTTAACCCAAGTTAATACTGAGGTCCATATTATCCTAGATACTATTCTAAGATAAGGGTCTGCTTGATTGCACAAGTTTATTATCATTTTGATTACATCATCGGTTGCGGTGGGGGTGGTTGTGTAGGCATCTTATATAAGATGCATGATATCTTCCATTAGATTGAGGAGGAGGATATGAGATATTCTGGGTATGTTGTGTATTGGCCCATCTATATAGATATCTATACAATTTTACATGGGAGGACCATAGGGGTGGTATTGGAGCTACCACATTGTTACATGTATGGGCTTATGAGCATATTGCAATATTGAGGCCAGTTGGTGGGCCGTGAGGAGAGTGGGAAAGGCCAAATATATTTGTTAGGACATGGGTAGGAATTCGTGGGAAGATGGATACTCGATACATATAGAGTGATTTTAGATCATATGGGGCCAGAGGCCATTATATGGAGACCATATCAAGACTTTGGATGATGACCATCGGATGCAGTAGAGCTACAATGTATATGGTGGACTATGTGGCTAGAGGATCAGTTTCTAGGGTGACTGAGCTATTTCAGGCATAGCGAGTCTCCCAAAAGATTGGGATGGCCCATGATGTGCCCTCGGAGCCATATGTATGGTTGAGGGCTATTAGAGTATCTTGAAGAGGGCCAGAAATAGACCACGGCCCACAAGAGAGTAATTATTACCTCTTAAATGAGATGATGCTAATGCGGCGATAGAAATGAGAGATGTATATGATGCGGGATGTACTTAGGCATGTTGTGAATGGCGGGAATCACATCAATGGTTGTTTTTGTTTCCATATTTTGTAGGTCTTGTGGGATCACCGACGGGGAGGAGTAGAGGGGAAAACACATGCCCTTGATAGCGTAGTAGAAACATTAGTAGAGCATGAGTATTTTTAGAGTGATGTTTATGATTTTTATTTGGTTATATATTTTCATTATTGTCTAACGTTGTGATCTTATGGATGTAGATGATGCATATTGGTCATTTATTGTGGACACATTGATGTAGAATCTACCCACTTTGATTTTCTCATAGGTGGTGGTATGCTATAGCACATGGATGGTATCACAGGTGAGCACACACACTTATTTGACCAAGTGGCTTTAACAATGACTACTTATACCGTACTCTCTTGAGTGAGATGATGTATGAGAGGAGACGCATGACATAGAGAGGTTGGGGTGGAGGTCCCTTAGCATGGGATGCACTTTTGTAGTTCATGGGACTACAACATCATTTTTGAATTATTCAACCGAGGTGACACTATTATATCAGCATGTAGAGAGATATAGCATTCGACCGGTGGCACAGGTTTAGTGGTGAAGCTTCTAGCTCTAGATCTCCTGAAGTTTTAGATAATGATAGTTATGATGAGATATGATATGTACTTGATGTAGTGATGCATGGGTGCTTGCCCTCTAGTGATGGGATGTTTATAACTATGATTTTATGTGATTGATATATATATGGACCATTGACATATGTGCATTGTACTTGATCGTTTATTGATTATAAAATTTGATGATTTGGTATGTGTATGTTGATGTATGATGTGTTGATTATTTTTATTATATTTGATGTGTTATATTATGAAGATTTTTTTGTTGATATGATTGGAAATGCGTAGTTGTTGATAATGATTAATGATAAGATAATGTATATGATTATAGATGATGTATGTAGTGTGATTGTGATGTATAATAGATAAATGATGAAAAAGTGTATTATATGAATGATGAAGTAGAAATGAATAATTTGAAAGAGTATGTGAATGAGATGGTTGTAATAGTGTAGTGAAGTGTGTGTTAATATGATGAATATGGGGGAGGAGATTACTGATGCCCCCAATGTATAAATGATAAAGGTTCATTTATATAAGACCCCTTAGTAGCCAAGAATGAACCATAAAGCAATATTTTTTCATTAGGAAGTGATATGATAGTGTACGCTAGATAGATATGTCAATATAATGTGTAGCATGAATATATAGTGAGGTTCTTATTAGAAAAGATCCCTTAACAGTCATGTAAGAACCATAAGAACATGAGTGTGTCATCGGGGGTAAGGTGAGTAAATCGCCTATCAAATATCAAGCGAACGTGGAGTAGTGGAAACATGTGGGGCATAAGAAAAATGAGTGTATGAACCAAACTAAATGCCATGTGAAATGGTGTCAATGATTGATGATGCAGCGATCGGAAGCTTAGATGACGATGAATTAGGTAGCTAATGTGTAGTAATATCATGATGTGGTGGTAAGATGGTGTGCAGTGGTGGATGGATGAGATGGAGAGAACACATGAGTACTAACTGTGGTGGTGGACGAATAGAGACCTTAGTACTAGATGAAGGATACAAATCAACTAGAGTAACATCATGCTTACATGGGATTGGAGGCATAGACTACTCATGAGAGTGATGACAAAGGAAATGACCCAATTATATTCAAATTTTTGTAATTGATCATGAAGGGAACAATAGTCATTGTCATGATGGCCATTAATATGATGATAGTTGTAATAAGGTTGATCACATTGGCTTTGCAAGCACTCAGGTGAATGATGTTGATTAGAAGTTAATCAAACCAAATGATTGTCAAGTAAAGTATGTATCACATCAAGAGTCCCGACATCATGAGAAAAGTGAAATAGATCCCATGAAGGATATGGAGAAGTCTAAGGTGAAGTCGATGCGGTGGAGGAGATAAAGGATGCTTATGTGATGGAGAATATTGAACCTGCTTTTGAGGTGGAGGATATGGAGACCTAGGAGGATGCTTAATAGATGGAAGTGGAGAATAACTAGACGATGGTGCGAAGTAGTAGCAACAGGAGGAGGACCTATGACATTTGTGGTACAAAGATCTTGTTCTAAGTCAATGACCTTATAGCACAAGAGTGTGAATGATTCGCATGTATCATATTACAAGTGTTGTTTTAAAATGGGAATCAAGCCATGAAAAAAGATGAATTTCTTCTCTAATTCAATGGGATGGAAGACTAACTGATGCATGCAAGCATTGAAGTGTAAAATGTAATCAATAATAGGTTTTGTTTTTCCTTGATGTAAGCCAAGTAGATGATCATATGTGACTTTAGGGCCATTGTTGAGTATAAAGCATTGAAGGAAGGATTATTCCATCTCATAATAGATACTAATAAATTCAAAGGGTAAATGTGTGTACCATTGGAGAGCGTCATCAGTCTAACTAGGGCAAAAGGATTTTAGCAATAATCAATTGTTAGAATAAGAAGCTATATCTAGATGATAATTCTTAAAATGCAAATATAGATGTCTACTACCATAAAATAATTCAAATGTAGACATAATGAAATCCTTAGGAAATGTTAAATTGTGAATCTTTTTTGGAATAGGGTTTTCATGCAAAGAATTGTTATCGATAGAAGCATAATAGGATTTGCTTTCAAGTGTGAGAGATTGAACATGAGATTACAATTGGCCAACAACATGCATGAGTGATAAAATTTCATGTGAAGGAATGGAAGCAGATGTGATTAATGTATTGAGTGGTTGAATATTTCCATTATGAGTGATCATAGAGATATCGAAAGAATAAATTGAAGATTTTGATGTTAAGGGAACATTGGGTGTAGATGTTGAAGAAGTAATGGTGGTGAAGCACATGGAGTGTCAATAGAAGTAGTAGGACTAGCATCGGTAGCATTATTAGGATATGAACTAATAGAAGGAGATGAATCAAGCATGCTACTAGAGACAATCTCGGAAGAAGATGAAGCTGGAGGAGGGTATTCACATTCAGTAGTATGCAAAGAAGTAGAATCATGACTAATATGTCTATCATCAATATCAAAGAAAGATTCAGATGTAAGAATTTTATTAAGCGTATCATCAACATATAATGAAGGAGGAGGAGAACTAGTATGTGATGCATCATGAGAAACATTTTCAAAAATGCAAGGAGTATGAGATGCAACTATAAAATCATCTTGACTAGTATGAGAAATAACATCATGCACATGTGTATTCCTATCCTATCTTACATGCTAAAGTATCATCATCAAGATTAAGCATGAAACTAATAATAGCATCATCTAAGTTCTCATTAGAAATAAAAGAAGGTGGAGTGTGGTTGATTGAATAACAAGGTCTACAACTAGAAAAGCTTGTTGGATCATAAACAATGCTAATAGTGGAATGATCAAAGCTAGTAGGCACATTGCATTCATTAGCTAAGAGTTGTCTTTGAGTATCATCTAGAAGAATAATGTTGTGATATAAAGTGCTAATTTCAGCTATGGTTGCCTCATCATAGTTTCGACTAATACTCACATGAGGCATGACTATCCTAGGAGGATAAGGTTTTTCCATAGCCATTAGGGTTTTAGTGGATCCTAGGGAAATAATTTCTAAGCTACGGGTTCACCAAAATGATTTAATAAAATCTAAATATTTTATTAAAATCTAAATGCAAATATCTTCTATAACTAATAAACAATGAAATATGAATGCTAAACAATTTATTAATTTTCAATTATGAAAGGAAATGGGAGGGGTAAGGTACTTATTGTAGACACTAAAATTAGGTCACACTCCCCTTTGGTCCCTCGACAAATAAACACCCTTCATCACATTCACCTAACCATGGCCCCTTTCACCCCACTAATATTAATTTAATTAATTTTATTAAATTAATTCATTATCCTCACCATATTTATTATTTAAATATCTTATTTTAAATAATATCCACACATACTGATTCACTTAGACACCTCACCAAGCCAACTCAACCTAAGACCTCTTCTTAGTAAGTTACCATAACTAACTAAGACTTACCCAAACCCTAAAAATCAATGCCTACATTCCCTCTAACCACATTCCCACATGCTTACAAGAAGCTCCCAGTCTAATCCATGGGTTAATGACATGAGATCTCGAGGAAATCAAGAGGATCTCCCTAGTTTAGTAAACCTAGGAAATCCCACCTTAAACGACACCGGTTACCCCTAACCGTCGTCGGTTAAGCCAAAATCACTGTCAATTACATGTTTAACCCCAAAACAACCTTATTCTCAAGGTGGGAAGTGAAAAAAAAAGGTTGGAAAATGTTGGCAGAAGGTTGGTGAGCATTAACACATCTTAGAGAGATAACACATCTTCAGAGAGAAAATTCCAAAGAGAACACGCATGCAAGGAAGGAGATCAATCACTTTCTCTTACACAACCATCCCAGCCATGATCTAATCTAACCAAGCAAAGAGGAATGTACATGCAGCCCATGCAGAAGCTTTCTTTTAGTTGGTTATAACTTTCAGCCTTCAAACCTCTCATAAACACCTCCATCCCTCACTCATAGACATCTAGGACTAGAATCCTAGTAAGTATAACGTCATACTTCTCTGGTTTATTTTATTTCATCATTATTTTATCATCTATTGTTTACCTAGCCACCTATTAACATTCTCCAACACTTCCACCTCCATATACTCATTAAAATATCGCCAAATACTACCCAAGTCACCCAATACCTCATCTCGACTCACAAAATCCTCGTGTAATCACAAAGGAGACCTAAAGCTTGTTTTGTGGCAATTATTGCATTTTCACGAAGAATCGCACTAGTTACACCTAACCGTCGTCGGTCACCCTTAACCAACATCGGTCTCTATATTTTCCCATACAACCTGAATAGAGACCTACCCACCTAATTTAATCTCACCCTCATCCATCTACAAATATACGAGACCTCTGTCGTGACCTATAGAGACACGGAACCAGTTACTTGACTTTCGGATCCTATATTTTAACCTAGCATGATAGATTAGATCTATTGCTTATTGTGTTTTAAGTGAGATACCTAAATCATTTCAAAATAAAATAGGATTTACCTTATTTATCACATTAAATTAATTAAAATAGTGGACTAATGACCATCTAGGAAGTATCACACTTCTCGGATCTAGCATACGCTGAAAGAGTTCACCGCATATATTGTTTAATTTCTTCTTGTGGTCTTGCTTTTCATTACAGGTAGCTCCTCCTAACCAAAAGGAAGTTCTCACAATCAACTATGGATTCTAAATTCATACACGTGCAATAACCCATCAACCAAAGATTTGAATAGGTATTCTCCTATGCCCGTTACCCTATTTGTTTCATCAATACTTCAAAGAAACGATCTAGAATCGGGTGAAACACTTATCTCAATTGCACTTATCTCGAAGTGAGTGTAAATTGGAAGATGTTATGGAACAAGAGCAAAGACCATCGTAATAAGACTCGAAAAAGATATAGATGCTCGTTGTTCGTAGAAACAGCACTGGCAAGTATAGGGGCACCCACGGGAACCCAAGACCTCTGTGTGGGCGCAGGAGTCTACAAAAATGGTCAAAACCTAGTTCTGAAAGTGTCACTAGGGATTCACACTTGTTCACTTTTGGTCACCTTTATGTCACATTTAGATCACCGAGGCACCTATAAATCTACACATAAATTTTCTCTTGCAAAACACTCAAAAAGAAATCAAATCCTCGAATAAAAATATGTAAAATGAGATGTCGACTATCCTTAGCTATCACATGGTTAAATTACGATCGAGCGTTGTAGTACATCTCAGACCCGATATAGTTCTATGTGCTTGTGTGTGTAATAGTGCTGATAGGTCACCCTACTAATGATGCCAAGATAGTAGGCGATAGCTAGATAAAATGTAAAGGTGTGGATAGAATAGAATGAACTCCCCTTCCTATGCAGTGTGTATGCAGAGTAATGCACCCAAATGCAGCCCCTTGAGAAATGTAGATAGATAGCCTTTGATAATAATTACCCATCCATATAATGGTATGTATGTTGTGTTTATATAGGGATCTCTTGCTTGATTTTAGACACTAATGACGCGTCATGCCAGCTAGTACATCGGGATATGAGAAGGAAAACTGAAAAGACCAACCTCAAATGTTAAAAATAAGTGTAGACACCAAATTTATGTCTTACAACACCCCTGTGCCCTACATCTTGTCTCGCAACCTAACCCTACCTCACCACCTAAACCTTACACACTTAATTATTTATTGATTACCTTATAATTAATAAATCCACATCTCCAACCCTGCCACCTCACCTCGCCACCTCAACATGACTTAGCCCTAACCCTAAAACTAACCTAATTAAGACCTATAACTTGGTCTAGACCGACACCCATGACTCATCACCCCTCACCCACACCAAAATTTACCTAATAATGACTTGACCAAGCCCACAATTGACCCTCGAAAGAAAAGGAGGGAAAGTTGGCTATTTTACTAAAAATAGCCAACTTTGACCTAACCGACATCGGTCCCTACGCGACCGGCATTAGTTAGGTAACCGCCATCGGTTCCCTGTACATGACCTCCCCCAACCAAAACAAAGGGATTGGAATTCATTGGCAAGCATCCAAAAAAATCATTTACGTGGGAGAGTATCGAGCCCAAAATCAGAATCGAGGAACTAGATCACTGTCACACTCATCCAAACATTGGGAAAGTCAGAGGATAGCTTCATCAGCTCACTTCCGATTACCGGATCATCCCAACTGAGCCTTGCCTTCGCCACTACATTCCTTGGACCTGCATCCACATCAGAAACTAGTAAGTAGTCTCTTTTATTACCTTGTATGCTTCTAGACACTACTTTGTGAACTTTTGATTCATAGTGATTATAAGCATGAGACACCTAAATTTGTGTCTTACGACACCCGTGCCCCGCATCTCATTTTCGCAACTAACCTCACCACCTAAACCTTGCACAATTATTTATTAATTACCTTATAATTAATAAATCTACATCTCCAAACCTGCCACCTCATTTCGCCACCTCATCAAGACCTAGCCCTAACCCTAAACTAGCCTAATTAAGACCTATAACTTGGTCTACATCCACACCCATGACTAATTACTCCTCACCCACACTAAAACCAACCTAATAATGACTTGACCAAGCCCACAAATAATCCCTCGAGAGAAAAGGAGGGAAAGTTGGCTATTTTACTAAAAATAGCCCACTTTGACTTAACCGACATCGGTTCCTACTCGACCGCCGTCGGTTACATAACCACCATCGGTTCCCTGTAAATGGCCTCCCCCAACCAAAAACAAGGGATCTGGAACTCATTTTGAAAAGGATCTAGAAATTCATTTGCAAGACAGAGACAAGTGAAGAAAAGAGAAGAGGTTGCAGAGAAGGGCATCGAGCCGAAGACTACAACTGAGCCACTGGATCGCACTGTCACCCCTGTTCAAGCATTGGAAAAGACTGAGGATAGCTTCATCAGCTCGTTTTCCAATACCAGATCATCCCAACTAAGCCTTACTGTCACTACCACATTCCTTGGACCTGAATCTTCATCAAGAACGAGTAAGTAGTGTCTTGTATGTTTCTAAGCACCATTTCCTGAGTCTTTTGATTGATAGTAATTATAAGCTCACTCCTAGATCTACCACCTGCCAGCACCCTGCACTTAACCTCCATCCATACATCCTTGTATTGCCCAGAAGATAGTTTTATCACTCTCTGAGTCTTCCCCTTCATCTCACTATTCCCCTCAGCCATCCACCAGTCTAAAGAAAAAACCCCACAATCACCCTGCAACCAACCTCTATCCAGAAGTGCCTAGATTACTGACCCTACCAGTGTCGGTTATCCCCTACCGGCAGCGGTTCTCTAACCGCGGTCGGTTATCCAGTGACCGGCATTGGTCACTGTGACTTATACCCAAAACCTTCCTCTCACCTATTTGTCTCCTAACAACCTCAGATCCAGTCTAGTTTATCCCTGTAACTCAAGCCTGAACGTATCAATGACCAGTGACCAAACAAACAACGTGACATTTTATTATCGGTAGTTTAGTCTCTATTGCTTTGTAACGAGGTACCTAAATCGTGATTTCGCAATAGCTTCTTTATTATCATTTGCGTTAATTTGTATTAAAAGGGAACTGACCACCTTTGAAAGGAAGTCTAATATTTCCTGGGCCCAAGGCAGTTCCCTCATTTATTTTCTAACTAAAATATGGTGGTCTTGTATTCTTATTTGCGAGGTAGTCCTTCCTAACCGCGGTCGGTTATCCAGTGACCGGCATCGGTCACTGTGACTTATACCCAAAACCTTCCTCTCACCTATTTGTCTCCTAACAACCTCAGATCTAGTCTGGTTTATCCCTGTAACTCGAGTTGAACGTATCAACGACCAGTGACCAAACAAACAACGTGACATTTTATTATTGGTAGTTTAGTCTCTATTGCTTTGTAACGAGGTAGTCCTTCCTACACAAAAAGGAGTTCTTCACAATCGATCTGACCTCTCTCTACGGTACGCGCACACCCTCTCAACATTCAATGTATTCCTCCTAGCCCTAACCCTTATCTGTTTCTTAAGAGAATGAAAGGATAGAAGCAACTCTATTCTAGTAACGGAAACATTCTGTGCGAAACATTTTGGCACGCCCGGTGGGACCCTTTTTTGGGTTTCTTTCTTTCTTGCTTGCTTTCATATAGGGAGCATACTTGCTTGTTTGTTTCTTCTAAAATATTCACAAGATATTTTGTTATTTTGGTAAAATAATTTGTCTTGCTTTCACATCTTTGCATTAGTGAAAGTCATCTTCTTTGCTTCATCGAATATCATCTTCGATTTGGGTTTAAAACACGTGCATCACATTCTTGCTTGTTGTTTTCAATTCTAGTGAACGTAGATTAAGTAACAGGTCGTACACGTGGGGGTGATATCCATAGTATTGACAAGAAATTAATCTTACTTTCACTGCACAACACATACCAAATCACATCATAATCAACACAACAGCTCAAACATTCCCCTTTTTCCACGGTATTCCTCCGCCCGATTGAGGTAACCTTATAAGCCAAAACAAACTTGACATCTCCCTTAGGTCTTTTGTTTAGGATTGACATCATCTTGCGTCTAAGGCATAAGCCCAAAATAATTAAAACTAATCCTAGGGTTAGTCTCTTGATTTGCTGTGCATCTTGCTTGTGTTTAGTTTTGTTTCTCTATCATACACTGTTTCAGTAATCACTTCAGAACAGTTTGGTCGGTATACTAAGCATCGTTAACCCCAAATCAGCAACTTTTACAGCTTCTTACACCGGTCCTATTCTACCGACATCGGTTAACTTACCGACGCCAGCTACAGTCTGACCGACATCGGTTACCAGACCGATATCGGTTACTATCTTTCACGGTTCCTAAAACCAGCAACCTACCAATTCCAACATTTTGTTACTGCTTTTGTTCCTGATAGATTGCATCCCTACTGTCTACTCTTGTCCATGGTTTTTATCACTCGAAAACAAGCTGCAGCCATGGTTTCATGTGCTTGTTCCATGCCTTTGCCTGAATCACCCCCTTCACATTCTATGGGGAATCCTACGGACACCAGTGAAGTTCCCAAAATCCCTGTAGGAGATAAGGAATTTGTGAAATTTTTGGATGCTAATCCTAGCGTTGTATAGTAATATTTGTCTCATACCCCTGACCGTACACCCGATGGTTAACTCCTTGTTGGTATGCCTATTAGTATAGCTGCTCACTTATCTTCTTCCCCACCCGATAACTTCGCCTTGCTTTCTTCATCCTTAGCCCCGTCTCCCAACTCAGTGGCTTCAGGGGTTCATACGGCATAGATTGGCTTTCCTTTGGTTAATGTGGGGCCCCACATATCATTACCGCCGACTCCTCCTACCTCGTCTCTCTCGCAGACTGCCCCTTTCATAACTTGCTCTCTGCCACCTATCCACACGATCTTTCCTTCTCAAGCTCCGCCCACCTTTTCATTTCCGCACACTTATTTGGTGGCTTCAACATCTTATATAGGACATCCCTTACTCGGTCACCTCAACATATTCGTCTCTGCAATACCTTATCAACATTTAACCCCACCATTGTCTAGTGGTGGCCCTTGGCCCAATCCTCCTCCGTTTATGTCAACCGCACCATCATCTCATCCAACCACTGATTTAATCAAACAAATGATGGACAAGATGCAAAATTTGGAAGCTTACATTTAGGGAAGCCGTAGCACTCGACATACAAGCAAGTTTGTTGGGAGCCTATTCATCTTTCTCGTCCCCTTCATTCATATCCTCCTTAATGGGAATTACCAAAATTTACTCGTTTTAATAGTAAGGAGGATCCTCAACAACACTTGCAATCATTTAGACATGCCTGCTATCTGATTGCTCATGACGATGCCTTACTACTCCACACCTTTCCCATGTCCTTATCAGGACCCGCCTTGGAGTGGTACAGTGCTTTAACCCAACACTCAATCTTCTCTTTTAACCAATTAGCCCAATCTTTCTTGGATCATTTCTCCATTAACATTGCCAAGAAAGTATCTATCACCGACCTCTATGCCATCTCGACAATTTGAAGACGAATCTATCACAGATTTTGTTGGACGATGGCGGGGCCTTATCAACCAACTTACTTATGCCTTGCCTCAGGCTGAACTTATCGAACTCTTTACGTGGGCCTGCGCTAAGCACATTTCTCCTACCCTCCAAATTCAAACTTTCCGCACCTTTGATGAGGCCTTTACTATGGCTTGAAAACTAGAGATTCGAGCCTTAGAGGACGAGAAATTGTGGTTGCGCAACAAAAACCCTAATTTCTAAACCCAAGACTCCACCACCACCAATTCTCACGCATGTTGCTTCAAAATCAAAAGGAGATGTACACGTAGCGATGGTCAAATCCCAAGCACCGTCTAATACCCCGCCAAAACCACCTATAAGTATAAAGCCGAGCCCATCAATTACACTCCCTTAGGAGAAACTTATGGTGTCATTTTGGAAAAATTGCTCAAAGCAGGAGCTATCACCTTACCTCCTGTTAAACCTCACTCCGAGTTTGATTCCACCTACGTTATACCTTCTTGGTACAAAAAAATGACTTCAGTAACTTCCACGCATGAAGGGACACGGTCACAAAATCTATAAGATGTTGAAAAACATAGTGTAGAAATGGTTGATGCAGGGATATAACCTCGATAATCCTAATGCCCCCGCTAACCAAAATTTAAAAATCTTCAACAAACCATTCCCAAACTACTCATCTAACAGTAACATAAACCAAGATATCTTAGCCGAGGAGAGTGTTCATGAAATCCATGCGGTCTTCAACTCCCAACCAAAAGCTCCTATCGAGGAAATTCTGAATCGAGCCTCTTCACTAACGCAGGGATCCAAACCCCCTCCACCCCCATCAAGACAAAATGATAACCTTACCATTCCTTTACCCATAAAGGAATTAACCGCCCAGAGTTCTCTTCTCACAGATGAGCCTTCTTACACCACATCCCTGCAAGACTGTGAGCGGATGTTATCTAACTTATCTATTTCCCAAAAATCTCCTTCTACCACTCTTGTTGTACAAGAGGAAGGCTCGCCACTATTTCTGTCATCCTTAGATGAGAAACCCCTCGAACCAACATCACCAAATTCTTTAATCATGACGGATCCTCTCAAACATGCCCTCTTACCTATTAGTTCTTCATCACCTAAATCTTTTCAGTGACCGGTTGACCTCTTAACACCCATTGATATAGTGCCTCATTTACTCTCTATATCACACCCACAGTGGACTGGAATCACAACCCACCTCTCTTCCATACAAAAGTTCCTATTCACACGTGAGGATTGTCACCCCTCAGAAGATAGACGAGTCCTATGGGAGCGTTTGAGTACACCATGCTCTACTCAAATGCAGATGACTGATCCAGACACCTCTACCATATACCCGAAGTGTTTACAAAAGCTCAAAACACCTATGTCCTCACCCTCACCCCCCTCATCTCTACCAGATACCTCATCCACCTCTATTAACCTAACCAAACCTCCCCCTACGCTTGGGACTTCACCAATATCCAGCTTAACACACCCACCTAAATGCTTAGATTTATCCAAAAATAAAGCCGTCCATCCACCTAGGAGACTGACCCAATCTCCTCAACTCCAATCTATGCCTCTGCCACAACTAAAACCATCGTCATCACACCTACCTTCTATATTGGGACCTCACCCCTCCACCTTGCCTCAATACATCATACCTCCTGCGTTTTCTTTAAAATGACTTGCGCCTTCTACACCCATACAGAGATCCATGGGTGTATCAACACCGTCACCCCAAGTATCCTGTCCACCTATCAACCCTAAACAAACTCCATCATCAAAGGATTTGTTTGTTGTCACTCCTCTTTCTCCGTGGTTGTTTTCTGCTACCATGTCATCTGACCAGCTAAACATAACTTCTGCGCCAAAAAAGCCAAGTTTAGTTAAATCCAATTATAAAAACCCCTTGTCCAAACCACCACCCATACGAATCAACCATACCCAATCATTACCAAAACCCACCCAGTCAATAGCCTCATCTTCCTCTGACTTTGACCCGCTCAAAGGATCTTACGCCAAAATCCTTGATATGTTGGTGGAGAATGCGACCATTTCCCTACCCCCACTTAGACCCTATGATCCATCTAAGCCTCGACCTATAGGTTATGATGAGTCTAAAATCTGTACTTACCACCGCACACCAAGACATGATGTAGAGGGATGCAAAGCTTTAAAATCCATCCTTCGTCATTCACCTCTCTCGGATAGACAGTTAAGAAAGACAACTTATAAAGGAGAAACCTTTAGCTTCAATCCCTCTCCTATACCCTGTCCCCACCTCACCAAGAAATATCATCATTGCAACCCCACCTCTCGAAAACAATGATTTATCCCTGCCATCTTCCTCCTCTCGTGTTCACGAGATCAACATGATTAGTATTTCTACTCGAGGATAAAACAATGGGAAGGCTAAAGAAAGCACACCTGTGGCCTCTCTTTCTCCATCCGCCATCCCGATCGCACCACCACCTAAAGTGGTTATTCGTGGACCTGCCTACCCTATCTCTGATGGAGTGGCCCACCGTACCATGATCAAATAGCTTCACCAATCACCTGTAAAAATGACATTGTATGATCTCATTCAAACCTCTGAATCTCATCGACAAGCTCTCGTTGAAATCCTTCAAGGGATAGAGGTCCTACCTAACGAAACCTTGCCCGTTGCCTCCATTTTAACACCCAACCACGTTGCTTCTCTCACCAAACAAACTACCACTTCCGTCCCTATACAACAAGCCGCTGCTGTCAGTTTCTCAAGACGAAATTTTTGACTTTGGTGCAGAAGATCCTGACCCCACTCTTTTCATCTCGGCTTACATCCAGGGACATCCGAGTACATCGTGTTATGATTGACGGGGGTGCTAGCTTAAACATCATCTCTTCCAAATCCTTCCAACAAATGAATATCCCTTCTAGCTGCATGTGTGCCAACCCCACCATGTTGCGTTCATTCAATGATGCTATTACTTCTACCTTAGGCACCGTGATCCTTAACATTCATGTAGAGCCATGTAATTTACCTGAACTCTTCTATGTCCTTGAGGGAGAATTCCAATACAACATGTTATTAGGCTGCCCTTGGATCGGGCTATGGGATGCGTTCCCTCCACCTTACATAGATGCATAAAATTCGAGTATGAGGGGAAGTCCTACACCGTAAAAGCTGACCCTCCCCCCTTCAAAACCTACAATATGTTATATCACCCTAATGATGTGCTTGTACCAGTCAAGACACCCATTCATCCAACCCAACCATCTATTTTGACCACACCTCAACCATCCACCTCAACCGCACCTACACCTTCAACCAATGAAACCGCTGCCACAAATACCGCTTCCTTCCCCGCGGACAACATCTCGACCTCAGATCCCTTAGTCGATGTTTTTCAATGCCTTACGCTGGGGGAGTATCACCTATATAATGTTAGCTCTTTCCATACCCCACAGGATTACGGATAGTTACATGCGCATCCTACCTACGACCGTCATATGGGGGAGGTAATCTCCTACGGACCACCTAATTGCCGAACCAACCTAACATATGGGGGTGTCGATACATCCTCTGTCACCCCTGAACCTCCCCTTGGTGTGGTTCCCTTCCAATCTAATTTTCAATATCTAACTAATCATCGCTTCACCCTCACCTTCTTGACGCGTTGTGCTTGGAAGGGCTTCGGTTTCGGTCTTTATGAACAAGGCCGACATACAATCATTCCTGTAACTACACGCAAACACAAAGATCATCATGGTCTTGGATTCTCTGAACCACCTACACCAAAGACACCACATATCCGTTGTATCCAGGAAGATGACGAAGTCACTCCTTCCGAACCATCATCACCCATTTTGCCATCGTCACCCACAGAGTTGATAGACCCTGAATCCATCCCTCCTAAACTTTTTTTTCATAAACGCTATCTTCCTGGGTCCTCTCACTTATCAACGCGATAATGAAGACCCATCTTCTCTTCCCTTCGTATCTAGACATGATCGAAGAGGACTCGCCTTCAATTAATGTTGTTGAGTGCTAGGATGACGACTCCATCCTCACTTACCTTGGTGTGGATGAATCTTATATTCAACGCGCCTTACCATCTGAAACTCAAACCATGTTGAATGAGTCAACTATAGAAATCAACATCCACACAGAGGATGATCCTCACATTGTGAAGATCGGACAATCTCTTAACGCATCAGAACAAACCGCCTTTACTACCTTTCTCCGTGCCCGCAACCAAGCTTTCGCTTGGTCCTACACTGACATGCCAGGAATTGATCCTGACATTGCTGTCCATAACATTACCCTGAAACCCGATTCCAAACCAGTTAAATAGAAAATGAGAAAAATGAATCCACGCATTTCCCTCTTGGTCAAAGAAGAGCTTTAACGACTCCTTTCTGTTTCCTTCATCTTACCTATTGACTATCCTCAATGGATTTCTAACATCGTACTTGTTACTAAAGCAATGGGGGGACTTCGAATATGTATGGATTTCCGGGACCTTAACCTTGCTTTCCTCAAGGATGACTTCCCCTACCAAGTATTGATCAACTTGTTGATCTCACTATGGGCCATGAGATGCTTTCTCTCATGGATGGCTTCTCGGGATACAATCAAATTTTGGTAGCCCCGCCGATCAACATAAAACCACCTTCATAACTCCTCGAGGAACCTTCTCGCTTTATCGTTTCATGCCATTCGCCTTAAGAATGCTAGTGCGACCTATCAGGTGGGCTATGACTTACATTTTTCATGACATTATGCACACTATCCTTGAGGATTATGTCGATGATCTTCTTGGCAAATCTAAACATCGCAGTGAACATCTCGATGTTTTAACCATTATTTTCGATCGCCTGTTACAATACTGTGTTCGTCTTCAACCAAAGAAATGTGTCTTTAGTGTCCTTTCAGGAAAACTCCTTGGTTTTATTGTCTCTTTGCATGGCATCGAGGTCGATCCAGCTAAATTCAAAGCTATCCTAGAAATGCCCCCACCCACTAACCTCAAACAATTACGTAGTTTGCAGGGCAAACTCCAATCTATCCGGCGTTTCATCTCACAACTCTCGGATCGATGTCAACCTTTCCATCATCTCCTTAAAAAGGACATTGTCTTTCAATGGAGTGAAGAATGCCACCACGCCTTTGAGGCTCTTAAAACCTATCTCTTGCAGCCACCCGTGCTTATCCCACCTTAGGATGATTGCCCTTTCTACCTTTACCTTTCCGCCACCAACCATGTTGTAGGAGCCATGCTCGCACATCATTGTAACTCCGAGCATCAAGAACAAGCCGTTTATTACATAAGTCATACTCTGGTGGATTACGAGACTAGGTATACACATGTAGAAAAGTTGTGCCTAGCCCTATCATTCGTGGCCACCAAACTCCGACACTACCTCCTGAATCACAAAACTTTTGTCATCACCAATGCGGACCCCATCCATTATATGTACACCAAACCTCATCTAAACCAACGCATCGCCCGATGGCTTATGCTCCTCGCTGACCTCGACCTTGAGTTTTACACCAGAAATCAATCAAAGGACAAACTATCGCAGACCAACTCGCATGGAAGCCCCTTTACCTAGGGAACAATTTACCAATTTTACTTTCCTTGATGAACTCATTGCCACTCTTTCACTCAGTGATGAGTCATATCCAATGACCCTCTTCTTTGATGGATCCAAATTCCAGTGCGGTGGAGGGGCCGGCGTTGTTCTCATTCCTCCGGATCTTTGAACCTATGCCTCTCTCATTCCAAACTCAATTTCCCCTACACTAATAATACAGTGGAATACGAGGCCCTTGTTTTGGGTCTCCAGGTTGTGTTACACTTACGTGTAAAATCTATTAACATTTTTGGCGACTCTCAACTAGTCGTCAATCAAGTTATGGGCATCTACCAATGTAAAATGAGGAACTTCAAAAGTACAAACATTACGTGGATTCACTTTTGACCTTATTTACTCATTATTCTATCCAAACCATTCCCCGCTCTACTAATAAATTTATGGATACTATGGCTTGCTTAGCCTCATAAATTCCTACCTCACCAATCGACTCGACATATTTGTCTTGGTCCAACAACTCTTTGCCCCATCTTACTCAGCCCGAATGTTTGTATGATAAATAATGTCTCTGCAGATTGCAAGACACTGGTATCACCAATTTCACAACTACCTTACAACCTCTGTTCTCCCATCTGACCTTACGAGTAACGAAAAACGTGATTTTCTTAAAAGTGTTTCTCGTTACGTCATCATGGGGGGACTCCTCTATAAACGTGGCTTTGATGGCATCCTCCTTCGATGTCTAACCGGTGCAGAGGATACCTATACCATCTAACAAGTCCATGACGGTATTTGTGGTGGACATTTTAGTGGCCTTGCCATGGCCAAACAGATCCTTCGCCTAGGCTATTATTGGCCTACTCTTAATAACGACTACTACGAATATGTTAAGCATTGTGTTATGTGTCAACAACATGCCAACCTTCAACATACTCCTAGCCATCCTTACAGTCGCACAAGATTTTTGGCCTTTCTCACAATGGGGTTTAGACTTTATTGGTGAGATTCACCAGCCCTCTTCGCAATGTCTTTGTTGGATAATCACAAAGAATCGAATATTACACTAAATTGGTGGAGGCCATTCCACTCATTTCAACCAAAAAAGAAAAAATTGTAGAATTCATTAACCATCACATTATCTGTCGTTTTGGTGTTTCTCATCGCCTAATAACAGATAATGGAAAATATTTCAAAAACAAGTTATTACAAGACCTTTGTGACAACTTTAGTATCAAACTTAGCTTCTCATCACCTTACTATCCACAAGAAAATGGTCAAGCTGAATCTTCTAACAAAACCGTGACCAAAATTCTCATGAAAGTCTTTAATGATTCGGAAAAATTGGCATGATCACATCCCCTTTGCCCTTTGGGCTTATCATACCAAGCATTTCTACCTCCACTAATGCCACCCCATTTTATTTGGTATATGGTACCGAGGCTGTCTTCCCTCTCGAAATATAAATACCCTTCCTAAGAATATCTCTTCAGGATATTCTCAAAATGATGATTTCCGCCAAGAGCGGTTAGCCCAATTGGAGCTTCTTGACGAGCGTCGTCTTACAGCTCTTGACCACCTTCAAATATATCAAAAGCGCATCAAGCGTGCTTATGATAAGTGACTTCATGAGTGTACCTTTAAGGTTGGTGATCTTGTCCTCAAAGAGAATCAACATGTAACCAAACTAGAAAAGAGAAAATGTGGAAAATTTGCTCCTAATTGGATTAGGCCTTACATTATCACTCACACTTATGGATCAGGCACTTACCGTTTAGCTTCGCTTAATGGTAAACCTGAGATTGAACCCTTAATGCCTTGCATCTTTGGCCATTCTACTATTGAATTTAGTGTTATATCACTTCTTATCTACCTTGCGCTCGTCCCTTGAGCTCATTTACCACCTCATACACTTTGTTTCATGCATCTCAAAATAGAATCAAGCTCATGTGGTTTGGTCATCACCTCCTCTTAAAGATGCCTTCCCCTTTTTAGTCTGGTCCATGACTTAAAAGTATCAAAATAACATGTTCTCAATTATACACTTATGGGATATTCTTGAGTCAAACTTCCTACAAAACTAGATGCTTCATGCCAAATGGACATCTAGACCTCTAAGTTATAAATATACTGCTCCCGAAGGACAGCTATACACAAAAGCCGCATCTGCTACTATAAATAGATTGCTCCCTTGAAGGACAGCTATACAAAGTCATCCTTTATCAAAAGCTTCTCACATTGATCAGCTTCATGAAGACCTCAAGAACAACAAAATACATATCCCATGTAGACTTCCCGCATCGATCAGTCTATATCCAAAAAAAAAAAAAAAATAAAAATAAAAGCAGTATTCAAAAGCACTTTTGAGTCATGGACTTGTCTATTTAGGTTTGGTTTTCTTTTGTCAGCATAATCACCTTATAACAAATTCTCTGCAAGCTCTACCAGCCACCTCACCTCACCATTCATCAAAGCAACAAAACTCAAGGGACGTGACGTATATCTGATATATTGTGATTATACAACTCTTTTCACTTATCGACTTCTCGCATATGCAAGGTACCTAGGGATTCAAGCTCATCCTACATTAATATGTGGTTTGTTTATCTCTTTTCAACTATGGGACACTTTTACCTCTTTTACTCGAATCTAGGATTATGTGTTGACCTTAATTAGGACACGGTTCCCTACTACTTGGGTAAGTGAACTTTCACTTCACCTATACCTACACCAACAACGTCAATCCCTTACCAACACCAACAACATTACCCTACCAATATCAATATTTTTACCAACCAAAAAATTGCCTAACCACAACCACATTGCCTGAATTCACCTCTCCCTGGTCCTAAGGGAGAACTACATCGGTCTGAGGCCCCTCCTTGCTTTGTGCAATGGGCTATGTAGGCAGCACTTAGGAGACATGGGGTCTCCCAAGGTTAGCTCGACCATCCCCTACCATAACCTATCATGTGTTGTAAATATAAATATTTTTGTGTATTTCTATTTGATAACATTCATCTTTATCCTTTTTTCCAAACAAAATTCAAAACACAACCATTCTTATCATAACTCAAATCAACATACATATTCAATTTTATTTAGATGTTAAACAAATACATCTTCTCTATCATCGACACATAGGTCGGCATCCTTATTTATTCTTATACCCCTATGAAATTCACTTAGACCCTTGCGCCTCCTCCCGAATCAGGTGGTGATCGTGATCGTCGATGCCACTCACCTGGCCTCTCCATCCTCAAAGGTGCCACTGCTATTGGTTCCTCCCACTGATCCACCAACATCTCCTGTAACATACGAATACGCCCTCTCGCGTGGAGGAATCTTGCCTCTAGTCTCTCCACTCGTAACTGCGAAACCTCTAACAATCCCGTTGTCTCATTCACCTGTGTTTGAAGCTGGTGAACCAAATCCTACAGGCGGTCTCTCTCCGCTGTAATCACAGCTATGTCAGGATGATCGGCCCTCTCACGTACACCTCGCAGCTCTGCTACCCACCATAATCTATAAGCCTCTGTCGCTCCCGCATCCATTACCCTACGATCGGCTGCTATCTCTTCTGGCCCTTCTGGAGGTGTCGGCCGGGAGGTGAGAATGATGCCTCGGCGTCAATCCTCATGTATGGTCTATAAGCCATAGGTATATCCTGAACAAATCCAAATTGTCACCGCACGCGATCTAGAGGAATCCTCTCATGCTCACCTGGCCTGTGCCCCATGATCCACCTCAATCACTCTACACCCCTCAAATCCTCAGCTATGTTCTTTGTCACCATATAGTTCCTGTAAGGCCTCCAACGAATATCTCGCAATCATCACCATCTCCCACATCTGCCTATAATACTTGATGTCATCTGCCACGGCCTGGGATCTCACCTCTTGTTCTGTTTGGACCCATCATCTAAATCCCAACCTCTGCACTCCTGTCTCCCTTTCCTGGATTGGTTGGCCTATTGGTCACCCACACACAATGTGCTCATAGGCCCAATAATGTAATAAGTATGCACAATCTAGTGTCATCTCGTGATTTCACCTGAGCCCATAAACCCTGTATAGCCTTCGCCGGATATACGGGTGCCCATGCAAAAGTCACGCTCCTTTCTATCATTTCCCAAATAATACACATCAATTCTTTTGGAAATATTCCCCATCCGCCCTCGGTAATTCATAATACCCCACCACTATCATTAATACCATTACCAACCATGTTTCCTCAGGGTGTGTTGCATACATTGTACCATAAGTGAATGTCAAACCCCGCTGTGTCAAATCTCGTGCAGCTGAACCAAATACTATTGTTATCGCTCCCCGTGAAGCGCTAGGCCCCGCTTGATACACTGGTCTTCCTATAATTGGGAGTCTCAAAATTCTAAACACATCTTCCAATGTCACTGTCATCTCCCCTGTTGGAAGATAGAAGGTATTCTTTTCTGGATTCCATCTCTCAATCAATACCTACAACATAGCATGATTGCGTGCGATTCATGAATAATAGCGGATTCTACTTAACCCCACATGGTTTATCAATGCCCATTCAGCTGGTGTTACATCCGCTTGGACTCGTGACAACAAAGCTGGCACACTATCGTTCATCCTCAAACCTACCTCTGCTGCATACATCAAAACAACACACAACCATTCAATAAATCAAATCCCCAAGTGTTTTTTCTCACATTCTGGAATTTCATACAGTAACCGATATCGGTTATAGATAACCGATACCGGTTATCTAACCGACACCGGTTATCTCTAAATGTTATCGGTCACTGTCAATCCTATACAGCCTACTTACAAACACCATCTACGATAATTATTTACTCATTTACCCCTCTCTGTACCTACAAACATACCCGAAACCCCCTGCTTACCTACCCCATAACACTCACCCCATTCCAAACCCTTGCCTATCACCTTTTCTTTTTCATCTCTACCCACTTATCTTCCCTCATCCTATCCATAAAACATGCAAGAATTGAATTACAACCAAAAATTTTACCTCTTGGGAGGCAGCAGCTTGCGGTGGAACCTGTCTTCCCTCTCGTCTCTACTGCTGGATGCTTCTCCTTGTTCAGCCATGTTCACCACCCTCTTCAATATAACTTGCCTTTCTACCTTCTTAATCTCAACCCACAATCACTTTACCTGTCTCTTTTCTCCTTATCACTCAATTCTCCCATGTAATTACCTGTATCAGTCATCAAACAGCGTCGCATCCTCGTATTTAACTTGTTGCATGACTCTAAAAATAAGAACTTAAGTTACCTCCCAAGATTTTTTATTTTTAGAAAAGCTCGTTTTAGCATAACCGATATCGGTTACCTAACCAGTATCGGTCATATGTCTACCGACATCGGTTAGCTAACCGATATTGGTCACATGTCTCCTTTTGCTTAAACCTAGGTCTTTTCTCTAGTTTTTGCAAATTTTTGGTGACGCCCGCCTCTTTTCCCTGCATAACGACATCATCATCAATATTTGTCATCAGAATCCCATCAACGCATATACATATCATCAAAATTTCAACAACATCATCTATATACATTAAATTCCAAAACACATGAGACATTTGAATATATACATCAAACCAATTATTATACACACCATGTGGATCCAACTCATCATCTATATACATTAAATTTCAAAAACCATTGACAAAACACATGAGACATTTTAATATATACATCAACCCAATCATTATACACACCATGTGGATCAAAATCATCATCTATATATATCAATGTCAAAATATACAACTTGCCCGCATGGGGCCCTCGTGATCTAAAAATATAAAGCGGCATGCAATCCACTGTCTCTGTCAAAATCTCGACTCGGCTCGCAGCTAGTCTCTCATATCAAAAATATACTCGGCTCGCAGGCCGGTATCAACTATACAAAATGTACTCGGCTTGCAGGCCGGTATATACAACAAAAATGAATAAATAAATCATATGTGGGCACGCAGGCCTCTATATACATACTCGGTCAGTAGACCGGTGTCTATATCAATAAACAAAATCCCATCTCAGCTCCCAGGCTGTATCAGCTCTCTCCACCACCCTCGGCCCCTCCCCCTGCTGGTCTCTGCACTGGCTCTCGCCTCCTCCCTGTCACCGACCCACCGGCTATGGCTGCGGCCCCACAGGATCTCTCGGCTCCGGATTTCTTGGCTTTGTGTGCCACATATGGCTAATAGTCAGCCCCAGTACCATCGAGCATGTCCTGATAATACCGGTCCTCCGTTCTCACCTCTATATAGTGGGCCCGTGCCACCATGGCTACTAGGGCTAGTCCCCCGACTCCTAATAGCAGTGGCCCTTGCCTCGCCTGTACACCCGTGCCTATTCCTATGCCGTGCTCGCTTTGTGCCTATGCTCGTAAAGGTTCCCTGTGGTGTACGATTGCTGCGGTTGTGCGATCTCGTGCTCAGGCTAAGCGCCCTGTAGCACCCCAATCTGTGCCTGTGCAGCAGCAAGCTGCCCCTATAATAACTGCACCTATCCTAAGAGTTGGTCCCTCTCCACTATAACAGCCACCAAATCTGGTTGTGCGGGCTATGCTCTCCTGGCTGCTCTCTCCCCTACCCACCAAACCAAAAAGGCCCCTGTCACTCCGGCATCATCCACTGTATCATCAACTGGTCTCTCTGCTTTACCTGGGTCGGGTCAATCAAGGCTGCAGTGCGAGCAAAGTGGGGCCTCTACATCATCCCTTTAGTACTGTGGGAAGGGAGGTGGTTCATCCTGTCGCAAGCCCAACTGCTGTCATACCCTCTCTAGGGGTATCCACTCATACTCCCGAGCCTCCGTCCAACTATCCGAAACTATCTTGGATCGGGCGCATCTCTATGATCGGGCTCCTCCTTGGGGCTGATGGCCTCTCGTAGGGCCTCCATATAATGTCCGGTCGGTCAAGCCCTCTAACATATGACAGTAGTAGGCCACATCCCGTCCTGCGAGCACCTCTCGTGACTAGCCCATGACCCCAACCACCTTTGAAATCCATATCTATATACTATCTCGTGGCCCCAGCTCTTGGGGTAGCCCTACCGGTCGTATACGGATGATGTGCTCGTATTCCCAACGGTGAAACAAAATGTCGAGCAAATACCGAATCACCTCATACGGTGATAACCCCACAACTCTTTGTATATAGCTGCACTAGATACACTGGTGCCCAGGCATAGCATGTATGCTCCTCTACCATCTCATGCAAAACTCTTATCAAAGCCGTGGGAAACGGCCTCCTCTCGAGTCCGGGAGGGTGAAGTAGGTGATACCTATCATCATCAACACGGCAAGCCGTGTCTCTGCCGTGTGTGATACATATCGCCATAGGAAATGCTCGCTTTGTGACAGTCAACGGTGGGGCTGCATCCCCAAATACATACAGGATATTGTCCATCGTTGTCTACGCATCCACAAGAACACTGCCTCACCTACGATCGGTAGTCTCAGGATGCGATACACATCCTCTAATGTAATCGTCATCTCTCCAGGAGGGAGATGGAAGACATTGGTTAACGGATCCCATCTCTCGATGAGGGAAACCATCAGGCTATGGTCCCTATCCACAGCCCTTTACCACTGGACTCCACTGAGTCCAACCTCTCGCATGATGGCCCACTGCACTGCGGACACATGTGGCCACATCTACCTCAATAGAGGGGGCATCGATCCGCATCGTGACCTCTTTTGCAATGCTTGCAAAAACAACCCACTTCATTAGGCCTACCCTTTACAATAACAACTACCTTAACTCTCTATACCCACTTACCCACCCAACCACAACCCGACTCTACAACACACATCTACACCCACCTATCTAACCCTATACATCTACGATATCCCCTTTACTTATCTCACACCCTACCAACCACCCCGATCTACTCTAGCCATCTAATTATACCCCGCCAATTTAGCACCTTCTACTTCATACCCAACACCTAATCTATCCTACCCAAACCACCCCCAACAACCCCATTTCCCCACCCCAATCATGTTTCCTATCAACTCTACCCCCTCCCCCTTCACCCCCAAACAAACAAACAAAACAACACGACAAAATTCTAACAACAAACAAAAACCACAACTCCTACCCATGCTGACCGGTACCGGTCACCCTCGACCGCCATCGGTCCCCCAAGTAAATTATATGTGCCGACACCGGTCGACCTATGACCAACGCCGGTCTACACCCAAACAATGTATACAAACTATTTTCTGTGACCGATGTCGGTCGCCTAGTGACCGACATCGGTCACTGTCCAATTGCGGGGCCGAACCCAAAACGGCCCCATAAAACACATTTTGACCTATTTCTACCTATTTACCCACAAGAAAACCCTAAAAACCTACCCACCCTGCCATTTTGACCTAACTAGCCTACCTACCCACTCCATTTTACAAATTACTTCCATTCATTCATTATTTTATTAAAATTAAGATTCCTACCCAAAACCCACATCTAAGTTAAACTCATTAAATTCACATAGGTAGGAGTTCAGAGCCTACCGGTATGACTACACGTCATCGTGGTGGGATAGGTGGTGGTGGTCCAGCTGGTCCAGCACCTCCTGCTCCTCCTGGCTGTGCCATGGCTCCAAATCTCCTCAGCTGGGTCCTCAACCAATCAAACTCTGCCTCCTGCTCGCTGGGGTCTACCAATCACTCACTCCTCCACTTAACTGGTGCCAACTCAGCCCACAAACTCAACAAACTCACTTCACACCTCAGACAGCTAAAATTGGGCGCTCAAATTCACAAAGTGACAATGACATACCATATTTTTCTTTTTATAGGTTTTGACCTATAACCGATACCGGTTATTTCGCGCCCTAGAATACGGTATCGGTCTTCTAACTGATATCGGTCACACATAACCGATATCGGTTACCAACTTCCTTCCCCTAACTCCCACCCTTATCCACCAATCTCTACTTTTTCCCACATCACCTACCCCTAGCTTTGTGGACTAGCCTTATTTTGACTTTAATCGACCCGACCCACGGCCGCAATCAACCATTTGGCCTAACCCAAGGCTGCAACCAACCACTCGAGCCCGACCCACGATCGCAACCAACCATTTGGCCCGACCTAACGCCACAATCAGTAACACCCTAGATCAGAAGTTACTTCCTCCCGAGCATACAAGTGTTGATATGTGATTTCTTTTGTAAAAAGGATGTGTTCCTTTGATTGAGAAGTCATGCTTGATATGATCTTGTATCTTCTTTGAGACTCCAGATCTTTGACTGAGTCGGAATATGATTGGACTCTTTTATTTCTTTCATTTTACACCTGAGTTTAATCTGATCTCGGAATGAATTATGGAGTTATCCATCTATAAGACCTAGCCTTGGATCAGTGGTATTGATCCAAGTGGTGCTTTAAGTTTATTCGTGATGAATTAAAATTATAGACCTTAAGCAGGTTGCAAGGTCTGGATGCATTGAATAAGCTAGTCCGGAGCATAACTCAGGCTGATCATGTTAAATGAACTGGTGCCCGATATCGTAATATACCTGGAAGGTCTTGATCATGGACCAGGTAATAATTCAGTTACATATAATTCAATAGCCTAATGGCAGTGCAGGAGTGAACCCTGTTCGTGAATGTATGTTGTAGGTTCTTTTTCTGAGCATTTGAAATATTAGACCTAAACTGGATTTATTAAGGTTAGTAACCTAAAACTAAACTTTAACCTAGGGGATTAGATTAGTGTTAATCTAACCTAGGCCTAAGCTATAAGCTAATGTTCTAAGTTAGTATCTATGTGTTAAGAGGTTAGACTAAGTGTTATCCTAAATCCTAACCTAAGTTACTAACCTAACTATTGAACAAGGAAGAAAGGGGACATATGGAAGGGTGCGAACCATGGGTGGTAGTTTCAATGGCATTAAATACATGGATAAGCATGAAGGACAGGTAATTTGGTAGAAGTTTTTAAACGGCTAGCTAGAGCCGACGTGGTAGGTCGCCAAAGTTGGAAATGGTCTTCGAACTGGTTTTATCCATCGCCAACTATGGCGGTCGGTGGCAATGGAAATTTAGTGGGAAATTTGGAGTAAATGTCATTTATGAACTCGGTCTTCGAGCTCGGGTTTCACGGGAAGGCATGCAAAATGGAAAGTTAGTAGTTTGTTTGGTTTTTCATGCGCTCCGGTTTTCCCTCTGTCTGATCACTGGTTCTTCGCACCAGTCTTCTTGGAGTTGCATGGAAAATATGAGTGTAACTCGCTCTTTCCTCTGGCAAGGAAAATTTATAAGTCATGGTAATAGAAAATTTTTGTTGGTGGATCTAACTTGGAAAAGGAGGAGAAGGTTCGAGCTCTTTCAGTGGTCTGCTTCAAAATTTTAAGCAAATAACTGGCATGTTAGGCCCTAACCTTTAAAAATCTTGCTCTCTTTCAAATGATTTCATTAGAACAACTCTGTTCAGATGAATTTTTGAATTAGATGGTTTTTATGGTAGCTTGGTGTGATCTTGTTACTGTATCTTCTTGCTGGTTCGATTTCTCAATTTAACCCTTGATGGGTGTGTATTGTGTTTCGAATTGTTGCACTATTTCATTGTGTTTTGCATTCCGGCTTTAATTAGCGAAATATATGCAAGAAAGTATACTAGATCTACTCTGTGAGAGCCCATGAATTGTTCCCTTGATGGGTACAAGTTAATGTTGATACTTGTTGTTAATGCTTACTGTTGATGCTTGTTGTCGATACTGGTAGGAAAAGATACTGTTGGACTTTTGATTGAATGTTCAGTATAACTCGACTTCCTTGTAAGTTCTGTCGTGGTTATTATAGATGGTGGTTACGTGAGAATCTGTTGGGTTTCATTATGATATTTAAAGTTATTTATGAAAGGATAACTTGTTGTGTTACAGTATTTCATTGCGACCTTGTTGAAGTTGTTTTTCCCTTGCGTTGAGGTTATGGGATTCAACCCGTTGATAGTATGCAATATATATATATATATATATATATATATATATATATATATATATTGTATTCAAATTGACTCTATGGAGTCCATTGAATGATTCATATATTATGGACCACTGTTGAAGCTATATATATATTTGAATATTGGTAATTTGATTTTGTCAGAGTCTTGAAGGAGTAATAAAGTTATACGACCTCGGTTATTTTGGAATGAAATTTTAGTACGAGACTCTGTGGGTGTATTTTTACGTTTCCGTTATGTGTAAGCTTGGGCAAAAAATATTGAAGAGGCTCAGTTGGATTCCTTGTTACGAAGTCAGTATTTAGCTTTTGTATAAGCCTAATTTGGAATGTTACCATTGTTGGCACAGTTGGAATCATTAACTATTATTTATCTTGTTACTGTTGTTTGGATTCATTGAATCCTTGATAGGTAACCAGTGTATCTGCCTCTAATTAAGCCTGATTTGGTACACTGTTGTTTTTGACACTATTGGGTTCCTTGAGTATAGATAGATATCATGTATCTTGGCTCTGTAAAAGTGGGTCGTGAATACCATACTTCAAACTCTGAATGCGTCCAGATGTGAATACGGTATGTTATGTTTCCTTTCTGATTATTCCAGTTAGATGAGGCTGTGCATGTTGCGGGAATTTTGTATGATTATCTCTGCATAGTCTTAGGGAAACATCAATTGCTTAATGCCATGGAGTCTATTGTTGACTGCGATAAAATAGAAGTTCTTTGATTTCGACCTTGGGTCTAAAAGCCTTACAGTGTTTAGTAGGGACTAGAATGGGCTGTAGGTTGATGTAAGGGATTGTTGGCATGTTTACGTCTTCTGTTGCATGGATATCTATTCTTGAGCTTAATTGAACTTAGGAGTTGTCGACTGCACCTCAACAGGCAATGGCAGTGAATACCTTCTTGTTTGTCGCTTCGTGTGGGAGGTCATGCAGAGTCTGTTTGTTAGATAGTCATCACTGTTTGGCGTGAGAGCTACTGTACTGTAGTTTGTTATATTTTAAACTTTAACAAAACAGTGGTGCTTTTGGTGGTCTCGTCTGATTTATTTGCATGTGTTTAAGGTGAATGCTTTGCTCTTGGAAAGACGGTACAGTCATGAGCTAGTTCTGAGGGAAATATGTATGATTCGTTTATTTCTCTTCTGTTATAAAGTATAGGTTGATATAATTGTTGATCTAACTTTTGGAATTGTTCTATCATGCTGATGGAATCATGAAAGGTTATTCATTTATTATGTTGAATATATTAGTCCGTCTGATGTTGCTGTCCTTGGGATTCAGATGGATAGTTGGTTAGATGCATTTGTCTTCTTGGTCTCTAACGTTTTGATGAAATATTTGAAAGGTATCTGAGACTATTTAGTGACTATAATATGAGCTACGTGTTTATATTCATGTTGTTTTATGAAAGCATAGTCTAAAATGTGTTTACTTGTTTGGTGAATTGATCTCATTTAAACAGGGTGTTTAATGAAAACAATTGATGGATTGCAATTGTTTTAAGAGTTAGTGCTTATCATGCTCAGTTCATCGAACTGACCCATGTTGACAATTTTTGCAGATGGTTGCCGTAAGTGGTAAAAGCACGCAGATCTGATAGGATGATCAGATTATTTAAATTTGATTTTATGTTGAATTACAGCTTGATTTTCTAAATGTACTATATGAGGAAAGATGTTCTTCTTCCGTTGAGTATTGTATCAAGTATGCTGAATGCATAAAATGTATTTGTTTAGCTCTGAAAGGAATGGAAATAAATATTTGTTACTTATGTGTTTGTATTCTTATTTGATAGTTTGACTTTCTTCGGTTCAAATACCTGGAGGGCATTGTTATCATTGTATAATTTGGAGACTTTTGTGATTGTCAATGTAAGCTTGCAAGAATATGAGACTGAATTCTTATGATTGTTTAGCAGTTCCAGTATGTTCTATCTGAAGCTAAATTGAAATTTAGATCACTGTCTTTCTGAAAGATAGGGTTAAAATAAACCTAAGCAGAATGCTAAACAAGCTGAATTAAATTATTAATCCCTAGTCTTGATTAAGCCAGGACAACATTTAATTGGATTCTTAATCATTATATCTTGATACTTATAAGTACGATATAAATTCAGTAATGAGAACTGAAATAAACCAAAAAGGGGTTCTGTTGGCAATCACATGTGAAGATTATGGGTTATTGCCCAATTTCGTGATTTAGAATTATGTATATTCTATGAACTCCTTGATGGAACCTTAGCCTTAATAACTTCTCTGTGTAAAGGGTTTTATTAAGAAAGGTCATTCTAAGGTGAGGAACCCAGGGATCGGGAAAGGCTAACCTTAGGGGAACGTCTTTTAATATAATTTAAACTCAATGTGCGTAACGCTTATTAATAAGTAGGTCTTCTCGAGGTGGATCTAAAGGTTGGCGGCACAAGTCAACTAAAATGAGTTGTACCTTCGAGAAGATTAGGATCTTCTCGAAGTTACAACAATGCGCAGTGACTTATGGCGACGACCTTTGCATTGATCGTTAAGATTTACACCTTTAACTCGAAAAAGTTACTCACGGGACCGATTAGGAATGTGGTCACATTATAAGGTGCCTAGGAGACTCGGGGTATCTTGACACCTTTGGTTTAACTAGGGTTGACCTAAAGTATGTCATCTTATCCCTAGTCCTCGGGAGCATCCATATAACATTGTCACCTTACTAATCCGTTTTCCGAGTGAATAACTTGGGATAAGGGACCGAGGTAAGTCAATATAAGACATTCCATATAACATAAGAATGGGGTAAGGCGTATTCCATATTGATGAGTATGTCGTTAAGGAATATGAGACATAAGCGGTATGTTTCAATCTTTGGCCAAATGGAGAAGTACTTTGCAATAAGAAACTTCTAGAGGAAACCAAAGCTGTTTGGGAGCCTATCAGCTTTCCCACGAAGCATCTTCGTGGTGGGATAGCCGTAAAGCTGAACTAAACATTGATGAGACCAACATTACTTGGGATCAATTTAAAGGCTATTTTAGGCAACGTTGGCTGCCACAACTTTTCTATGATCAGAAAATGACATAATTTTAGAACTTAGCTCAAGGGAAGCTAACGGTAACTGAATACTGGGAGCGGTTTACAAAACTCCTCAAGTATGTACCGCAGTATCAAACTGACGAGAAGTTCAGAATACGAAAATTCATCATGGGATTGAATCCCGTGATAGGGGGAGAGGTCGATGTTCACAGTCCAACCACTATGGAAGGAGTTGTTGAAAAGGCCATAAGGCAAGAACAGAAATTAAAGGCTATTTCTGCTCATAAAGAGGAAGTGCGGAAGAAGACTGCAAACCCTTCTTCAACCTCTCTTGCACCCAAAAAGGGACCATGGAAAAAGTTTGGAAACAAAAGTAAGTTTCCAGGGGATAATAGTAAGAAAGCAGTGGCAACTAAGCCTGCTGGAAATGTAAGGGATAATTTTGCCAAAAATTATAACAATGGGCAGAAGCCCTATGGAGGACAACGTGACAATTACAAGGCTGGAGGAAATTTTGAGCCTAAAAAGGGACCTGTAGGAGGCTGCTACAATTGTGGCAAAGACCACTATGCAAATCAATGCCCTTTGAAGAAGGATGATCGTAATCGACATAAGATACATGCTGTAGTAGCAGACAAGCAAGCTGAAAAGCAAGTGACACCTATAGAAGTTCCGGGTAAGTTATTTGGCATACCTGTCACTATTCTTTTTGATACAGGAGCTACTGAATGTTTCATTTCTAATAAACTTGCTTCTAAACTTAAAAGAAAAGCTGGAAAAATGGATAAATCTTGGACTGTATAAGTATGGTAATAACTCTGTTCATACAGTGAGTATGTGTCTTTTTGGGGCAGTCCTTGACTTACCTAATTTCTCCACGGAAGTTGACCTCTATGTTACACCTTTGGGATCGTATGACATTGTCATCGGTGTCAATTGGTTAGCTGACCATAAAGCAAAGGTAGATTGCTATGAAAAGAACATAAAATGTTTAGATGATCAGCTGGAAACAGCAGAGATTCAAGGTGTGAAACGGGAAATTTCAGTTAGAAAACTGTCAGCTATGCAGCTTAAAAAGGCTAAGAATAAAGGATGTACCCTTTATGCAGTAAAGATATCTGAATTTTCAGAAGAAGATGATGATTTCATGAAACAATTTCCTCTATTACAAAGTTTCAGGGATGTTTTTCCTGAGGAATTACCAGGGTTACCACCCAAGAGAGAATTTGACTTCACCATCGAAATCAAACCAGGAACAAAACCTATTTCCAAAGTGCCTTATAGGATGACTACTACAGAGTTAGTCGAGCTTAAGGCACGATTTAAGAACTTTTGTCTAAAGGTTTGATTAGACCAAGTGTTTCACCTTGGGAGTGCCTGTAATATTTGTGAAAAAGAAGGATGGAACGCTTAGGGCGTGTGTATTGATTATCGGATGTTGAACAAAGCAACAATCAAGAACAGATATCCACTTCCTAGGATCGACGATCTATTTGATCAGATGCATGGAGCAGCGGTTTATTCTAAGATAGATCTTCGATCTGGCTATCATCAGTTAAGGATTAGAGAAGAAGATATTCATAAAACAGCTTTCCGAACAAGGTACGGACATTATGAATTCACGGTTCTACCCTTTGGATTAACTAATGCACCCGCAGCCTTTATGAACTTAATGAACAATATTTTTCAAGAATATCTGGACAAGTTTGTACTTGTATTCTTGGACGATATCCTCATTTATTCCAAAAGCATTGAGGAACACAATGAGCATTTGAAGATAGTTTTGGGAATTCGAGAAAAAGAAAGTTGTATGGTAAGTTATCCAAATGTTCTTTCTTTGATTCAGAAGTTCACTATCGGGTCATGTCATAAGTAAACAAGGAATTGCTGTAGATCCTTCAAAAATAGTGGCAATAATCGAGTGGCTCGCACTAAAGAATGTGCATGAAGTAAGAAGCTTCATGGGTCTTCTTTGGTTACTATAGAAAATTTGTAAAGGATTTTCTAAAGTAGTTGCACCAATAACTTCATTGAAAAGAAGGATAAGAAATTCACATGGAATGATAAGTACGAAGCGGCTTTCAAAAGTCTGAAAGACCAGTTGACTTCTGCACCTATATTAGTTGTACCAGACCCTAATGGGAGTTTTACTGTTGTAACGGATGCTTCTGGGGAAGGCCTTGGAGGTGTTTTGCTTCAAAGTGATCAAGTCATAGCATATGAAAGTAGAAAACTTAAAATACATGAGCTTAATTATGCCCCTCATGATTTGGAACTTGCTGCCATTGTTCATGCACTTCAAGTCTGGAGACACTACTTACTTGGGAAACCTTTTGAGTTGAAAACTGATCACTTGGGGTTGAAATATATTTTCACTCAACCTAATCTTAATGCCAGACAGAGAAGGTGGTTAGAATTTTTATCACAATATGATTTTGATATTAGCTATATCAAAGGGAAGGAGAATAGAGTAGCTGATGCTCTAAGTCGTAGGAGGCACATTTCTGCTCTTATAACATTAAGAACTCAGTTTAAAGATGAGGTAAAAAGTGCCTCAGAATCAGATGCATATTTTCAACAAGTAAAAGCAGCGCTTGCTGCAGAACCAAAGGATATAAGGTATAAAGGTTTTCATTTTGATAATGAAGGAATCTTGCGTTATGAAAACAGAGTATATGTACCTATGTTGAACGATTTGAGAAAGAAGTTGTTAGTTGAATTTCATAATTCACCTTTCTCTGGACACCTGGGTATCACAAAGATGCTTGCTGATTTGAAACAGCAATACTTTTGGAAAGGTATGAAAAAGGATGTCATTAATTTTGTAACTCATTGTTTGGAGTGTCAGCGGGCCAAGGTAGAACATATGCACCCTGATGGAATGTTATATCCTCATAGCATACCACAGTACAAATGGCAAGTAATAACCATGGATTTTGTACAAGGATTACCCATGTCTAGGAATAAACATGATGTTATCCTGGTAGTTGTAGATAAACTGACTAAGGTAGCTCATTTCATCGCTAGAAATCTAAAGGATGATTCACCAGTGCTGGCCAAAAGATTCGTACACAAATTTTTCAGATTACATAGTGTACCAGAATTGATTATATCTGACAGGGATCCAAGAATGATGTCAAGGTTTTGGCAAACGCTTAATACAGCTCTTGGAACGAAACTAAACTTCAGTTCTACATATCATCCGGAAACGGATGGACAAACTGAGAGGGTAAATCAAGTGTTGGAGGACATGTTGCGAATGTATTGTATGGATCAACAGTATAAATGGGAAGAGTTTCTTCCATTAGTTGAGTTCGCATATAACAACACATATCATTCATCTCTCAAAATGGCACCATTTGAAGCACTTTATGGAAGAAAGTGTAGAACTCCTGTTAGCTGGGATAGTGTTGAGGATAGAGTGGTAATTGGACCAGAGATTCTCACAGAAATGGTACAGCAAGTTAAGCTGATTCGTGAACGATTGAAGGAAGCGGTGAATAGGTAGAAGAGTTATGCTTGACCTTAAGCGGGTTGATCGAAGGTTTGAGCTTTGTGAGAAGTTTTTCTTCGTGTTAAACCCAGAAAGAGTTCTATAAATTTTGGCAAGGCTGCCAAGTTATCACCTCGATTCTTGGGACCCTTCGAAATTGTCAAAATAATCAATCCTGTAGCTTATCGTTTAGCATTACCACCGCTTTATCTCGTATGCATGATGTTTTCCATATTTCTTTGCTTAAGAAATACATTTCAGATCTGTCACATGTTCTAAATTGGAATTCCTTGCAGGTCCAAGACCGGGAATAATTGTGCTTAAACCCACACGAGTGCTTTGAAACTCGCCAATTACATTTAAGAAATCGTGAAATACAAAGAATGTAAGGTCCAAAGTGGGACCAGTTTAACGAAGAAAGTGCAACTTGGGAAAATCGGAAGAGATGAAGATTGCTTTTCCTTCTCTTTTTCAACAGAATGAAATCTATTGACAAAACATTTCTTTTATGAACTTATATTTTTTTAAGTTTATATGAAAGCCAGATGGAGGCAAACATTATTCAGGCTGAATAAAATGTGTTGTGACATTGATTTCTGGAACTATTCAAGTTGGAAAATAGTCGCATTGTTTTGTGAACTAATAAATTGGTTGACCTGAAGGTTAATCGAATATGTAATCATCGGGACGATGAATCTTTTAGGAGGGAAGCATGTAACACCCTGGACTGTAGTTACTTCCTCCTGAGCATACAAGTGTTGATATGTGATTTCTTTTGTAAAAAGGATGTGTTCCTTTGATTGAGAAGTCATGCTTGATATGTACTGTATCTTCTTTGAGATTCCAGATCTTTGACTGAGTCGGAATATGATTGGACTCTTTTATTTCTTTCATTTTACACCTGAGTTTAATCTGATCTCGGAATGAATTATGGAGTTATCCATCTATAAGACCTAGCCTTGGATCAGTGGTATTGATCCAAGTGGTGCTTTAAGTTTATTCATGATGAATTAAAATTATAGACCTTAAGCAGGTTGCAAGGTCTGGATGCATTGAATAAGCTAGTCCAGGAGCATAACTCAGGCTGATCATGTTAAATGAACTGGTGCCCGATATCGTAATATACCGGAAGGTCTTGATTGTGGACCAGGTAATAATTCAGTTACATATAATTCAATAGCCTAATGGCAGTGCAGGAGTGAACCCTATTCGTGAATGTATGTTGTAGGTTCTTTTTCTGAGCATTTGAAATATTAGACCTAAACTGGATTTATTAAGGTTAGTAACCTAAAACTAAACTTTAACCTAGGGGATTAGATTAGTGTTAATCTAACCTAGGCCTAAGCTATAAGCTAATGTTCTAAGTTAGTATCTATGTGTTAAGAGGTTAGACTAAGTGTTATCCTAAATCCTAACCTAAGTTACTAACCTAACTATTGAACAAGGAAGAAAGGGGACATATGGAAAGGTGCGAACCATGGGCGGCAGTTTCTATGGCATTAAATACATGGATAAGCATGAGGGACAGGTAATTTGGTAGAAGTTTTTAAAATGGCTAACTAGAGCCGACGTGGCAGGTCGCCAAAGTTGGAAATGGTCTTCGAACTGGTTTTATCCATCGCCAACTATGGCGGTCGGTGGCAATGGAAATTTAGCGGGAAATTTGGAGTAAATGTCATTTATGAACTCGGTCTTCGAGCTCGGGTTTCACGGGAAGGCATGCAAAATGGAAAGTTAGTAGTTTGTTTGGTTTTTCATGCACTCCGGTTTTCCCTCTGTCTGATCACTGGTTCTTCGCACCAGTCTTCTTGGAGTTGCATGGAAAATATGAGTGTAACTCGCTCTTTCCTCTGGCAAGGAAAATTTATAAGTCATGGTAATAGCAAATTTTTGTTGGTGGATCTAACTTGGAAAAGGAGGAGAAGGTTCGAGCTCTTTCAGTGGTCTGCTTCGAAATTTTAAGCAAATAACCAGGCATGTTAGGCCCTAACCTTTAAAAATCTTGCTCTCTTTCAAATGATTTCATTAGAACAACTCTGTTCAGATGATTTTGGAATTAGATGGTTTTTATGGTAGCTTGGTGTGATCTTGTTACTGTATCTTCTTGCTGGTTCGATTTCTCAATTTAACCCTTGATGGGTGTGTATTGTGTTTCGAATTGTTGCACTATTTCATTGTGATTTGCATTCCAGCTTTAATTTGTGAAATACATGCAAGAAAGATACTAGACCTGCTCTGTGAGAGCCCATGAATTGTTCTCTTGATGGGTACAGGTTACTGTTGATACTTGTTGTTAATGCTTGCTTGTTGTCGATACTGGTAGGAAAAGATACTGTTGGACTTTTGATTGAATGTTCAGTATAACTCGACTTCCTTGTAAGTTCTGTCGTGGTTATTATAGATGGTGGTTACAGAATCTGTTGGGTTTCGCTATGATATTTAAAGTTATTTATGAAAGGATAACTTGCTGTGTTACAGTATTTCATTGCGACCTTGTTGAAGTTGTTTTTCCCTTGCGTTGAGGTTATGGGATTCAACCCGTTGATAGTATGCAATATATATATTTATTGTATTCAAAACGACTCTGTGGAGTCCATTGAATGATTCGTATATTATGGACCACTGTTGAAGCTATATATATATTTGAATATTGGTAATTTGATTTTGTCAGAGTCTTGAAGGAGTAACAGGTAATACGACCTCTGTTATTTTGTAATGAAATTTTGGTACAGACTCTTTGGGTGTATTTTTACGTTTCCTTTCTGTGTAAGCTTGAGTGAAAAATATTGAAGAGGCTCAGTTGGATTCCTTGTTACGAAATCAGTATTTAGCTTTTGTATAAGCCTGATTTGGAATGTTACCATTGTTGGCACAGTTGGAATCATTAACTATTATTTATCTTGTTACTGTTGTTCGGATTCAGTTGAATCCTTGATAGGTAACCAGTGTATCTGCCTCTAATTAAGCCTGATTTGGTACACTGTTGTTTTTGACACTATTGGGTTCCTTGAGTATAGATAGATATCATGTATCTTGGCTCTGTAAAAGTGGGTCGTGAATACCATACTTCAAACTCTGAATGCGCCCAGATGTGAACACGGTATGTTATGTTTCCTTTCTGATTATTCCAGTTAGATGAGGCTGTGCATGTTGCGGGAATTTTGTATGATTATCTCTGCATAGTCTTAGGGAAACATCAATTGCTTAATGCCATGGAGTCTATTGTTGACTGCGATAAAATAGAAGTTCTTTGATTTCGACCTTGGGTCTAAAAGCCTTACAGTGTTTAGTAGGGACTAGAATGGGCTGTAGGTTGATGTAAGGGATTGTTGGCGTGTTTACGTCTTTTGTTGCATGGATATCTATTCTTGAGCTTAATTGAACTTAGGAGTTGTCGACTGCACCTCAACAGGCAATGGCAGTGAATACCTTCTTGTTTGTCGCTTCGTGTGGGAGGTCATGCAGAGTCTGTTTGTTAGATAGTCATCACTGTTTGGCGTGAGAGCTACTGTACTGTAGTTTGTTATATTTTAAACTTTAACAAAACAGTGGTGCTTTTGGTGGTCTCGTCTGATTTATTCGCATGTGTTTAAGGTGAATGCTTTACTCTTGGAAAGACGGTACAGTCATGAGCTAGTTCTGAGAGAAATATGTATGATTCGTTTATTTCTCTTCTGTTATAAAGTATAGGTTGATATAATTGTTGATCTAACTTTTGGAATTGTTCTATCATGCTGATGGAATCATGAAAGGTTATTCATTTATTATGTTGAATATATTAGTCCATCTGATGTTGTTATCCTTGGGATTCAGATGGATAGTTGGTTAGATGCATTTGTCTTCTTGGTCTCTAACGTTTTGATGAAATATTTGAAAGGTATCTGAGACTATTTAGTGACTATAATATGAGCTACGCGTTTATAGTCATGTTGTTTTACGAAAGCATAGTCTGAAATGTGTTTACTTGTTTGGTGTTTTGATCTCATTTAAACAGGGTGTTTAATGAAAACAATTGATGGATTGCAATTGTTTTAAGAGTTAGTGCTTATCATGCTCAGTTCATCGAACTGACCCATGTTGACAATTTTTGCAGATGGTTTCCGTAAGTGGTAAAAGCACGTAGATCTGATAGGATGATCAGATTATTTAAATTTGATTTTATGTTGAATTACAGCTTGATTTTCTAAATGTACTATATGAGGAAAGATGTTCTTCTTCCGTTGAGTATTGTATCAAGTATGTTGAATGCATAAAATGTATTTGTTTAGCTCTGAAAGGAATGGAAATAAATATTTGCTACTTATGTGTTTGTATTCTTATTTGATAGTTTGACTTTCTTCGGTTCAAATACCTAGAGGGTATTGTTATCCTTGTATAATTTGGAGACTTTTGTGATTGTCAATGTAAGCTTGCAAGAATATGAGGATCGAATTCTTTTGATTGTTTAGCAATTCCAGTATGTTCTATCTGAAGCTAAATTGAAATTTAGATCACTGTCTTTCTAAAAGATAGGGTTAAAATAAACCTAAGCAGAACGCTAAACAAGATGAATTAAATTATTAATCCCTAGTCTTGATTAAGCCAGGACAACATTTAATTGGATTCTTAATCATTATATCTTGATACTTATAAGTACGATATAAATTCAGTAATGAGAACTGAAATAAACCAAAAAGGGGTTCTGTTGGCAATCACATGTGAAGATTATGGGTTATTGCCCAATTTCGTGATTTAGAATTATGTATATTCTATGAACTCCTTGATGGAACCTTAGCCTTAATAACTTCTCTGTGTAAAGGGTTTTATTAAGAAAGGTCATTCTAAGGTGAGGAACCCAGGGATCGGGAAAGGCTAACCTTAGGGGAACGTCTTTTAATATAATTTAAACTCAATGTGCGTAACGCTTATTAATAAGTAGGTCTTCTCGAGGCGGATCTAAAGGTTGACGGCACAAGTCAACTGCAGAGTTGTACCTTCGAGAAGATTAGGATCTTCTCGAAGTTACAACAATGCAGGTGACTTATGACGACACCCTTTGCATTGATCGTTAAGATTTACACCTTTAACTCGAACAAGTTACTCTGGGACCGATTAGGAATGTGGTCACATTATAAGGCTACCTAGGAGACTCGGGGTATCTTGACACACTGGTTTAACTAGGGTTGACCCAGTATGTCATCTTATCCCTAGTCCTCGGGAGCATCCATATAACGTTGTCACCTTACTAATCCGTTTCCGAGTGAATAACTTGGGATAAGGGGGACTGACAGAAGTCGGTATAAGACATTCCATATAACATAAGAATGGGGTGAAGGACGTATTCCAGATTGACGAGTATGCCGTTAAGGAATACGAGACATAAGCAGTATGTTTCAAATCTTTGGCCAAAGTATCGCAAGCTTGATTGCATTGTCCTGAGTCACCTGGTCTAAGGGATGAGATGCCGATGAATAATGGTAACAATTATTCAGTTAGGTTCCTTGGACAGAGCATTCTGAATCCCAGAATAGGGAAGAGAACCGTGAGAGTGAAGTGTTAAATGAAAACTCCAACTCTTATTACTCATGAATAGATCGGTAGATTACCGAGTCATGGAATGAATAGATCGGAGGTACTCGAGTCATTACAACTGCATATGGTTATCTGTTATAAGAATGGTTATTTGATTTGTGAGTTCTAAATTATGTATTTAGAACCTGGAAGCATTTATCAAAAAAAAAAAAATTGACTTGTTCTAATGTATAAAATGAGGATGTTACAACAACCAACCACTCAAGCGACCCACACTGCGAACCAACCATTTGGCCCGACCCACGGCCACAACCAACCATTTGGCCCGACCCAAGGCCGCAACCACCCAATCAGCCCGACCCACGGCTATAACCACCCAACCAGGCCCAACCCAAGGCCGCAACCAACCAATCAGGCCCGGCCCAAGGCGCTAACCAACCATTTGGCCCACCCCAAGGCCGTAACCACCCGATCCGGCCCGACCCAAGGCCGCACCCCACCAATCAGACCCGACCCAAGGCCCTCACTCATCAATCGGCGACCCAAGGCTGCACCAATTATGTACCTCACCCAAGACCCGCCAATTACGATTTTATCCACCCATCATGTAGCTTTTTGTTCAATCGAGCTCACCTATTCGTGTTCTAGCATGATTAGGATACTTGAATTGATCAGCCAACCAACTTTGCCTAGACCGAGACCGTGACATTTATCTCAACCAAACCAACCATTTGGTACTAGGACATGCCTAAACGTTCCTGTACCTTACCCGTTATATCCCCTGGAGCTACTTCCTATGCCTTGGATACCAGGATTATATCACCCTTGTTTGGATAAACTATCGACCTTTGCCTATGAATTGCTTGTTTTCTCTTCAAATCATGTACCCTGGTCGCACTACTACATTTCAACATGTGTCTGCTTCCTTGAACTTACCCCACCATCTTACCATCATCTCAACACCATTCACCCTTTATCAACCCTATCCCTGATTTCACGTCACCTCAATCTATGATAGATTTGAGGGGGATTACCTATACCCTTAACTAGGGCAATCACTTCTTATTAATTGTCAGTGTAGCTTTACAAGACAAGCTACACGACAACAAGGGGCTAATGTAGACACCAAATTTGTGTCTTACAACACCCTGTGCCCCGCATCTCATTTCGCAACCTAACCTCACCACCTAAACCTTGCACAATTATTTATTAATTACCTTATAATTAATAAATCTACATCTCCAAACCTACCACCTCATTTTGCCACCTCATCATGACCTAGCCCTAACCCTAAACTAACCTAATTAAGACCTATAACTTAGTCTACATCCACACCCATGACTAATTACTCCTCACCCGCACCAAAACCAACCTAATAATTACTTGACCAAGCCCACAACTAATCCCTCGGAGAAAAGGAGGGAAAGTTAGCTATTTTACTAAAAATAGTCCACTTTGACTTAACCGACATCGGTTCCTACTCGACCGCCGTCGGTTACTAACCGCCATTAGTTCCCTGTAAATGGCCTCCCCCAACCAAAAACAAAGGATCTGGAACTCATTTTGGAAAGGATCCAGAAATTCATTTGCAAGACAGAGACAAGTGAAGAAAAGAGAAGAGGTTGCAGAGAAGGGCATCGAGCCGAAGACTGCAACTGAGCCACTGGATCGCTGTCACCCCCATTCAAGCATTGGAAAAGACTGAGGATAGCTTCATCAGCTCGTTTTCCAATACCAGATCATCCCAACTGAGCCTTACTGTCACTACCACATTCCTTGGACCTGAATCTTCATCAAGAACGAGTAAGTAGTGTCTTGTATGTTTCTAAGCACCATTTCCTGAGTCTTTTGATTGATAGTAATTATAAGCTCACTCCTAGATCTACCACCTGCCAGCACCCTGCACTTAACCTCCATCCATACATCCTTGTATTGCCCAGAAGATAGTTTTATCACTCTCTGAGTCTTCCCCGTCATCTCACTATTCCCCTCAGCCATCCACCAGTCTAAAGAAAAAACCCCACAATCACCCTGCAACCAACCTCTATCCAGAAGTGCCTAGATTACTGACCCTACCGGTGTTGGTTATCCCTACGGCTAAGCAGTTCTCTAACGCGGTCATTATCCAGTTGACGGCATCGGCCACCGTGACTTATACCCAAAACCTTTATCTCACCTATTTGTCTCCTAACAACCTCAGATCCAGTTTGGTTTATCCCTGTAACTCGAGCTGAATGTATCAATGACCAGTGACCAAACAAACAACGTGACGTTTTATTATTGGTAGTTTAGTCTCTATTGCTTTGTAACGAGGTACCTAAATCGTGATTTCGCAATAGCTTCTTTATTATCATTTTTGTTAATTCGTATTAAAAGGGGAACTGACCACCTTCGAAAGGAAGTCTAATATTTCCTGGGCCCAAGGTAGTTCCCTCATTTATTGTCTAACTAAAATCTGGTGGTCTTGTATTCGTACTTGCAGGTAGTCCTTCCTAACCGCGGTTGGTTATCCAGTGACTGGCATCGGTCACTGTGACTTATACCCAAAACCTTCCTCTCACCTATTTGTCTCCTAACAAGCTCAGATCCAATCTGGTTTATCCCTGTAACTTGAGCTGAATGTATCAATGACCAGTGACCAAACAAACAACGTGACGTTTTATTATTGGTAGTTTAGTCTCTATTGCTTTATAACGAGGTAGTCCTTCCAGACAAAAAGGAGTTCTTTTGCAATCGATCGACCTCTCTCTACGGTATGCACACACCCTCTCAACATTTAACCGTATTCCTCCTAGCCCTAACCCTTATATGTTTCTCAAGAGAATGAAAGGATAGAAGCAACTCTATTCTCTCTGTAACGGAAACATTCTATGTGAAACAAAGCTCACTTCGGATCTACCACACGGTAATACCCTACACCTAACCTTCATTCATCCATCTCTATATTGCCCCAAAGATAGCTTTCTCACTCTCTGGGTCTTCTCTATCACCCTACTACTCCCCTCAACCATCTACCAACCTTGAACCCCATAACCGCCTTTACAACCAACCTCCATTTAAAAACCCTAAACCACTACCCCTACCGATATCAGTTATCCCCTACCGGTACCGGTTTTATAACCATGGTCGGTTATCCAATGACCGGCATTGGTCACTGTGACTTATACCAAAAACCAACCTTTCACCTATTTACCTCCAAATAATCCCATATCCAACTACCCATGTAACTTGATCTCGAACATATCAATAACCGGTGACCAAACAAATAGCATGACATTTTATCATTAGTAGTTTAGTCTCTATTACTTTTAGTAATGAGGTACCTAAATCGTGATTTTGCAATAGCTTCTTTATTATCACACATCATATTATCTATAAGATTCTTTATCAATCATCACATTATCTGTCATTTTGGTGTTCCTCATCGCCTGATAACAGATAATGGAAAATCTTTCAAAAATAAGTTGTTACGAGCCCTTTGTGACAACTTTGGTATCAAACTTAGCTTCTCGTCACCCTACTATCCACAAGAAAATGGTCAAGCCAAATCTTCTAACAAAACCTTAACCAAAATTCTCATGAAAGTCATTAACGATTCTGGGAAAAACTGGCATGATCACATCCCCTTTGCCCTTTGGGCTTATCGTACCAGCATTCATACTTCCACTAATGCCACACCATTTTCTTTGGTGTATGGTACCAAGGTCTGTCTTGCCTCTCGAAATACAAATCCCTTCCCTCAGAATATCTCTCCAGGATATTCTCACCAATGATGACTTCCGCCAAGAGCGGTTAGCCCAATTGGAGCTTCTTGACGAGCGTCATCTTACAGCTCTTGACCACCTTCAACTTTATCAAAAGTGCATCAAGCGTGCTTATGATAAGTGAATTCATGAGCGTACCTTTAAGATTGGTGATCTTGTCCTCAAAGAGAATCAACACGTAACCAAACTAGAAAAGAGTAAACGTGGAAAATTTGCTCCTAATTGGATTGGGCCTTACATTATCACTCACACTTATGGATCAGGTACTTATCATTTAGCTTTGCTTAATGGTAAACCTGAGCCTGAACCCCTTAATGCCTTGCATCTCCAACCATTCTACTATTGAATTTAGTGTTACATCACTTCTTATCTACCTTGCGCTCGTCCCTTGAGCTCATTTACCACCTCATACACCTTGTTTCATGCATCTCAAAGTAGAATCAAACTCACGTGGTTTGATCATCACCTCCTCTTAAAGATGCCTTCCCCTTTTTAGTCTGGTCCATGACTTAAAAGTATCAAAATAACAAGTTCTCAATTATACAATTTTGGGATATTCTTGAGTCAAACTTCCTGTAAAACTAGATGCTTCATGCCAAATGAACATCTAGACCTCTAAGCTATAAACTAGACTGCTCCCTCAAAGGATAGCTATGTGCAAAGCCGCATCTACTACTATAAGTAGACTGCTCCCTCGAAGGATAGCTATGTGCAAAATTCACATCTGCTACTATAAGTAGACTGCTCCCTTGAAGGACAGCTATACAAAGTTAGTCTCTATCATTAGCTTCTTACATTGATCACCTTTGTGAGGACCTCAAAACAAAAAATGCATATCCCATATAGACTTCCCGCATCGATCGCCTATATCCAAAAAAATAAAAGTAGTATTCAAAATCACTTTTGAGTCATGGACTTGTCTATTTAGGTTTGGTTCTTTTTCATCGAATGATCACCTTATAACAAGTTCTCTTTGCCCAGCCTATACCATCCCCCTCACCTCACCATTCTTCAAAAATAAAAAAACTCAAGGGATGTGACGTATATCCGATATATTGTGATTATACAACTCTTTTCACCTATCGAGTTCTCGCCTATGCAAGGTACCTAGGGATTCAAGCTCATCCTATGATAATACTTGGTTTGTTTAGCTCTTTCCAACTATGGGACACTTTTGCCTCTTTTTCCTGAATCTAGGATTATGTGTTGACCTTAATCAAGACATGGTTTCCTATGCTTGGGTAAGCTAACCCTCGCTTCCCCTATACCCACACCAACACCAACAACATTACCCTACCAACATCAAACTTTTACCAACCAAAAATTGCCTAACTACAACCAAATTGTCTGAATTCACCTCTCCCTGGTCCTAAGGGAGAACTACATCGGTCTAAGGCCCCTCCTTGCTTTGTGCAATGGACTATGTAGGCAACACTTAGGAGACATGGGGTCTCCCAAGGTTAGCTCGACCATCCCCTACCATAACCTATCATGTGTTGTGTTTTCCTTAAAAATATAAATATTTTTGTGTATTTATATTGATAACACTCACCTTTGTCCTTTATCAATCCAAACATTCAAAACACAAACATTCTTATTATTATCATAACTCAAATCAACATACATATTCAGTTTTATTTAGAACTAAACAAATACATCTTCTCTATTATTTATTCGGAGTCCTTATTTATTCTTCTACCCCTATGTATGAAACTCACTTAGGCCCCCACGCCTCGTCCCGAACTAGGTAGTGATGGTGATCGTCGATGCCACTCACCTAGCCTCTCCATCCTCAAAGGTACCACTGCTATTGGTTCCTCCCATTGATCCACCAATCTCTCCTATAACATACGAATATGCCCTCTCGCGTGGAGGAATCTTGCCTCTAGTCTCTCCACTCGTGACTGCGAAGCCTCTAACAATCTTGTGGTTTCGTTCACCTGTGTTTGCAGCTAGTGAACTAAACCCTAAATGCAGTCTCTCTCTACTGTAATCACAGCTATGTCAGGATGATCGGCCCTCTCGTGTGTACCTCACAGCTCTGCTGCCCACCATAATCTATAAGACTTTGTCACTCCTGCATCCATTACCCTGCAATCAGCTATTATCTCTTCTGGTCCTTCTGGAAGTGTTGGCTATGGAGGTGAGAATGGTGCCTCAGCATCGATCCTCCTGTATGGTCTATGATCCATGGGTATATCCTGAACAAATCCAAATTTTCACCGCACACGATCTGGAGGAATCCTCTCGTACTCACTTGGCCTGTGTCTTGTGATCCACCTCAATCACTCTACACCCCTCAAATCCTCGGTTATGTTCACCGTCACCATGTAATTCCCATAAGGCCTCCAACAGATATCTTCAATCGTCAACGTCTCCAACATCTGCCTATAATGCTTGGCATCATCTGTCACATGATCTCGGCTCTTGCCTCTTGCTCTGTCTGGACCCATCGCCTGAATCCCAACCTCAGCAATCATGTCTCTCTTGCTTGGATTGGTGGCCTATTGGTCACACACACATAATGTGCTCATAGGCCCAACAATGTAATAAGTATGCACAATCCAGTGTAGTCCTATGATTTTTCTTGCATGCCCATAAACCCTGTATAGCTCCGCAGATATGCGGGTGCCCATGCAAAAGTAGTGCTACCTTCTATCATCTCACGAATAATACACATCAATGATTTTGGAAATCTTCCCCGTCCGCTCTAGGTAATGCATAGTACCCCACTTCTATTATTAATACCATAGCTAACCTTGTTGCCTCGGGGTGTGCCGTGAAACATTATACCATAAGTAAATGTCAAACCTCGTTGTGTCGATATCATGCGGCTAGTGAATCCGCCAAGTTATCGCTGCCCACACCGCATTGGGCTCGCCTAATACACTGGTCTTCCTGTAATTGGAAGTCTCAAAATTTGAAACATATCTTCTAACATCACTGTCATCTCCCCTGTTGGCAGATGGAAGGTATTCTTTTCTGGATTCCATCTCTCAATTCAGCACCTGCAACATAGCATGATTGCGTACGATTCATGAATAATAGTGGATTCCACTTAACCCCACACGGTTTATTAATGCCCACTCAGCTGGTGTTACATCCACTCGGACCCGTGACAACAAAGTTGGCACCCTATCATTCATCCTCAACCCTGCCTCTGCCTACACACATCAAACCAACGAACAACAAATAAATCCCCAAGTGTTTTTTATCAAAATCTGCAACTTTACACAGTAACCGATATCGGTTATCTAACCGATACCGGTTAGGCCTAAACCGATATCGGTCACTGTCAATTCTATCCACCCTACTCAAAAACACCACCTATGATAACTTATTCACTTGTTTGCCTCTCTCTATACCTAAAAACATATCTGAAACACCTGATTACCTACCCCATAACACTGTTATCCCCATTTTGAGTTAACGACGAAATGGTTGGATAACCCCTACAAAATTTTCTTAACACTTTTGAGTTATGACCTCTTTATGAGTAAATCGGGTTTTCGGATATCTCATGCATCGGAATATTCATGAGTCAAAACATGTTTTATATGGTATGTTCTCCGATTCCCGAAACCCGCCAAGTATTAAGAAAATCCTTTGTAAATCGGGTTTTCGGAAGCTTAAGGCATCGGAACATTCGTGTTACAAAACATGTTTTATATGGCATGTTCTCCGATTCCCGAAACCCGCCAAGTATTAAGAAAATCCTTTGTAAATCGGGTTTTCGGAAGTTTAACACATCGGAACATTCGTGTTTCTAGACATGTTTTGTGTTCCATGTTTTCCGACGCTCAAAACCCGAAATACACCAAATCTTTTCCCATCGGGTTTCCGAACTCCTCCAACATGCTGACGTGGCACATGCTAAGCGGTCGGTGCGTTGGCACGTGCGGAGCTGATGTGTATTTATTATTGGTTTTCTTATAAATATGCGGTTTTTACACGTCATTTTCACCGTTCTTAATTTTACACCGTGGATTTTTGCGCATGTTCTCCTGCTCCCAAAACCCGCAAGCTCGCGTTATCATACTGGATCGATTGTTTTCATTTTCACCTGTCTCGATTGGAAGGTATTAATCGTTCCTCCTTTGTTCTTGATTTAAGAAACGTTTTCAGTGTACTTCCTTGCCGATTGTTGAAGATTTTTCTTCCTTATTTCCTCTGAATCGTTTTCGAAAGCGTTTTGGGGTTTTCTAGGGTTTATTTTCTTCTTGCAAATATCAGTTGGTACTGTTCCTTTTGAATTACAATTGTTTGCATGATATTTGGAATATTATCAAAGAAAAAAGGTTTTATATGCAAAAACTCAAAGGAGAAATTCTTTTTGTGCTACCCGGACTTCGGAAGCTGTTTTGCAGGCTTTCCTTAATCTGCCCAAAGTACAGAGAGAGCTCGAAGTTCGGGGTTCCTCAATATTCCGATCTCAACAGTGGGTACCGGGTTCTCAAAAGGTTCCGCCAGTAATACTAAGTGTCGGGTTCCGTGAAGTCTCACATCAGGGCGGTGCGTGTCGGGTTCCTCCAAAGTTCCGACACCTTCAGCCTGTCGGGTTCTTTTTATCTTCCGTCACATACCTTCAATCGGGTATTTCAGCGTGCATAGCATCACCAGGGTTTTCCGAGCATCTCTTCATCCGATTTTCTTCATGACAGACCCCGGTCCATCACAAGAGAAGACCGAGAAATCAAGCAGGATGAAATATAAGTTTAAGAAACCAGAATCCCCGTCATATGTTGACTGTAATTACGATATTCGGGATACCGAATTCGGTAATGTTGACATGGACGATTTCTGGAACAGGGTGAAAAGTCCCAGTCAAACTGAATGGATGACCTCTTTAGCAAACAGTGGCTTACCTTTGGCAGCAGGCTTTCCTCTATCGGCCCAATGTCCAGAGTTCATTCTGGCCTGTGCCTCTAACTACGACTCTGCTTCTCGTTCCGTTAGGAACCCAGCAGGAGAAGTAGTGATCAAGCTAGATGGGATTTATCTTGATGACCTCCTGAAATTACCCAATTTCGAGGAGTATGGGAATTTGAATATGAAGTCAGCCCAGAAAACCTGGGACACTAACCAGGAGAATTGTATAAGAGATGTTAACAAGAAGTTCCTGGCTAAAGCTAAGCCAGCGGTATCCCGATTTCCTAGGACTATTCCTAGGTGTGACTTTATACAAGAGATAAATGATATCATCACACTTCTTAGCCGGGCATTTGGTTTACCAGAGTCAAATCTATTTCACGGATGGATGTACCAGTTCATGGTCACCATCAAGAAGAATAAGCAAGGGATTGACTGGGGAACCTTGATCAGTGATGAGATTGATGCCCAAATGACGACGGTCTTGTCGACGGGAAAATTTTACATGTTCTCGTATGTGGCCTATGCGGCAGCCGGGATGAGGAACTATCCCGGGCTCGATACAAAAGGCAGCAGGATCACAAACCCAATCTACAAGCATTTTCCGCAAATAACGAAGAAGGGGTCTAAGGATCAGTTTAGAAGGGTTAATGATGCCTTTTTCTATGAGAACATCTGCAGACTGAACCCGGGATTGAGAAAAACAAGAGTCTCCGATGAGGCTTGGGCCGAGGTATCTAAATGGGGATGTATCTTCCTACAGTTTAGGAAGTTTACATACATTCGAACAGTGATGTATGCAGGAGAGCCTTTCCGTCTGCCTCGCTATCCTGGGGATAGATTAATTTTGTTGGAATTGGTCAGACAATTGTTGGATTTCCACAAGTTCCAACAGAGCAAGCACAAGGCAGCAGTATCCTTCCCAATTTCTATTGGGAGATATACTTGCTCGACAGCGGCTAAGGCCAAAAATGTCGAATGTGAACTTCAGGAGAAATTAAAGAAGCATATGAAATCTCGGGATGGTTTTGACATCCGAGGAGTGCTTCGGGCTTATGGAGCTCAACATCTGCACAGGCCTGATATTGAGGACATCTGGATTGATCTGCGGGACGAAGTTGCGATACGCAGAAAGGATAATAGTAGGCTTACTATTGATGAAATTCAGACACTGGGGCTTTCTGATTTGCCAGATGGCACTGCAGATAATGAAAGTGTGTTGGATATGTCCTATGATGGGCTTAACGAAGATCGATACATTTTTCCACCTATTGATTGGTCAGTTACTGAGAAAGCCTCTATCACCGATAGGTCAGCCCTAATATTGGCTCGTACGAAGAAATGGCTTTCTTCTTGGGGGATGAATTTCAATGATGACAAGTTTCCCAAATTGGCTGCTTTAGAGGTGGGGCCCTCCCAACAGGAAAAGGGCAAAGAATCTTCTGGGGGGCCTATAAAAATCAGGATTCCTAGGAGGAGGAAAGAAAGACAAATCTCTTCAATTGTTTCTCCAGCTGAAACGGTGGTTGTGCCAGAATCACCAACGTCACCAGAAAAAGAAGAAATTAATGTGGAAGAGGAAGGAAGTCAAATCTTGATTCCATCATCTGTTGATAGTCAGACCAAAGAAACTTTGTCTCTTGCAACCCAGGGTTTGGAGTCTGAATCTGTGCCTGCCCCTCAACAACCACTCCAATCTCCTCAATCCCCATTCACTTCTTCAAGTATGGCAGGCATTTTCTCTGGTCTCTCTCCCCTCTCTACTGGAACCCAAATAATTACCAGCTCGCCACAACCTGTGCCTCTCTTTGTTGCACCTACTACCACGTTGATTACTGTTCCCCCTCCAATAGTAGAATCTTCTCCTCTTGAGAGTAGATTACTAGTTACTACAACATCAGCAGTTCCTTCTGATACTCCACAATGGTTACTTGAGCAAACTCCCAGGAAGAGGAAGGTGATTGTACCCCTACCACCCCTTGATTTTAGCTCACTCAAGACTTCTACTGCGAAATCAGCCAAGAAACCCAAAACAGTTTCAAGAGTTTTGGTAGATGCTTCAGGAGATAAGTTCGCAGAGATCGCCACTCCCTCAGCTGACAAAACTAGGGATGATGTAACAGCTGCTGATTATCAGATCACCAAGGTGGCTCTAGGGAAAGTAACAACAGAAGGAGCGCAACAAGATGCACGGGCTTCCATAGACGTGCTGTGCCAAAAGTTGAAAGAAACAAAGATCAGCAGAGATGAGTTTAAGAAAAAAGTGGAGCAGTTGACAGAGGTTTTGATTAAACTCTCAACACCCCTGGAATCCATACCATCTGCTTCTGCTTCTGCCGGATTCGATTTCTCATCGGTGCCTACGATTGAGAAGATTACCAGAAAAGGAAGAGTGGTTAATGAATGGATCCAAAAGTTGCTCCAACAAGGGAAGGAAGTAATTCAAGACGTGGTGAAAGTTCATCAAGTCCTTGCAAGAGATTCGAAGGAAGGAGAGAAGATGGATGAGGAATTCACTGAAGAACTTGGACAGCTTGATTTGACTTGTGAAGCTCTCCAAGTGCTAAAGCAAATACCAGCACATCTCTTGGTAGAAGAAGGCGTTCTTCCACATACAGATAAACACTTTCAGCTGATCAAGGGCATCAAGTTCAGAGTAAAGATTCTCAACGAAGCCTGCAGCAAGTTGAGAGAATCAAGGGATAAATTGATCGATGGGAAAAGTGATCTGGAGGAAGAATTGCTAAAGATTTGTCCAAAGATGTCGGTTGGGAAATCAAGTGCCCTATCAGCAGATGATCTCTTCAAACAAGTTCAAGAGATTATTCAGCATGAACCTGTAGATGGATTCGACCTTGAAGTCATTGGTCAGTTTGTGAGGATTGAGCATACGTTGGAGGCCTTAAGAAAGCTCAGCAAGAGGTTAAAAAAGCTTCCCGGCGGTGCCAGTGATATCCATGAGACTTGCGAAATGTGGAATGATCTTTCCACTGCACCTGAGGAAAACGAAATGCAAGGCATTATTCGGAAGTTCGGGAGTTCCTAGACAAGCAGTCTCAGTTTGGAGGAAGAGAAAGGAGAAGAATCAAAAGATGATGACTCGGATTGAGCTCCAGCGTCTCATGTCATTTCTATTTTTAGAATGACACATCTTTTATTTCCATTTTATCGTATTTTTAATTCAGACTTCGACTTGATCTCCTGCGTGAGAATCATGCAAAGCTGAAACTCTAGTTAAAACATGCTACTTTTCAGGATCTGGCCTATTTTGGCTCTGATTCTCTTGTTATAAATAAGGGATGCTTGTGCATTCAAAAGGGTCGAGAATTTTTTGAGCATTAAGAGGCTATTGGAAAGGAGAAAAACTTTGTGTTTTCTTTCAATCATTTTGAAGAATAGAAGTTGATATTGTTTTACAGACTTTGTGTTGTGAAATATATCTTATTTAAGATATTGTTCTTATGTTCATGATCTTAGAGCTATTCTTTGCATAAAATCTCAGTGTTTCTAATTATCTCGGACACTATATTTGTGATCTAAAACTCGTATGATTATTTCGTGCTCTGTGTTTACTCGAAAGAAAATACGTTTCTCCCATTTCTTTTCTACCGTGCTTCTTTCACTGTAATAGTTTCTAACCTATTTCACGTACGAAAGCAATATCCTTGAATCGTGTGAATGTGGATTTCGGGATTTCATCCCAACCCCAATGGTTAGATTAGTGTGAATATTGTATATATTATTTCTGTGTTTTAGATTAGCAATAAACGAGTGACCTCACTGTCTTTGAGGAGGATTAAATCTCATGTCTTTGTGGTTGAACCTCATATTTTGGTTTGACAAAATATTTATTTTTACAAACATCCTTTACCTTCAACTTTGTTTGAACATACTTTACACCAAGTTCACCAAGAACAACTATACAATAGAGGATTCCATCCATAAGCAACAAGAGCACTATGTAGACAACTTAGGGAAAGGTAACTACAATACCAACAAGACATGTGCTAAATCACTTAGAGGAATTGAAACTAAGTTAATATCTACAAGATGCAATAAAACAACTTAATGGTAATTTTTAAGATAAATCTCATTGACTAGTATTTGTAGCGCATATCCATTAAGGTCATAAAACTCAAAATATTTGGCCTATTTACAAGCACTAATGATATGTGGCCCACTCCAAAGTACATCAAACTTATAGTGCCACCTTGTTTTAGTTTTTTTTTCATCCCTTTTCAAGACTAGATCACCAAATTTGAAATTTTGATCCCTAGATTTATTTTCAATCCACTGCTTGGTTGATATTTGATGCTCTTCTAATCTAATCATGGTAGAATTTTGTGATCCTTCAAGTTTAACCATTTCTTCCATTTTTATTTCTCTACGATCTGTAGCTTCCAATTCCAATTGTTTGGCTAGCTCTAGTGAAGGAAATTATATATACAATCATAACATATCTTAGATAAACAATTTTGTAGGAGAAGTTCAAATTTGCTTCTTCATTGTGATTCTATCAGTCAAAGAGCATTTCTCACCTTTACTATTCCATAGTCTCTTGTTGATATTCATTATTTTATTCATTATCCTAATCAATTTTTATATTACCCCAAGGGTATTAAATTGAAGAAGTAATCAAATAAATTCCAAGTCAAGAGACCAATCGAAATCTTAGAACCTAGACAAGGATGACATCATGTGATTTGTGCTCTAGTTTGATAAAATGTTGATACCATCCAAATAGAAAAGGATGAAATCATTGATATATCTTTTAACAGTAATATGCTTTTCTCTTTGGAAAATGGCACCTGTATTTTATAAACCAAAGGAAATTTTTAATCTGCATATTTTCCCCATTTTTTTGTAAATGAAGTTTTAAATTGATCCTTTTTCTCGACTTTGATCTCGATTGAAACCTGAATATCAATTAAGCATAGAGAACCTTTCATCTCATTAACATTTTCTAGAATTTACTCCATAGAAGGTAGAAGATAGTGATTTTTTAAGGAAACTTTGTTTAAATCCTTGAAGTCCACACAAAGTCTGATTTTCCCATTCTTCTTCCTTACTAGAACAATATTTTCCACTCAAGTAGAGTATTTGATAAGATATATTATTTTCCTCACTTAGCTTGGATAATTTCTTTCTCATGAGGGGTTCTACATTGGGATTGACAAGTATTTTATTTTATCTAATAGGATTGATGTTAGTATTAAGATCAATGGAATGTTGGAAAATATGGATCAAACCCTTTAAGGTCTTCATATTCCCATTAGAAGATATCATTAAAATTTTGACATAAGGAGATAAAATCTTGTTTCTCATCTTCATTGCATACCTTTCCAAGAAAGATTTTCTTGCCTTGTGTAATTGTGATTTGTTGATAGTCATCTTATCTTGCTATTATGTTCTTCTCGTCTCCTCTTAACTCATCATCCAAACTAAAAATATGCTCAAGAGTAACTTGTCCTTTAGGAAACTTGTTTGTTTTCATCCGAATGACTTGATCACCATAATGATTATACAAATCAAAAGGTTGAGCATTCAAAAATATCTTCTTATACCTTGTTTTATCATCTACAATGAGTATGAGTATTAGTGGAATTATCCATAGCTTTATTTATAAAAAAATTCTTCATCCCTAAAAAAATAATTTTAGTCTTTAGATTGACTTCTTGAGTTTCTTCCATGCTAAATTTGATTGTGTCCATAAATGGTTCATGCTAATTGGAGTAATTTTGAACCATAAGGGCCTGAGATTGCAATGAATTTACATAATTATACTAATTATGTGGTTGATTGTATGGAAAAAACCAATCAGTATTTTGTATCACATTATTTGGCATTAGGAAGTTGTTGAGTGGGAGCAACTGTTTGATTAGGAAGATGCGGATTTTGACCCTGCCATCTATTATTTTTCTAAAATTTTCCTTATCTTTGATTTGATTATTGATTTCTATAGGGTTGATAACCTTGATTAAATATTTGGTTAGAATATTTCCCTTGGTTAGGATTTGAGTAATTTCTACAAGATTTAGCTTGTTGTTTCTCCAAGGATATAAATTTGTTTGACAAATTTTTTATCAAGGCTTTCACTTCCTCATCAACCATTTTATTTAGGGTAGTATAAGAGGTTGAGGAGCATATTAGGAATTTTTCTCATGAATGGGAGAAATGGATCACTAAGAATCTTGATGCAATTCAAGAAATAAAGGCATAGATAATGTAGGGGCTATTTTTCCATCATGTATCAAATAGTTCTCATCCCTAATGGCCATTGCATATGCATCGGGTAATTGGATAGCAACCCCAAATTTTATCATAACTACTATATTAGAATTCAGTGCTCTTAACAAGTAAATGAAAGTACCTTATGGAGTTGGTATCAAGAAAAGTTGAATTTTGTTCCATGTTTTCTAAAATTTGAAATTAAAATCAACCATCAACTCATTAGGATCCCTCTTGATGGCTACTCTAACAAGGAAATTTTTATCCATATTTCACCCCCGGAAAAGAATTGGATCATCCATGATCCCATAGAGAAAGAACTAGAGAAAACACATTGAAATCTTGCAAAAGGGTCGCAAAAGGACTCAACAATGGAGTGGCAGAGCCTGCGAAAGACTAAATGACCCTATGCAAGAAGAAAGAGAAGAAATGACTCTGTCGAGTGAATCCGTGTCTTAAATTCATCAAACAAATTACAAGTGGGCTTGAAAATAAAGTAGCAGAGTTAGAGAATAAGGAGGACAAGTGTCAAGGAAGCTAGGAGAAAGAAAGAGGAGAAATGACAAAAATCCAAAATCTCTAGGCTTAAAATAGTTCGAAACGAGTCCAAAAATTGACTAAGTATGGAGGAGATAGCGGAGAGAGCCACGTGTCCAAATGGTGCACCTCCAAATATTAAATTAAAATTGGAAGACTCAAATGAGCGCGGGATTCCATGCATCTAGAGCCCCAAAATTTGCACAGTCGTTGAAAATTATCGACTTGCCAAAAGGGGCCAAGTGTCGATTCGAGAGCAATTCCAAAATGGGAGCCCAAGGCGGAGACTCGAACTCACGCTAGCCCTCCATGTAGCAAATGGTCAAAAAGGTCAAAAGGAGGACATAGCGGGCCTCAAAAAGGCTAAGTATAAAAGTGATTGCAGAAGAAGCCATGTGTTGACTCTGCACATATCCAAGGTAAATCCAAAAGTTGAGGCTCAAACAAGCACCATCCCACCACGTAGCCCAAGGTCTGAAAAGGTTAGAGGGGCCATTGAAAAGTATAAGAATCTACGGAGGCTTCCAAGTTTCAACCCAACATTCCTTCAAAGGAAAATATTGATCGGGCTTTTAAGCGAGCATGGAGCCTCCACGTGTCTGTCTCAAAAAGAGGGACAGTCGAGGTTGAATAGTGATGCATGATGACAGGCCACGGAAGAAGCCAAGTTTCAACACTACGCCACTAAAGTAAAATGTAGAGGCCACCCTCGGACATGCGCCAACCCTCCATGTATCCATTTTAAAAGGGGACCCATTTTCAAACTATTTTCCTACCTTTTTATGCGGACCCGATACAAATTTTGAAGGGGCATATCTTTCGAATCAAGGCTCAAAATATAGAAAATCTGACATCGTTGGAAATATCGCGGCCTCGTCTATGCCATGAAGATACAAAACTTTAATATTGGGGAGGTTCGGTGAAGAAAAATTGGAAAATTCTTCTAGGCCATTAACATAGAATATGATCTCTTCAACTACCAGATCTGATTCAATTTGATCTACCAGAGAACTAGAAGTGACATATTGTGGGTAGATTTATAGAAGGCATTGATATTCAGTGGTTGAGATTTTAATACAGGATTCAATGCATATCTTAGGGTGACCTATCCTCACTACTTTATGGTTGTTCCTTTCAACCAAGGGTGAGAGGACCCTTTTGTAGCCTGTTGTTTGTGGAGGAGATGGAGATATCCTTCCTTGTGAAGTTATTAAGAAGACCTTGAAGAAAATATGATCAATACAACAAAACCTAACTCTCACGAGTTATCACTCTAGATAATGGAGATATTTCCTAGGCAAGGTTCAGGCTACTAAAGACAATGAAAACCTGATTGCTTCTACATGTTTTGGTGATGGAAATTATGCATTTGTACACACACAGGACAAATAGGGGTAGTATGGGTAAGATTGGTTGTTTTTAAATGAATTTTTGGTGGGAGGTGAGGTGGAATGAACTTGATTTTCCAGATCTTTGAGAACTCTTACAAAAATGGAGAGCTTAAACAACAAAATGCTTCAAGGGTAGCTAAGATGTTCCTTTAACCAGAATATGTGCTTCAATGGAGGCCCAGATTAGCACATTTTCACACAAACTTCAAGAATCCAAAATGAAGGCTCAAATTGAAAACTTAACTAAACATTATCAATCTCTGTTTCATCATGCCTAAGATACCCTCAAAGGCTAACAAACAATCTTATAGTCATGCTAGGAGTCACAAGTGATTTTAAATTTGTTTATTTCACTATCAAATGAAAGCTCTTATGATAAATGAAATTGCAAATGCCACCAAACTATCACAAGGATAAGATCTTGTGTGATTCACAAAAATTTCAATGTAAGATTGCAACGGGAACAAGAGAAACTACTTGTAGACATTCAGAAATGAAGCAAACATGAATTTTCCCAAAAATAACACAAATTAACTCAAGTTTGATTAAATTTATTAGTAGGGGAAAGTTTCTAGAACAATCTCAGAGCTTGTCAATGGTTGTACACTCGCAACCACCTTGACATGATCAAATTTAACACAAAAGAGATAAACAGGTTTCTCATATGATTTCTTAGAAAGATGGACTCTATCAAGATTTTCTCTTAGAAAATCAGTCCTAACCTCTAACACTCCAACCATTTGCATGATAGATTCATGTAATTTATAACATTTTTACAATAGAGTTTTCCCCCAAAAAGTAGAAACATTCAATGTACCATTTTTGCCATGATCTTGATCGTGATTCCAAAATCAGATTTGTAAAAGTTTTCAGGTGCTCAGGGAGGAAAATTTCTTCAAATATCTCAGCATTCAATTCTTTCACTCTGGTAAATCACTCTTCCTTTATGTGCCAACTACTTCCACCCCTAATCTATCAAATCTGGTTCTTTGCATGTGCCAAGGAAGAAAAACTAGAAAATCAGATCAAGGCCAATAGTTAGATCACATCTTAATGGTAAAAGACATTTTCAGATTTTTCCCACCAAACCAAGATATCAATAGGTCTCTTACATGCCAAGGAAAGAAAGATCAGGTCAAATCCGATAGTCAGATTACATCTTTAATGGTGAAAGACATTTTCAAGACCTTCCCCACCAAACTAGGATATCAAATTAATGTTCCTCTTCATTTGGCATGTAGGAGACTCAAGAAATGATAAAAACTAGAAAAATTCACATCCCCAGGAGCTTTGGAGTAGAAATGGTGGAAAATCAGATACAGATGCACAGTTTCCATCGATTTCCTTTTGAATTTGGACCATCCACGTGGGAGATCCGAGTTAAGATGGGCTTGGGGTTCCTTTTTACCTTTTACACCTTTTGGAAAAAATGCAAAATTTCTCAATTTTTTTCACCCCCTGCCCTTGAAAAATGGGCTTGACACGTGTCCCAATGTGGGTCCCAGAGGAACCATGGCTAAATTATGCTATTTTGCCTATTTTTGGAAGAAAGGAAAATTTTCCAAATTTTCCCGAGAGTTCCACCTCCCCCTTTTGACTTTTCAAATTCCACGTGCATTTCAATGGCACATCTTGAGATGGTCCCCAAAAGTAGAGACCCCAAACAAGTGCGGGCTCAACACGTGTCTTATTTGGAAGAGTCTGTTAAAATTTTAAGAGTTCAGTGGAAGGCGCCATGTGTCCAAGGTCGAGATAGTCTTCTTTGGTCATTGCAAAGTCCAAAAAAAAGGAGAGTGAGCGGAAGCCTCAAGTGTCCTCCTGGCACTTCTTCAAAATAAAACTCAAGGGCTGGTCCCCAAACATGTGCGGTCCCTCCACATGTCCTTATGGCCTTTAGGAAGTTGCTGAAAAACTTTGAGATGGAAACCCCAAGTCTTTAAAATGCAAACTTTGAGATGGTCCCCCAATGATGGAGACCCGAATGAGCGTGGGCTCACCACGTGTCCCAAGCCTTAGAAAATTTCTTTTAAAAATTTTAAGTCCCTAGTAGAGCCAGTGGAAACTTCCACCTATCCCTCTATCGCATTTGTTAAGGTGGGACCCTGAGACAAATCTTCAAATGAGCATCAGCCCACCATGTGTCCATGGCCCACCAAAACTATATCAGCTGCATGAAAATTTTTCTAAGTTCGGGAAAAAGTAGTGAATCCTCCACGTGTCCCCCCAGTGCAACTCCAAGGCCAAACCAAAAAGTGAACTTTCAAATGAGCATCGTTCCTCCACGTGGACAAATTTTGAGTGAGGTGAGCCATATAATTTTTAGAGTGCCCCACCGAGCCACATCCAACCAAAAAGGGCCACATTTCCATTGATGCAGAGATGAAAATTTGATGGGAAAACTCACCCGTCAAACCGTAAAATGCAGGAAGACAACTGTTTGAGCCCGGAGATGAAATTTTCTTCGAGGAAGAGAATTTGGAAATGTTACAAGGCTCAAACACACTCCTTCGAGCTACATCCATTCATTTTTCTTAGGTATTTGGGACAAAAATGACAGGGACAACAACTCCCGACTATGGAAAATGGAAAGAACGGGACAACTTGAGTTTTATACCCAATTTATAGATTTTTTCAGATGAATAGAGAAACAAGGAATCAACCATGGATCCATAAGTGATCCTCGGCCCAGGAAAGGATTGATTACAACAACAAAAAGGAAGATAGAGTTTTCAAGCACCAACACGGGAGACAAAAATGTGACAGAGGCCACAAACTGAAGGGATTTTAATGGAAAATGGGGTGAGACTAATTTGAGCACCAACATCGGCTCGGCTCGAGGATGGGCACTCCTGTGAGTGCCACAAGAACCAAATAATAGACCAAGTGCCAAAACATCCATTGGGAAAAGGAGTCAGCTTGCAGAGCACAAAACTAGAACCATCTCCCAAAAAAAAGCAAACCGAGAAACTAGAAAAACTAGGCCACCAGGGACTAGAATGAACAAAAACACAAAAAAAAAAAAACAACCAACAAACTATACACTATTATAAAATGATGTTCACCTTGATTCTGGGGAATCAATCTAGGAAATGTTTCAAATTCTTCCATTAATAAGAAATTTGAGCAATTCCCCATCCAAGTCCTTCAAGAAGAAGGTATGTTCACCAATTCTAATATCAATGGAGTAAGGGCCCATCCATAATGTGTCAAATTTTCCATGCTTGCCCTTATCTTCATGCCTGCTATCCCATAACAACACAAGATCTCCAACATTGAAAGCTCTTGGAGTGACCTTCTTGTCGAATAACTTCTTCATCTTTTCTCTGAACTTTACATGCCTTTGGTGGGATGCCCTCCTTTCTTCATCAAGTTCAACAATCTGGTTAATACGAGCATCATATGGACTAACTTCTTGATCCTCAGTTGTTGAATGAACTGATATGAAGATAATTGCATATGTAGGGGCAGCAGGGCTGAGTTCCATACACCAACTCAAATGGACTCTTTCCAGTGGCTCTTTTAATAGTAATTTGGTCATCCCAAACAACAAACTTCAACTGCTCACCCCATTTTCTCTTGTTCAGCTCCAAGGTTCTTTTGATAATCTTCAACAAATTTTTATTACTAGACTCAGCTTGTCCATTTCCTTGGGGATTGTAATTAGAAGCATATGTCAAATTGATCCCATATTCTTTGCACATTGCCACCAAAGGTTTAGCTCTGAAGCTCATGGCATTATCAACAACAATTTTAACTGGCACTCCAAACCTGCAGATGATATGGTTCAACATAAAGTCCATGACAATTTGGTGTGTTGCTCTTTTGGTGGGGATTTCCTCCACCCACTTAGTGAAGTAATCAGTGGCTACAAGAATCCACTTATGGCCAACACTTGAAGGGTCTGAAATCTCACCAATGAAATCCATTCCCCATTGCTTGAATGGGGCTTCAATTGATACAGGTTGCAAAGGTAGGGAGCCTGAAGCTTTTAGTCTTCTAGAAAAGTGCATTGACAACTCTCACATCTTCTAACCAAAAGAGTTGTATCCTTGAAGAGAGTTGGCCACCAATAACCAGCCCTCAGGATCTTGTGTGTTGTGACTCTTCTAGCAAAATCCCCCCAAACTCCTCCATGGAGATCAACAATTATCTTGGGGCTTCATCTTCAGTAATGCATCTTAAGAGAACTCCTCGGGTTCTTCCAGGCTAACCCATAATCAGTAATGACATATTTCTGGGAAGCCAACTTAAGAGCTCTTTTCTGGTTCTTACTCAAATACTCAGGGTAGTATAGATGTCTGAGATAAAAAATTACATCTTTGTACCACTCAGAACTCATCAACTTTTCAAGGACATCTACCCTTCCTTCTTCTACCTCATTCACCTCAATAGTTTACAAGTTTCTCTCAGCCATAAGCTTAGCCAAGCCCAAACCTCTCACCAACTTTGTGGTTTGGATATCCATGTCATATTCTTGCAACTTGTTCACCCATCTACATCTTTTTCTTGAGACTTCCATCTCTGATAAGATGTCTTTCACCATAGTGTGGGGAACATAAGCAACAAATTTAGAGCTCAAAATGTAAGGCCTGAAAACCTTTGTTGCTTTTACCAAGGAAAATGCTTGTTTCTCCATAATAGTGTATTTCAGCTCAGCCCCCTACAATGCCTTACTGAAAAAGGAAATTGGCCTCTCAGCCCCTTCATCATCTTTCTGCAACAGACAGATGCAATAGTGTTCTCTGAAGAAAAAGAAAATATTTGGAAAGGCTTCTTATAATCTGGGGCTGCTAAAATAGGGCATGCTTTAATGCCTCTTTGATCCCATTGAAATCTTGAATGGCATCCTCCTCCCATTTGATGACTGGTCCTTCTTTAGCATGCAAGTAATTGGAATGGTCAACTCAACAAAGTTTGATATGAATCTTTTGATAAAGTTTATCTTCCCAAAGAAGGACTAAATTCCTTTCTTGGTTCTTGGAATTGGGACCTTGTTGATGGCCTCTACCCTTTCTGGATCAATCATTACTCCCTCTTGTGACACAATGTGACCAAGCAAATTTTTCCTTCTGCACTCCAAAATGGCACTTCTTTGGATTGAGTGAAATGCCATATTCTCTACATCTTATCAGCATTTTTTCCAAGTGTTGCAAGTGATCACCTCTCTTTCTAGAAAACACAGTTACATCATCTTGGTAAACAACAATAAAATCATTAATGTAACCAGCAAAAGCAACATCCATTGCTCTTTGAAAGGTTGCTCCAACATTCATCAAACCAAAGGGCATTCTAACATAAACATAAGTTCCCCAAGGAGTAGTAAAGGTTGTCTTAATTCTTTCTTATTCCTTTACAACAACTTGGTTATAACCAAGAGAAGCCATCCAAGGTAGAAAGCAGCTCAGAACCTAGTCACTAATTGCAAGCATGTTTTCCATGTTTGGTAAAGGATAATTATCCTTCATTGATGCTCTGTTCAGATTTCTGAAATCCACACACAACCTGATATCACCATTCTTCTTTCTAACTGGTACTAGGTTTGTAACCCAAGAAGAATACCTTGTGGGCTGAATAATCCCTCCATCCCTCAAGTTTCTTCAGTTCTTCTTGCATTTTAAGAGATAGGAGTGGATTGATTGGCCTTTGTTTCTTCCTGAATGGTTTTGCATTAGATTCCAAGGGAATCTCATGTTGAAATAGATCTTCTTTGTATGCCTTTAGTTTAGAATAAGTCCAAGCCATGCAATCTTGATACTTCTTCAACAATTGAATATAGGACTGCTTTTCCTCCTTGTTGAGATTGCTTCCCAACCAGATCTTCCTTGGTTTCTCCTCTATACCTAGGTCATATTCTTCAACATCCCTTGAGGGCTATATATATCTGTTAATAATGCAATCAACATTATCAAAGTTTGATTCAAGAGCAACCAGTCCTCTAGGGATGGTATTAGTTTTAGTTGGATGATATCCTTTGCCAAACAAAGTTTCTTTCCCCTCTGCTGCACACACCATTGGCTCCCAATCAATACATTGATCAACAAACTCCCCTTTGTTCTGTAGAAACCTTTTGACCTGAGCATCATCATCAAAAACTTGCCAATGCTTAATGTTTTTAGGGATAGATGGCCTTGTTAACACTTCAACATCATATTCACAATATGGGGACATTGCACAATTATCAAACCGAGATCCTAATACTGCAAGTTTTTCTGCCAAATCATTAAACTTCCTATCATGATGCACAATATTGAATGAATCAAACATCTCAATGAGATCCCAAACTGCATGCTTGTATTGTTTCATTCACTGATTCTTAGTAGCATAGAGCTTTCTGACTTGCTTGACAATTAGTTTTGAATCTCCTTTGACACTAATGTCTTAACACCATATTTCCAAGCAATTCTCAAACCTAACAACAATGCTTCATATTCACAATGTTGTTAGTGCACTCAAAGTTAAGTTTGAAGGAAAAAACAAACTCTTCTGGCTAGCTGGAGAAATTAGAACAACACCAACACCATTTCCAAATCTGGAGCAAGCTCCATCAAACAATAAATTCCAAGGAGAGCCTTCCTACTCAAGACACTTGCACTCTTCAATTTTGTGCTCTTTCCCATCAACAAATCCTACAAAGTTATCAAGCATCAACACTTGTGTACAATACTTCATAGGATGCATTGTTGGGATCTTCAATAAGGTGCAACATCTTCTTTTCTCCATATAACCTGACAAGGCTGCCCTCAATTGGGATGGTGGCATAGGACATATCCATTTGAACACTCCCACCAACACTTGCAGCCCATTTTCTAGACAACAACATACCCCACTTGGCTGGGCAATCAATAATAACAACATCAAGTTTTAGGTTCTTACCAGGTAAGCTACAAGTTGCACCACCAAACCTTTCACACATCCCACCACTGGCACTTCTCTGGAATCCATGGTAGTGCACTTCCCATATGTTGTTGTTACTTTGATATCTAACTCATTCATGACTTCTAGAGGCATAACATTGCATGATGCCCCTGAATCAAACATACAGTTGTGTAGCAATTTGTCCTTAATGATCAGAGTAGTGAAGAATGGGTCTACATTTAGCTGAGACTCAACCAAGGATGTCCCCAAATAAACCTCAGGTGGTTCACCTAGTTCCTCAATGTTGGTGGTGTTTCTAACTCTTCAATGATTGGAGGAGTCTCCACAATGTTTACATTTTTACGCCTAGGGTAGTCTTTTCCTCTTTCAGCCCCAAATACTCAAAGGCCCTTTTCTTGTGCTCAGGAATTCTAAGCAACTCAACAATTGGAACTGAAATCTTGATCTGACTCAAGACTTGGGCAAATATCATAAGGGACATACTTTGGCAAGGCAACATTGGAAGGGAGATTGACACATTCATCAGATGGCACAAGATTTTTGACAGCTTGGGCATGAGGAGGAATATGAATTTTGTTTGGGACAACAAGGCCTTTGGTAGATGCATCTTTCTTAGGAGCCTCTTTAGGAATATTTGAAAGTAATGGATTTTTTGGCTTGGCTTGAGGCCCTGCCCCTTTGACAACCTTACTTCTTGTGTTATACTCCTTCTCTTGGGCAACAACAATGTTCATCAACAACAACTGTCTGTCCTCCTCAGATGGGATTCCTCCATCATACTTCTTTATCATTAAAGCTCTTAAGTATTCAAAGTCATTATTAGGTATCTCAAAATCTTGTACAATATCTATTTCTAAAGTATGAGAGGGAGGAAGAAAGGGTACCCGGTGGATGTAATCCCAAAAACTTGCAGTAGTTCGAGCACTTATCACTTCAGTTGAAGTTGCTCCTTGTTGTGAGCTCATGGAGCAACCCATCATGCAAACATCATCATCATTTCATCATCATCAAGCTTCTCTTCTATTTGTTGATCTACTTCACATGGAGCATGGGGCATGAAACATCTATCACACTAATCAATGACACTTTGTTTCCTCAACAACAACAACTCTAGCAGCCAAAGGATCAGGCACCATTCTATTTTCCCTAGCCTGGGGACTATTTATTTCCAAATCCAACAGGTCCCTTGCCTCTGTCATCAGATCTCGATCATTTCTATGATGATTTGTAAACATATCTTGGCCTTGTTGCTTGTGTTGACCTTGTGAACTCTACCCAATTCCCTTTTCTTCCCGGGCTAATTTGTATGAGATTTCTTTGACAGCCCCTGCCAAAGTTTTCACAACTTCCTCCAAATCAAGCAGCCTTACTTGTTTGAGGATTTTTAGGTTAACTAGCTTCACACCCTCCCTCTTAGGAGGTTTTCCAATTTCCTTGATGTTGTTCTCAATTTTAGAGCCATGGTGAAGGCCTGCCTCAAATTGGTAGGGTTTTTGTCCCTCAAGTAGTAAGCAATTTTTTTATCAAATGCATCTGAATATTTGATCAAACATGATTCATCACATGGCCTTAAGTTAACAGGAAATCTCCTCAAGGTCTTGTTAAACCTTGTGTTGAAATCATGTACTGACTCATTAGGATTCTTTTTGATGTTTTCAAATTTAATAAAAGAAACCTAGGGTCTGTTCTATCACCATATTGCAATCTAAATGCATTATTCATCTTTGTCCAAGAATCAATGGAATTATCTGGAAAAGCTTTATACCAATCCCTTGCATCCTCTTCCAAAGTATGGATAAATAATTTGATATATACATCTTCATATTCAATCTCAAAGTCTTCCATCATATTGATAAAAAGCTTTAAATGTTGATCACCTAGTTATAGCATTGTTTCCTTGGAACTTTGGCAATCTATTTCTTACATCTTGGGAACTACATTTGGATAACCAGCCATCCCTCTAAAATTTATAGGACCAAAAGTATTTACAACAAATGGAGGTCTAGGTGGGGGATGGGCCATGTTGTTTTGAGGAGGTGACCTTGGAGGAGAATCAAACTGATAAGGGGTAGGGGGTCTTTGAAACACATGAGTATAACTTTCAAAATGGATATCCCCTAAAGGCCTTGTTTCTTGGAAAACCTTATCAACTTTTGAAAAGATGGGGCAGAATGAGAAGAAAATTTTCAAATTCAAATGAAGGCCCCTCTCCAGATGGAGAATTCAATTCCACAAAGAGACTACCTGATTCAAAAGCACTTGAATGGAAATCTTCAATGATAGGTCGATCACTTTCATCAATGGAGATCTCTTTCTTGATTGCTGATCTCCAACAACTCTCCAAGCTTTCTTCCTTCTGACTTTGTTTTTCCTAGCTCTAGAAATAATGTCCTAGTAGGATCCCTAGCAAAGAAAGATCTTCTTCCTTCCATCTTTGCAAAGATTAGTAACAAATATCACTTGACAGAGGTTAAGACATTGGTATTTATCAAAAATTAGATCAACAGGGAGTCACCACTAAGGATTTCCACCTTAGTTGTGTAAATGCACTAAAATATGATCTGTCAAATGTCTGTCAACACTAGAAACTAGAAATGGAAAGACATGACTTTTCCTTACCTAGATTTATCAATGAAAGCTAGTGCAATAGGTGTAGAAACTGAAAGAATTACACACAACACTTGTAACTTTGAATACTTCTTACTAGGCCCGAACACAAGATGATGTTTGAAACAATGTATTAGCACTTAGAGCATACATAAGAAGTGTTTACTAAGGTCTGAATATGAACTGTAATCATTTTGTCCCTATGAAAATGGTGCCAAAAGAAATGGTGTTGGTACCCAAATTGATTCTCCTAGAAAATGAGCAACATCACAAGTTTGGAAGGAAGCTTAGAGACAAGCAGAGCATGTAGTGTGTCATTTTGTAGCTGGGGATGAAATGCAACTTGCTCTTTGTCACTCAGAATGTGGAGAAATGGGTAGCACCCTCAAGAGGATTTGACCTATCCTCACTACTTTATGGTTGTGCCTTTCAACCAAGGGTGAGAGGACCCTTTTGTAGCCTATTGTTTGTGGAGGAGATGGAGATATCCTTCCTTGTGAAGTTATTGAGAAGACCTTGAAGAAAATATGATCAATACAACAAAACCTAACTCTCACGAGTTGTCACTCTAGATAATGGAGATATTTCTAAGCAAGGTTCAAGCTACTAAAGACAATGAAAACCTGATTGCTTTTGCATGTTTTGGTGATGGAAATTATGCATTTGTACACACACATAGGACAAAATAGGGGTAGTATGGGTAAGATTGGTTGTTTTTAAATGAATTTTTGGTGGGAGGTGAGGTAGAATGAACTTGATTTGCAGATCTTTGAGAACTCTTACAAAAATGGAGAGCTTAAACAACAGAATGCTTAGGGTAGCTAAGATGTTCCTTTAACTAGAATATGTGCTTCAATGGAGGCCCAGATCAAGCATGTTTTCACACAAACTTCAAGAATCCAAAATGAAGGCTCAAATTGAAAACTTAACTAAACATTATCAATCTCTATTTCATCATGCCTAAGATACCCTCAAAGGCTAACAAACAATCTTATAGTCATGCTAGGAGTCACAGTGATTTTAAATTTGTTTATTTCACTATCAAATGAAAGATCTTTTGATAAATGAAATTGCAAATGCCACCAAACTATCACAAGGATAAGATCTTGTGTGATTCACAAATATTTCAATGTAAGATTGCAATGGGAACAAGAAAAACTACTTGCAGACACATTCAAAAATGAAAAACATAAATTTTTCCCAAAAATAACACAGATTAACTCAAGTTTGATTAAATTTATCAGGGAAAGTTTCTAGAACAATCTCAGAGCTTGTCAATGGTTGTACACTTGCAACCACCTTGACATGATCAAATTTAACACAAAAAGATAAAATAGTTTCTAGATGAGTTCTCTAGAAAGATGGACTCTATCAAATTTTCTCTCTTAGAAAATCAGTCCCGACCTCTAACACTCCAACCATTTGCATGATAAATTCATGCAATTTATAACATTTTTACAACAGAGTTTTCCCCAAAAAAAAGTAGAAACATTCAATGTACCAGTGCTTGCCATGATCTTGATCGTGATTCCTAGAATCAGATTTGCAAAAGTTTTCAAGAGTGCTCAGGGAGGAAAATTTCTTCAAATATCTCAAGCATTCAATTCTTTCATCTGGTAAATCACTCTTCCTTTTATGTGCCAACTACTTCTGCCCCTAATCTGTCAAATTTGGTTCTTTGCATGCCAAGGAAGGAAAAACTGGAAAATCAGATCGAGGCCAATAGTTAGATCACATCTTAATGGTAAAAGACATTTTCAAATTTTTCCCACCAAACCAAGATATCAATAGGTCTCTTGCATGCCAAGGAAAGAAAGATCAGGTCAAATCCGAAAGATTACATCTTTAATGGTGAAAGATGTTTTCAGAACTTCCCCACCGAACTAGGATATCAAATTAATGTTCCTCTTCATTTGGCATGTAGGAGACTCCAAGAAATGATAAAAACTAGAAAAATTCACATCCCAGGAGCTTTGGAGCAGAAATGGTGGAAAATCAAATACAAATGCATAGTTGCCATCGATTTCCCTTTTGAATTTGGACCATCCACGTGGGAGATCCGAGTTAAGATGGGCCTAGGGGTTCCTTTTACCTTTTACACCTTTTGGAAAAAATGTAGAATTTCTCAATTTTCTCTACCCCTTCACCTTTGAAAAATGGGCTTGACACGTGTCCCAATGTGGGTCCCAGAGGAACCATGGCTAAATTTTTGATATTTTAACCTATTTTGAAGAAAAGGAAAATTTTCCAAATTTTCCCGAGAGTCCACCTCCCCCCTTTTGACTTTTCAAATTGCCACACGTGTTTCAATGGTGCATCTTGAGATGGTCCCCAAAAGTAGAGACCCCAAACAAGCGCGGGCTCAACATGTGTCTTATTTCCAAATTCTTTTAAAAGTTTAAGAGTTTCAAAGTGAAAAAGTGCCATGTGTCCAAGGTCTGAGACAGTCTTCTTTGGTCATTGAAAAGTCCAAGCAAAAAGGGAGAGTGAGTGGAAGCCTCCAAGTGTCCTCCTAGTGCTTCTTCAAAATAAAACTCAAGGGTCGAGTCCCCGAACATGTGTGGTCCCTCCATGTGTCCTAGGCCTTTTAGGCAACTTGAAAAATGGTACCCAAGGAAACCTCCCATGTCTTTATGGCAGAACTTTGAGATGGCGTCAAAGGACCCTGAATGAGTGTGGGCTCACCACATGTCCCAAGCCTTAGAAATTTTATTTTAAAAATTTTAAGTCCCCATGGAGCCGGTGGAAACTTCCACCTGTCCCTCTATCACATTTTAAGGTGGGACCCTGAGATAGATCTTCAAATGAGTGCCTCCCACCACGTGTCCATGGCCCACCAAAACTATATCAGATGCATGAAAAATTTTTCTAAGTCCTGGGAAAAGTAGTGGAATCCTCCACGTGTCCCCGCTGCAACTCCAAGGCCAAACCAAAAAAGTGAACTTTCAAATGAGCGTCATTCCTCCACGTGGAAAATTTTGAGTCGAGGTGAGCCATAGAATTTTTAGAGTGCCCCATTGAGCCACATCCAACCAAAAAGGGCCATGTTTCCATTGATGCAAAGATGAAAATTTGATGGGAAAACTCACCCGTCAAACCGTAAAATGCAGGAAGACAACTATTTGAGCCCTAGAGATGAAATTTTCTTCGAGGACAGAGAATTTGGAAATGTTACAAGGCTCAAACACACTCCTCGAGCTACATCCATTCATTTTTCTTTAGGTATTTGGGACAAAAATGACAAGGACAACAATTCTCGACTGTGGAAAATGGAAAGAGACCTCGTTCTATCGTGTGAGAGGCCATAAGGCGGGATTTTAATGGAAAATGGGGTGAGACTAATTTGATCACAAACAACACCTTACCACTTTCTTAGAAGTTCATGTGTTCCTATTAAGGGTCACATCTGCAAGCACATTTGGGGAGACACCCCATTTCTAAGCGTGATTTTCCATCCATTTCCACCCATTTTCTTTCATTTCATAAAGTTGTGCAATCAACTTCATTCCCTTCATGGAATTCACACCTATTTTGCATTTTCAACTGCACTATAATCACATCCAAAGTAATTGTGCTAACCCGTAAGCATGGGGTTTGGCCATGGAGTTTATCATGAGAAATGGTATGCAACTGATGAAAAAAGTCAAATGGAAGATGTTGTTTTTTAAATAATAGTCAAAGAATGGTGGTTAGCATGGTGTAATCTAGGGCGTAGCACAAATTTATGCATTCAAGATTGGTTACAAGGCATCTTGTCCATGGGAAGGCCCTTTTCCAAGACATTACAGCCCTCAGGAGAAGCTTGACTTCATGGTTGAAGTGCTACCTCAACTTACATAGTGGATTGAGGACATTGAAGCTTATGAGAAAAGTGTGAGACAACCTTGTCAATGGGTAAGTCAATCACTAGCTCCTTGTCCTTCATTTTCTCTTTCTCAATCTTTATCATTTCAATAGAGGAAAGAGTAAAGCCCCTCACTTGCTGCCCCAGTGTTGATTTCATTCTCCATCTCCTAGTCTTCCACCCTATTACAATTCTTCTCCCCTTTTCTCTCCCTTCATCCCCTCTAAAAAACAAGAAATTACACTACCCTCCCCACCATAAACAATTGCAAAACTGGTTAAACACCAACCTACCACTCCTCTTGCTTTCCCAAGCGCATGTTGGGAAGAAACCCAAGAAACCAGTCAAGGAATCAAAAAGAGGAGCCCAATAGAGAAGAAATGATAGACAATATGAAGAGTTGGGCTGCCAAATTTGGGTTTACAAAGATCCCCTTGATGGTCAAGGCAATAGAGGAGGTTAGAGTTGAAGAACCAGTGGTGGTTGAGGCTTTTCTGAGAAGAGGAGGAGGACCATACAATGAAAGTGTGGAGCAAGCTAGAGAAGAACCTTCATTTCTTCCTTTCACTTCATCCCCTTCAAGTTCTAATGTTGAAGAAGAGTTTGATCTTTCAAACTTTATGTTTGAGGATGAAGGGAACCATGGTGAGTCAATTGTAGATTAGGAGGACACCATGAAGGAGGCGTAACACCTGCTTGCAAATGACAACGAGGAGGTATATTATCTCATCGACTTGGAGGATTATTTTGATGGAGAAGAGCTTGAAGAGATAACACCATTTTTTCCTCCATCAACCACCTTCCAAGCATATGATCCTGTTTCCATGGAGGACATTCAAGAACATGTAGCTTGCACTCCACTCTGACTCTCTCGAAACAAGTATTAGAAGGTATGAGTCTTCCATTTTCTTCACAAGAAAAAAAAAGAGGAACAACCACTTCCAAGTCTAGTTAAAAAGGAGCATATAGAGGTGACGGGGACAGATTCAGAGGCCTTGAATCATGAGCTGGTTACACAAGAAAATTTAGATCCCTCTCTCATTCAACCTCTCAAAAAATCTAACTTTTGGAGGATCCTAAACTAACTAGCTTCATATTTGAAGATGAGGCTCCATATGGTGAAAATAATGAATATTTTTAAGATCACCATGAAAAATGGAGAGACTTTTATACGGTAGGACAATAAATATTTTGATATCCTATCATACTCAGAAGAATGTCTTTAACCACAAGAACCTCTGTCATGGAAGAGAACGTGCAAGCACAATTTACATTTTGCAACATGCCTTCGAACCCATGTTGGAAGATTTTGCTCTTCCAAAAGTCACACCTCTGCTGAGAGGAAGAGAAAAGGCGGGTAGACAATGTCATCATCTCTCTCACCCCATCTATCCAAGAAGGTCCACAAGAAGGTTTCATTTTTGGAGTTGAATTTTTGAGAAATGGGCACATCCAAAGGATCAGATTGTGCCCAATCAGGTACTTGGCTTCATTGGAGCCAAGAGAGAAACCAAAACCAGTCATGCCTACTTCAAGGCATGAGGATGAGTATCAAAGTACCAAGGGTCACCATCAATACCTCCAGGAGTCCAATGTAGGTCAGCTTGAGGAGGTATTTTCCATTAATGTTGATACCTTGATGATTTGGGTGGAGGACCAGCTTATTGTTAGTTTTTCACTCATACAGGAAGCTATATTTAGTGTCAAATCATTTTCATGGCTTCCCCTTTTGAGAAAGGGAAGCTACTTCTCCCTACCTATAGTAGGCTTTGTTTAGCATTCTTTCTCTCTAGTTAGTTTAGGAGTAGGAGTAGACTTTGTTTCCAATAGAATAAGTGCTTATGCACACTACATGTCTCATTTGAGGCATGTATGATTTTTTCTTTGTACATAAGTTTTGTGTTTCTCTGAAGGTGCATAAGGCCAGGATCTTCAGTATTCATGGAAAGAAGACTCATAGCTATCTATAATATTTGCTAGTTCCAAAAGAAACAAATGCAAAGCAACTTAAGTCATTTTGAAATAGTCCATTTCAAGGATAGATGAAAGCCCCAAGAGTCAAAACAATTTTCTACTCTTAGAATCCTTATTTCAAGATTTCTTATGAAAATTGAGAGTTGCAGACGTGCGGGTAGGTTCAGGGTCAGGAAGAGGAAGCAAAGGCGGGTAGTCATGGTCCATTTTATAAGAAGGATCAGTGTCAGGCTATCATTCTTGACTCCATGCCCAATGGATGCTTCAAGGCCACTGGGACATTCATCTAGCAGGAAGATACCCTGTGATTCACCAAATTGTTATCCATATTTCACCCCGGGAAAAGTATTGGATCAGCCATGACCCTGTAGAGAAAGAACCAGAGAAAACACATTGAAATATTGTAAAAGGGTCACAAAAGGATTCAACAATGGAGTGGTGGAGCCTGCGAAAGACTAAATGACCCTATGCAAGAAGAAAGAGAAGAAACGGCTCTGTCGAGTGAATCATGTCTTAAATTCATCAAAAAAAGATTACAAGCGGGCTTGGAAATGAAGTAGCAAAGTCGAGAGAATAAGGAGGCAGTGTCAAGGTATTTAGGAGCAAGAAAGAGGAAAAACAACAAATATCTAAAGTCTTCGGGCTCAAGAAAGTTCAAAACAATTCAAAAATCAACTAAATATGGAGGAGACAATGGAGAGAGCCATGTGTCCAAATGGTGCACCTCCAAAGATTAAATTCAAAGGGGCAGACTCAAACGAGTGCCAAGCTTCCACACATCTAGAGCCCTAAAAGTTGCACGGTCGTTGAAAAAGACTCGGCGAAGGGGCCAAGTGTCACTCGGTCCGGATTCCAAAAAGGGAGCCCAAGGTGGAGACTTGAACTCGCACCAGTGCTCCACATAAGAAATGGTCAATAGAGGTCAAAAGGAAGACAAGGCAGGCCTCAAGAAAGGTGAAGTATAAAAGTTGTGATGGAAGAAGCCATGTTTCACTGCGCATCTCGAAGGGTAAATCCAAAAGGGCGAGGCTCAAATAAGCGCCCCTCGCCATGTAGCCCAAGGTCCGAAAAGGTTAGAGGGTTGTTTAAAATTCTAAGAGTCTGTGGAGGATTCCAAGTGTCGACTTGATGCTCCTTCAAAAGAAAATATTGATCGGGCTTTTAAGTGAGCGCAGCCTCACGCGTCCGAGTCTCAAAAAGGGACCAGTCGGGTTGAATAGTCGATGAATGATGGAAGGAAGCGAGAAGAAGCCAAGTGTCAACATCGTGCCATTCCAACATAAAAAATGTAGAGGCCACCCTTAGACATGTGCCAACCCTCCACGTGTCTAGTTTAATAAAGGGAACCATTTTCAAATGTTTTCCCACCTTTTCTATGGACTGACACAAATTTCGAAGGGGAATATCTTTCGACTCGGGGCTCAAAATATAGCAAATATGACACCATTGGAAATATCTCGGCCTCATCTACACCATGAAGATCTGAAACTTTAAATTTGGGGAGGTTAGGTGGGAGAAAAGCTGGGAAAAAGTCTTCCGAGGCCATTAACGTAGAATCTGATCTCTTCAACTACCGATTTGATTCAATTTGATCATTTGGAGAACCAGTGACATATTATGGGTGGATTTACAAAAGGAATTGATATTTAGTTGTTAATATTTTAAAATGGGATTCAATGTGTATCTTAGGTAAGTTGGAGTAGGATTTGAATTCTTCCCTCTTCTCTCTCCCATTCTTCCTATATATTATAATAGAGGGCACATTCAAATGGTTGTTCATTTTTCCTCTCTTCCTCCCCCTCTTTTTCTTCCTCGGGGTTGAAAATGGAGTTTGAACCTCCTCCCCTTCTCTATAAATGGAATTTTTTCCTCTTTCTCGTGAATGATTATCTCTGTGCAAACTTCGATGTAATAAAAATGTGTTTTGTGATGCATTTGTCCATCCTTTGCTCTTTTTGGTTGTTTCTTCTTGCCTCTCTTCATTGCAGGGTACCTGTGCATGTTTTGGATGTTCGTTTATAGATCTGGGAGCTGTGTTTTTTGGGTTTGAAATGTTTTCTATGTGAATCTGATCTTTGGCCTATGATGTAGTTGTTCATCCTCTCCATTGCTCACCTCCCTTTGTTTCATGGCAGTTTGGTTAGATGATCAGCAATTTTCCTTCTCTGGTGTATCACCATTTTAGTGTAGGCTCTATTTTTTGTTTTCTTTCTCTCCTTGTCTCCTTGGATAGTTATATTAGGATTAGATTAGTTTTCCTGCACTAGAATAGCTTGTGGTAGGTATTTTAGGAAGAGGAACTAGCCTTCTCGAAGAGTTTTTCCATTTGCAAAGTCCCACACTTTGGGGAAAACTCAATGTTATGCGAATCACACCAAATGACTCTGCCTTAGAAAAGTAGATCTCGATAACTCATTTGGGGGTGTTGTGATTTTACACTAACAAAATTTTTGTCGATTCTCCTCAAATTGTTGACATAAATCTATGCCAAGTTCATCCCAATTTTGAATGGAATCATTTCTTAAACTTATGTACAATTGAAGTGTATTTCCTTTAAGTGATGAATCAAGGATTTGAAATGCAACATCATCTACAATAACCAAATGAATTGAGCACACATTAATTATATTCTTGAATATGATAGGGAGGGGTATTAATATTTTCACCGGTGAAGAAAGGAATAATTAAGATATTCCATCGGATATAATGTTGTGCATTGATAGCTAAAGGAATACCACCATTGAAGCTGAAAAAGGAAAATTTATTTGATGTTCCATGATTAGAAAGGGTCTCGGATCCCTAGAGGATAGAAATAAATTCCTACCAAGAGGTGGAGTGGAAATCATTCTATTTGGAGGAGATGGTGATCTCGAATTGTTCTACCCCTTCTTCTTGGTGACTTCAAATATTCATAAGGCTCAAGCTAATCTTTGTCTTATTTGTATTTTTCTCATGAAAGCGGGAACTTTGGCTACAAAACCAGTAGATATAATGATTGGAGACACTAGATGTGTTAAAGCAATCCTCTAAAATCTATAAAGTGCTAAGTTACACACCAAAACTTAGTAAAAATGTGAATAAATCTTTAAATATTGTCTGTCAGAGTGCAAAAGCTGTTGGAGCTCAAAATTACACCGCCCTAAATCCACATGAGAGGCACGGGATTTTTATGCAACATAGGACCTGTCTCCATGTTGTGGTACTTTTTCTTGAGACAAACCTCCAAAGACAGTTGGTTCCTCTACATAGTCATAATGGTAAACTACTCCTACTATTGGAAATACAACTATCTAATCCTACTCTAACAATCTAAGGGGCTAAGGGAAGAGAGAGATGCATGAAAGGGGAAATCCTAAGCTAAGAGAGGTGATAACACCAAGAAAAGGGGGAAATACTCTCAAATGAAGAAAAATGGAAGGAAAATGAAGGAGGAAAGATGTCATGATCCAAAACAAAAAGTGTCATGATCGAACAACATTCAAACTTCCATTTTCATGGAGCACAAGAGAAAATAAAACCTCAAAGTGAGAAAAGATGTAAAAGATGCGTGTAATGAATTAAGAGGTAAGAAAAAATAATAAAACACATTTATGGCGGAGAATATGCACAAAACACAAATTTTAGCATTTGAGAAGATGCATGGTCCATTACATTATATGAATAGGGAAAGAACACATTACATAACATCCATATTTAAGGTCGGCATCTCAAAAACACTTAGGAAACACTATAAATGAATCCCTTGTATTCTTATGGGTTCAACCTTTTCAAATCAGCATCACTTTACAATATACAGAAAATGGGAGGTAGAGAGAGGGGGAGGGAGAAGATGGAAATTAAAATATTTTCCTTCAACCACTAAAAACATGCACTAAATCTCTAAAAACCATCATGGGCACCCCTACAATACCATTCCCCATGTTACATTACTTGTAGAGAAGAAGGAAGAGCCTCATACTCCATCAATCAAGGCGATTAATGCATGCCTACAACTTTATCTTTAATTTCCAAACTATTTTTACATTTTTACATAGAAAACCTCATCAATTTCTAAAATAAAGGATGTCAAATTAAAGGGCTCAAGGATACATTTCTAATAAGACCAATTTTGCATGATTTGGAGCTTGAGAGAGAAATTTATGAGCATTTTAAGTTTTATAGTGCGTGAGGAACGCTTGACCCATGGCATCCTCGATTGGTTGTGGGTATGAGACATTTGGCCACGGGGCCCACTTTTTAATCCACCACATGTCAAGATTAGATTAGTGTGTGGTTTTGGGGATGAGATTGTATGCACATATGAAGCCTATTGTGTTGCAAATAAATCCCATGAACCCCTGAGGAAGGTTGGGGGATTTGGGCTAGAATTCTAGAGTTACAAGATATGTCGAGAAGCACGAGAGGCACGAGGACCCACCAAAGAAGAGACGAGAGATGACGGTGGGGATGTAAGTTTGCATAAATATTGATGAGGTGCAAGGATATCCTAAGGACCAAAGGAAACCTTGGGAATCCGGGCGAGAGATGCATGCGTGCAAACCTACGTCGCAACTACAAAACATAAAGCATGTCACCCCTATAAAATTTTGTTGATTTTTTGAAAATGTGTATTTTTGTAAACAACTCGGAGTAACATCATGAATGCAAAGGGATCATCATAGATCTTGAAAATATGGAATTTTTCTATGAATTTGAAGAGAATAATTTTGCAACTGTTGAGCCTTGTTAAAATATAATGCTAAATCCAAAAATAAAAGCAAGTTGCCAAAAATATCCTAGGAGGGTTTTTTGGGAAAGAAGACTTTTTGGGATATTTATCCTACTAAATGAAGATCAATGCCCTTTATAATTCATTAGGGATAGATTCGAGCCTAAAAACATGAAAATTGATTTGAAATTTTGAAAATATTACCCATGATCCTACATGGACCTAGCACTAAAGTAAAACAACCTTAAGAGATCATTCTTAATATAAGAATTACTTTGATAGAGCTTAATGAGAGTGGAAAATTGTATTGAATTTGTTCCTCCACTTCATTACCATGGGAATCCATGAGTAAAACTTTTGAAAATATCCTTAATATACTTAAATACTAACAAGTTGAAATTATCTATATCGTCTTGTTTTTGCAAACATCATTTACCTTCAAATCTATTTGAACATTCTTCACCCCAAGTTCACCATAAACCATTCGTAATGGAAAATATCATCCATAATAAACAAAATCATTGTGCAAATCACTTGGGAAAGGAAACTACACACTACCAACAAGATAATGTGTTAAAAGCACTTAGAGGAATTGAAACTAATTTAATATGTACAAGATGGTGAAACAACTTAATGGAAATGTTTACGATAATTCCCATTTAATGGGATATGTCATACATATCCATCAAGTTAAGACAACTCAAAATATTTTTCCTCTTTGCAATAACTAATGATATATGACCCACTCTAAAATGCATAAAAATTAGAGTGTTGCCTTTGGTTTAGCTTTTTCGCATCCTATTTCAAGACTAGATCACCAACTTTTAAATTTTGAGCCCTATATGTCTTTTCAAACAACTCTTTGGTTGATATTTTATGCTCTTCTAACATGATCATGGAATAATTCCTTAATTCTTCAATTTTAACCAGTTCTTCTATTCTAATTTCTCTCGGATCTACACCTTACAATTCAAATTGCTAGGCCAACTCTAATGAAGGAAATTCTAAAGATAAGGGAAGCCAAAGAGCATTTCTCACCTTTTTATCTCAATCTCTTTGGTTGATATCTATTCTTCTCTTCATTATCCTATTCAATTTATTATTAGTAGACTCTGCTATTTAAACCATTACCTTGCTTGTAGTAATTAGAAGAAGTCTTTAAATAAATTCCAAGTCTAAGAGACCAATCATAAATCTTAGAGCCTAAAAATTATTTTGTATTATCATAGAAATAGTGACGAGGGATCCAAAACCTTGTCACAATATCCTCAAGAAATTCAAGGATAGTTGATTTAGTAGCTTCTTTTAGTGTCACAACCTCTGTATATCTAGTAAAATAATTAGTTCTTTTTAGGACCCATTTATGACAAACATTTGATGGGGGACTAATCATGCTAATGACATAAAAACCCAATTAAGAGATAATGCATGATCTTCTTTAATTCGATGAATTTCAAGGAATCAACCTCTTTTTATGAGCAAAGAAATCACATTCCTTTCATTTTCTAACCCATTTGTGAGCACTTGCAAATAGTGTGGGAGAGAAGTATCCTACTTTTAAAATGTTATTGGCATTTCTTGTGTAGAAAAATTTCCACCAAAGAATCCATCATGGAATTCTTCCAATACCATATTTACATGTTTACCATCAATTCACCTTAATAACACTCCAAAATTTCTTTTGAATAGAATCCCACCAATTAATGCATAAGGAATGGACTCCAGCCTCAAATGAATTATATTTACTTTACTTAGGCTAGGAGGGTATACACTAGTGGATAATAATATTACCATATTATCAATCCATCTATAATTATTAACTTGAATTTCCTTCACTCTGTTAGACTTCAGTGTTGTGTGGAAGTTTCTCTTCCATGAAGAAAGAGGTTTTTTTATCATTTTGAGCATCCAAATCAACTGCTCACAAATTTATCTTCCTCTTAAAAACTTTTTGGCTTTAATAGCCACATCATATTCCATTATTTTAGTCTCTCATCTAATTATTTTCTCACTAAATTTTTCTCCCATGATAAATTCTCTCACGGTAGAGTGTGAGAGTAAAACTTTAATGTGATTAGTAATAAGAATACTCTTGAATTTTTTGATATCTCTCATGATGGAAATGAAAAGTTTTGAATGTGATTATACCTTAATTCATAATCCTTCATTGTCTGAATAAATAAATCCACTGGATGTTCTAGATCTTGATCATTTTGTTGTGTTAAAAAAGTAGATATATTGGATTCAACTCCATCTTCATATAGGATAAAATATTTGGTCTAGTCGGGGTTGATAAGTGTGGGATATTGGGTAATTTATTATTTGATCTTGTTAAAGCTCTCTTTTCCTTATTCTTTCCACTTAAAAACTAAATATTTCTTGAGAATTAGGGTAATAGGTCTAACCAATCCTACAAAAGTAGGAATAAACCATCTATCAAATTTGATTTTCCCAAGGAATGACTAAAAGGATTTATTATGATTTGGCAAGGAGAGAGATAGTATGAATGAGATTATTTCTTGATCAATGATAATACTATCATTTGAAATAATTTGGCCCAAGATCTTACACCTAGAAACAACAAAATTACATTTCTTAGGGTTCAAATACACCCCAAATTCCATACATCTCTCAAAAACTTGCTCAAGATGACTGATATGGATTTTAACTCTACTTTGAGAAAATGGTGATATCATCTAAATAGATAAGGATGAAATCATTGATATATCTTTTAAAAGTAATAGACATTTCTCTTTGGAATTTGGTACCTTAATTTGATAAACAAAATGAAATTTTTTTATATGGATATGTTCCCCATTTGATTGTAAATGTAATTTTAAATTGATTCTCTTCTAAGAACTTGATCTGATTGAATCCTAAATATCCATCAAGCATAGAGAACCTTTCAAATCCTACTACAGTTTTTAGAATTTTCTCCATAGAAGGTAGAGGATAGTGATCCAATAGGGAATCTTTTTTTTAAACCCTTGAAGTGCACATAAAGTCTAGTTTCTCCATTATTCTTCCTCACTAGAACAATATTTTCCACCCAAGTAGAGTATTTGATAGGAAATATTATTTTTCCTAAATCATCTTGGATAATTCCTTTCTCATGGGGGTAATATATTGGGATTGACATTCTTTGATTTTGTATAATTGGATTGATGTTAGGATTAAGATAAATGAAATGTTGTAAAATGATTGAATCAAACCCTTTAAGGTATTCATAATCCCATGAGAAGATATCATTAAAATTTTGACACAAGATGATAAAATCTTGCTTCTCATCTTCATTACATACCTTTCCAAGCAAGAGCTCCTTTCCTTGTGTAATTTTTATTGGTTGAAAATATTATTGTCTTTCTTATATATTCTTTTATTATCCTCTAAAATCATCATCTGGACTAAAAATATGTTAAGAGTAACCATTTTAGAAAAAATATTTGTTTTCAGCTATTTGACTTCATCACCATAAGCTGCTATTATACAAATTAGATTCAATTTTGAAGAAAAATTGACTTCATTTTAGATGAATTGAACAATGTTTTCATCACTATAAAACATTGTGAATAAAAATCACATACATATTACTATTTTAATATACCATGAAGTATGTTTTATATGTATGGATCTCGAGAAAGAAAAGTATTCATTGGTAAAACACTTCCGAGTCTATATGTTTTCTTTGATTGTTTCTATTATCTTTATCTATCACATTTGTCACTTCTACACTAGTTCGATTGGTCAGGTCACAAGGATCCCTATCTATCATTCTTCTCACATTTATCATTAGTTATCTTAGGACACTAGCACCTAGGACTAAACACTAGTTCCAGAGAACTCCTATCCTCTTTATTTTTGTTCACATTTTGACATTTGTGGTCATCCTTTTTAGTTTTCTTACTCATGTCCTAAGGTCCTATTAGGGATGTCTTGTCACTAGTTCAAACTCAAAAAGATATCCCTATATAAACAAAACATACATACCATTATAAGGGATGGAAATTATAAAGGGCTATCTTATTTGTATACTATCAAAGGGGCTGCATTTTTGTGATTATTACTCTGGATACACTACATACGAAGGGGAAGTTTTGAATTCCATCCCACACATTTGCATTATATCTATCTATATCTCGTTATCTTTTCTTCATTGGCGTAAGGGAAACCAAAGGACATGATTTCACACACAAGCACATAAAACTACATGGATTCTAAGATGTAGTGTAGAACTCGGTTGTAAGTTTACTCTATGGGTGACCACCGAGGTCGTTTTGAATCCACATTAAGAAATTTATCTTTTAGGATTTGATGTAGCTTTGTATTTTGCAACATATTATCTATTTTTCATGTTATAAGTGAAGTTGGAAATCATCTCGTGACATCAAGTGACCAAAAGTGAAGAATAGTGAAATCCTTGATACGAAGAAATCAGGTTTCGACTCTCCACGTGATCACGGGTTGCCTACAAGAGGTCTCGGAACCTAGGTTCCTTCGCCCTAAGCCAAGTTCCCATGTCAATCTTATCTGCAAGATTGGGATTTATATTGAACATTCTGAAACTCTTCCCATCATGTTCATCAGTTTCTCTAGTTTATACATACTTCGGGATAGGTGAAAATAAAAAAAGTTTTATATCTCTCTCATTTTCTTACACGGTTGTATCTTTAGAGTGCTTAGCATTTGTATTTTTTGTATATCATAGTGACTCTAAAATTAGATTTAATATTCAGATTTTATTAAATCATTTGGTGAACCCCTCTCTTAGAACTCCTTTCCCTAGGATCCACAAAACCCTCATGGCTAAAAGTAGATCCTCCTCTCCTAAACAAGATATGCATCATAAGAGTGTCAATCCTATACTTGATGATGTTGTTGAGGATGAACTTATTTATCTTTATCATAATGCTTGATTTGATGAAAATGTTCAAATATTTCTTGATGTTAATGAACACAAAGTTCCTAATAGTTTTCCCACTCTACGCATAGCATTTTTCTCCAGGACAAAAAAATTCTAAATGCACTCTTTTTCTTACATAATAACCAAGGTTACTCCACCTTCTTCTAGTTATTCTAAAACATGTGATGATGCTCTTATATATTATATGCTTGGTCTTGATTGTGATATTGTAGATAAAAATCATGTTACTTCCAATGATGAAAATGTACATGTGCATGATGATGTTTCTCATACTAGTCAGGATGAATGTAAATTTGTATCTCATGCTTATTTTATTTCTAAAAATGTTTCTAATGATTGTAAAGATATATCTTATGATAGTTATTCTCCTACTTCTCTATATGTTGATGACTCACTTGATGAAATAATTGCATGTGAAACTTTGTCTGATATTGATGTTGATTATACTTCTGAACATGAACATGTTAGTGAGGATGTTACTTCTCTTAAGACTATTGAATGTGAATTTTCCACTCTGCTTTCTTCTACTTCTGAGGTTGTTTCTGATGGAATTCATGATGATTCTACCACTCCTACTAGTTCACCTCTCATGGTTTATTCTCTGCTTGCATTTCTATTGGCATTTCATGTCCTTATCCTCCTCTTTCCTCTTCTTCTTCTTTAAATGATATTCATGTTTCTTATTTTATACCCTATTATACCTCATTTTATTTCTTCTACATCTACATATAGTTTTTAACATCTTCATCTTTTGTTTCTTCTTCTCACATTCCGATGATCACTCATAACAAAAATCTTCAACCTATCAATGTGCCTCTCACATCTTCTACGATTTCTTCACATGATATTTTATCACTCATGCATGTTTTCAGCTAGTTGCAATTTGAATTTCAATCTCTCACTCTTGAAAGTGAGGCCTCAATTCTTATATTGATAATAATTCTCTTCATGGAAATCCTATTCCAAAGAAAATTCAGATCAACATTTCCTAAGTAATTTATCATGCCTACATTTTCATGTTTCAATGACACTGGAAATCCACATTTACATCTTAATCATCATCATTTACCTATTTTATCTTATTCAAATAATTGATTGTTACTAAAAGCCTTTCATCATAGTCTTGTTGATAATGTTCTTAAATGGTACACTTATTTTCCTTTTGGATCTATTAGTGTATATTTTGAAATGTAAGATGATTTTCTTATTAGCCTCTTTATGCTTAGCAATGTTCCTAGAGTTACACATGATCCCTTACAATCCATCCATCATGGAAAGAAACAACCTATTCTAGATTACATTTTATGCTTCAATTATTACATGCATCAATTAGTATTTCATCCCATTGATCTAGAAAATTAATTTATCTTTTTTATGGCTTTGATTCATGCATTAAAATAAATATTACAATATGATTAATGTGAATCATTTACATTTTTATGTTATAAGGTCATTGATCTAGAAAAGATTTAATTATTGCAAGTGTTATAGATCCTCTTTCTACTCCTACTATTGTGTCATCTTCTACTTTTTATCCTCTTCCATCTATTAATCATCCTCCAAGGTCTCCATATCCTCCACCTTTTAATCATTCCCCATCCTCTCCATTGCATAAGTGTCCTCCATCTCTACCACCACATCATTCTCCACCTAAGTCTTCTCCATATCCTACTCAAGAGCCATTACATGTCTCACATGTTGTTAATCCTCATGATGTATTTCATACTCTCTCAATAAGTTCTTAATTCACTTTCCCTCTAATCATCATCATCCTCCTTGTCACTTACATTGCTAGCGTGATTTCCCTTATTGAAGTTTTCACCTCATCAATGGCCATCGTGACAATGATTGTCATTCCTTCATGAAAAATTACAAAATTAGAAGACAAGGGTGTCATTTCCTTTGGCTCTCACTCTCATGAGTGGTATATTTCTCCAATTCCACATAAGTGTGCTTCCACTTTGGTTCACGTGTCTCCTCTCCCTCCCACTTATAAGGATGTCGTTCATCTATCCCTAATATCATCATTCATTTGCATCCTCCACCTCACTCATCCACTGTAACATCATCTCATCGCCTCACGGTGCTACTACTACTTCCCATTAGATTCCTAATCCCTTGAAATTTTTTTCCCCTACCACTACATCTCCCATCATTGGCATCATTTCATATGGCATTCAATTTGGCTCTTACACTCATGATGCTACAAATTAACCCACTTTTAATGCTCCTTATCGCCTCTTCATATTTGGTAGGTGATTTTTTCACCTCATTACCGATGATGCACTCATGTTATTATGGTTCTTACATGACTATTGAGGGATTAGTTCTGATAAAAATATCCTTCATCATTCATGATTTGTGCTTTATGTTTTATCTTTCTAGCGAAACTTTGTCAAACCATTTTTGATGGCACACTCTTATTATATGGTTCATTCTCGATTGTCGATGGGTCTTATATAAATGAACCTCATCTTCCTCCAAATATGTTGGGTGGAATATATATTCTTCCACCTCTCTTAATCATACTCACACACATTCACATACATCATGTATCATTAATTTTATCTACTTACATATATTACTATCACATATTATCTATCTTTATTTATACATAGAATCCAACTTTCAACATTCCTCATCTTCTTCCTATTTACATCATCATATTTTTCAAATAAACATAATCATCCACATAATGAAAATCAATAATTAGAATACCAACATATGAAAAAATCATTACATCAGGATATTAATAAACACATCACGATAAACACATCACAATATATATATATCATATATATATATATATATATATATATATATATATATATATATATATATATATATATATATCATCAAAAATCATAGTTACAAAAATACAATCACTAGGGAAAGCCCCATGCATTGCTAAATCCATATATATCAAACATCATCATCACTATCACCATATCCAATTGCGTGAGCTCTAGAAATAGATGTTTCACTATTCAATCTACATCGTTGGTCGTGGCCCCTATATCTCTCCACCTATCTCTGTAGTAATTCTACCTTGACCAAATACTCCATAAATCATCCTTACAAGTCTACATAATTTTTGAACACATCTTGTGCTATGGATCCTCCTCTTACTGACCTCTCTAGCTTACTTGAGTCTCCACATGTGCCTTGTCGCACTCACTCAATAGTACAGTATATGTAGCTTCCATTATTGCCCTTTGGCTCAAAAAAATGGGCATACTTTTCTATAATAAAATATACTCGCTTGAGCATCCCACCTCCACGACCACATCCAGAGGTGCATTTTGTGTCGGTGTGCAAATCAATAAATCCATGATCGAGGACCAATAAGCATCACTGCGATCATCAATCATTGCATTAGTTACTACACACAATGACCATAATAAAACAATTAAACATACAATTGAAAACTAAAAAAAACAATACTTATGCTTAACTAGTGTCATTGTTATGCCATCACTAATGGAGGAAGGTAATTTTCCTTCTACTCCTCCAACGATGGTGCACCCCCTTTGCATCTATGACAACAGGAAAAAATAGTACCCGGTGATGTGACGCCCACCAAGTTTTATACACTTGGGTACATCCGCATCATCCACATGTATCGCCTCTCTGGTTGTATCTACTTCATCCATGCCAAGAGAGGGACTAAGCGTGCTCCTTTGGGGCTTAGTCTCACTCTTGGCCTCCTCGGTGCTCTATAGGATTGCACCCATACATACAAATTTTGGGGCACATGCTTCTCCATACAAAACTACCGTGATACACACTCTCTGGTGTTAGGAAATAAGGGATAAAATATGCATAACAATCCCACATAGAATTGTAATAATAAAACTAATATGTAGAATAATATCACAAATCTAAAATAAAAGTGTAGAAAATAAAAGAACACAACACAGAGACAATATTTAACATGGTTCACCCAATTTGGGCTACATCCACCAAGAATCACTTGCTCATATTTTATTACAAGTCATCTTTCTCTTAATACAATACCCAAATCTGTTTGGAGTTATGCTCAACAAACTCTCCTTAATTCACACTTGAACTCACACACAACTATAATAATATGTCTACCCTATAAAAATCCCAAAATAACATCAATAAGAAATTGCTTAAGCAATTTTATAATACCATGGGAAAAAACCATTATATAAACCTATGGGTCAAAAATCCCACCCATATGAGAAGAGCACATTTCCTAATATATCAAGCACATTTTTAAGGCCAAAAAAATCTCAATGGCTACGCCCCCAGGACCCTTACTCAAGGCCCTTCTTGATCCGAAACCCGGTGAAAAAGTGTGGAAAGTGTACAATAATTTTAATGTACAATTTTCAACACTTTCACACATGAAAACAAGCTCCACAACATAACAATCTCCCACTTGGAGACTAGTTTTCCTCTAAGCAAGCTTCTCAACCCTTCACTGTTGTCCATAAAGACCAACTAAAGATGAACATAGATTCATTTTCTCCCTTGTGACAACCTTGGTCATCATTTCTACAAGATTATAACGGCATGAATCTTCTACAACTTCAACTTCTCTTTCTCCAAAGGTGTCCTAATGAAATGGTTCCTTAACTATATATGATTCATCCTAGAGTGGAAAGAAATGTTCCTAGATAGGTGTATATCACTCTAACTATCACTATGCAACTTCCTTCCTCCTTATTATGCCCCTGAATCCTCAAGAAATTTTTATAACTAAATCATCTCTTTGCTTTCCTCTGTGGTAAACATGCTCAACCTTTGTGGCTGACAAATCCACAAGATTATATAGTCATGAAATCCAGCTCATTGTTTTCCCACCTATAGTAAAAATATAATTAGTTATGCTCCTCATGTTGTCTACATGTCCATCCATATTTGAATCTACATAACCATGCAAAGTGGTTTCTGATCCACTCTAGCACAAAACTATCCCCATGGTCTACTCTCAATTATCGAAGGATCCACTTTACTACCTACCAATGATCTATAATTAGATCACTCATAAATCTACTCACTGATCCCCTTTGCATGTGCATACATCAAACTACCAACTACGATGAGTATGGAACTTTAGACATTTGATTTCTCTCCTGTTATGTGTTGGGACACAACTCCTTTGATAACTTGAAATGGCCTACGAAAGGAGTCCCAACATGTTTATCATCTTGTATATTAAACCTCTCAAAGACCTTCTTAATGTACTTTTTGAGATAAAGTCAACTTTCATTCCTTCCTACCCCTAGATATCCTCATACTAAGGATTTGTTTGGCTACCCCAAAATCCTTCATAGAAAATTAGTCACTTAGCTTCTTCTTGAGTACTTTTATTTCCTACATGATTTTGCTTGCAACCAAAATGTCATCCACATACAAGAATAGGATAATATAACGCCATCCTAAAATTTCTTTATATATACACAATGGTCAAAATGGCATCTAATATAACCTTGCTCCATCATGAAGCTATAAAAATTTTATACCATTAAGGTGAAGATTTTTTAAGCCATACAAGCTCTTCTTTAGTTTGCACACCATCTCCTCTTTACCTTTGACCACATAGCCCTCTGGATGATTCCTATATAGATCCTCATCCAAATCACCATGGAGAAATGCGGTCTTTAAATATATATTCTCTAAGTGCAAGTCTTCTACTGCCATTATTCTAAGAACATTTCTAATATAAGTCATTTTTACTACAAGAGAAAAAAATTCATTAAAAACTATACATTTTTTTTCTGTGCAAACCCTTTGACCACCAACTAGACCTTGTATATTTTCTTGCCTCCTTCATATTTAACTCTATACACCCATTTACTCTACAATTCTCTTTTTCTTTCAAGTAGCTTCACCAAATCCTAAGTTTGGTTCTCCATAAGAGACTGATGTTCCTCATTCATGGCTTGCTCCCACCTCTTCTTGGCATCTACCTATATTTCTTCATGAAATATCTATGGCTATCCACCATTAGTGAGTAATAAATAATAGAGAAAAGGAGAAAAACATTCGGGTGCTCTTCTTTCCCTAGAATACCTCCTCAATATAGGAGTTTGGGTTCTGTTGAGTAGGTTTCGAACTAATTCATGTGTCACTTTCCCATTTAAAATATCCTCTACCATTGCATATTCTTTTTGGGATTTTTCCATGTTTTCCTACTGATTTTGTTGATACATAACTTTCTCATTCAATACCACATCCCTAAATTGAATTTTTTTCTTGTCCTTAATACTCCAAACTTTATATCAAAGTCATCACCACCATAACCAATGAAAGTGAATTTTCTAAGTTATCCACTAACTTGGTCATATCATCCTTTTCAATATGGAAAAACACCTCACACCCAAAGAATATAAGAAATGAGTAATCAAATTTCTTACTAGACCAAACCTTCTCTCGATATGCTTCCATCCAAGAAACTTGAGGTCATCTATTTATCAAGTACGGTTGTGTTCACTACTTCTATCCAAAAATAAAGAGGAAATCCTACATGTAACCTCATGCTTCTAGCACATTCCAGTATTTTCATGTTCATCCTTTCGACATCCCATACTATTGTGGAGTTACTAAAACCATATTTTACCTATGGATTCCATTCTTTAACAATAATCATCAAAATCATTTTTGCAATACTCCCCTGCATTATCTAGCCTAGGAAATTTTAGCTTAAGACGTGTTTCATTATCTACTAAGGCTTTCCATTTAACAAAAGTGTCAAATACATCAGATTATTTTATTATACAATATACCCAAACTTTCCTTGTTACATCATCAATAAAAGTAACATAATAATTTGAACCCCTAAAAGATGATAACGAGTCAGGCCCCACACATTAGAATGTACTTACTGCTCCAACTTACTATCTTTCTTCATAGGTCCAACTTTGAGAAACTTTACTCACTTTTTTTCCCATATACACAGTTCTCATAGAAATCCAAACCTTTTTCTATAAATCTATAAAAAAACTTCTTTATGATCTACATGCCCTTATGGATCATATGACCGAGCCTATAGTGCCACAATGTTATAGTTGCATTTAAAGCCACAAGATTACAAGAATTAGTGATATTAGTGGTTAAATTCAAGGTTTAAATCTTCTTACCTCTTACCACCACAAAAGAACCCTTGGTAACCTTACAAGAGTTTGTTGTAAATATCACAATACAACCATCATTTTCTAGCTTCCCCGTTGATACCAAGTTTCATCTTAATGTATGCATGTGTCTAACATCCTTCAATAGCCATGTATTCCCATTCTACATTTTAACTTCAAAATAACCTTTTCCAACTATGTTACAACGCTCATCATTACCAAGAAAATCATGCCCAAAATCCCTTGAACATAATCAACAAAATAATTCCTATGTGGAGTAGCATGGAAAGAATCCTCTGAATCTAAACCCAAGATTTAGCAATATTATCCAAAGAGAGAATCAAATCATCCTAACATACATTACTGTTGCCACATTTACCTCCTTGTTTTATTTTTATTGTTTCTTCTTATCTCAAAGCTCCCATAGTCCTTCTTTACATGCTCATAATTTCCACAATGCTAACATACCATTTTTCTTTTGGATTTTGACCTTACACGATCTTTCGATTTTCCACCACTTCCTCTATTCTTATGTCTCCCTCTAGTTTCCCTTTGTCAAATCATTCCCTGGAAGTAGAATATTCCCTATATCTTTTTCTTCACATTTCCTTTCTTGAATCACCCTGTAACATCCTTAAAATTCAACTTTGAGTTATTTGGAACCATCTTTCTTACTACCATTACCATTCTTTTCCAAATCTTAGGTAAAGAGCACATAACTAATAAAGGCCTAACTTCTTCATCAAATTCTATTATAACCAAAGCTAGCATATTCACAACTATATTAAAATCATTTAATTATTCTATTATTAAATTATTCTCATACATCCTCGTGTTAAACATATTTTTCATTAAAAATATCTTGTTATAAGCAAAGGGTTTTTCATATAACTTCCATAATGCATTCATAAGTTCTTTTATAGTCTTTTCCTTTGAAACATTAAATAATATCAAAGATGCAAGACATAGCCGGATTGTTCCAAGTTCCTTCCTATCTAACAAATCCCACTCCACATTCATCATGCTCGAGGGTTTGTTCCCTTTCTCAGACAACAAAATATAAATATCCTTCTACGATAAAGGTAATATTCCATTTTCATCTTCTAAAAACTAAAATTTTTCTTGTTGAATTTATCAACCTTTGATCTTCCATCATCTTCCATAGCTCCCACTTAAGCTAAAACTTTCCCTGTGATTCAACACTTTAGCTTGAAACCAAACTAGGCTCTAATACATATTTTTAGGAAATAATGGATAAAATATGTGAAACATCCCACACAAAATTGCAATAGTAGAAACTAATATGTAGAAAAATATCACATATCTTAAATAAAAGTGCAAAAAATAAAATAACACAACACAAGAGACAATATTTAATGTGGTTCACCCAATTTGGGCTATGTCCACCAAGAATCACTTGCTCATATTTTTTACAAGCAACCTCTTTCTCTCAATACAATACCTAGATTTGTTTGGAGTTGTGCTTAACAACTCTCCTGAATTCAAACTTGAACTCACACACATCTACAATAATATGTCTACCCTATCAAAATCCAAAAACAACATCAATAGGCAACTTCTTAAGAAATATTACAATATCGTAGGTGTAGACACCTATAATTTGGCCTGAACAATTTAAATATCTAAATTTTACTAATTATCCCCTTTCTCGCAAATTGATGACATATCGTCAATAATGCTCATCTTCTCTTCTATCATCATTAATTAATTACATTACGTTAATTAATTAAGTCTTCTATTCAACAAATACCCTAATTAACGACCTTTTGTTAATTAATCCTTCCTTCTATCTAGACTAATTAATTATTATTAATTAATTAGCTTCCCCTTTCATTAAATCAATAAATCATTATTTAGTTGATTTAATTCCCTTCTATAGTTTAAATCATGTTAATATTCCTCTAAAATCTTTTATAAGCTTACACACCTATTAATTAATCACTTTGGTTAATTAATAAACCCCCTTTATCCCCATGAGTCACTAAAGGACAAGCTAAACTCTCCTAAAGTTAACTCAACCCTTTCTAAACCCCCCTTATCCACAACTAACTCAACATCTCTATTATCCCACATGCAAACAGATGTAGAGATTCCTTTATCCATTGGGATATATAAAGGTCCCTCCTCCTACCTTTACACTTACACCTAATTCTTGAGAAATAAAAGAAATCATATAAGTACATACACTATAAGCCTTTTGTCATCCTTAAGTGTTTCACCATTGGAAGAGCTAAGCCTCATTCTTGCAATTCATCCATTTAAGATTTTGGGTCATATCGAAATAATCAAAGTGGTCTTGTAGCCATGATTTGATGAGCTTCCATTCCTAATCCCTTGAAGATCAAACAATCAACTTTGATTGCCATGAATCTACCTAGGTTCAAATTAGTTGTTTTGGTGATCTAAAGAGTAGAGGTTTTAATAATTAACATGTTAGTTTGATTTCCATTTCAAAGTTATGATGCAATAATTTCGTTATTTAATCTTGCTTAGCTCTTAATGTGATGTTGTTTAGATTTTTATTTAACTTTGTTATTAGGACTACTAGGTGTTAGTTCTAATTTTCTTAACTTAGTTAAACAAAACCATGCACACATTTGGCACACCTAGTGGGAGGGGTCCTTAGTCCCTTAACATTCTAGCTTGAATTCTATTGTTTTTGGCTAACCTTTGATATACACATATGGCAAATAATGTTCAATTTCTTAGGATTTTGCTAGTATTATATGTGTAGGTTCTCATTTAGAGCTATCATTCTAATGGGTTGTTGTCAATTTCGAGCTAACTTACTAAAATTTGAAGTGTTGTGAGATTTTTGGTGTCTTTGGTTGTACTTTGACTATAGGAGGGGGTACAAGAACACTAACCCGGCACAGGTACATTAAACATGGTGTAAGAACGCTAACCCTGGCGTAGGCACCTCTCGGGTGGTACAGGCACACTATTGAAGTTTTGTATCTTTGTTTGGTTACCCTGGCGCACATACCCTAACCTGGCGTAGGCACACTAACCATGGCATAGGCACATCAAACCAAGTGCAGCACGTGTTCATACTATACTTTCACTGTAGTGGGGAAAACCTTCAGGTGGCACACATGCCCTAACCCTAGCACAGGCACCTCTCGGGTGGCGCAGGCACTCTGTCGGAATTTTGTACCTCTTTTATCTACCTTGGCGCACATACCATTATACTAGCGCAAACACATCTTAGGTGGCGTAGGCACACTGTGAGCCTCGAAAAACATAGAGGGGATTATCCACACTCACCCGTGCACACATGCCTAAACGGCGCACGGGTAGCTCTCGGTTGACTTGGCTTGCACATTTTAGTTTTCTCAAATTAAAGTCTTAAAGTGCTAACTTCTTTATAGGTTTTATCTAATTAATGCCTATTTTTACAGGGTATGTTTACATGTTTTTTCTAGATTAGATAGACTTTGCATGCTTGCTTATAAGAGTAAGGTCATGTATGCTCTTCCCTCGTGTCCTTTGGGGTGATCTTGGGAATCAGAAATGATTCTTAGCTCTTTTTGCACTTTGAGAATGTTGAGAATGTCCTAATTGAGTAGAAATGAGTTAAATTGGTGTGTTTTGAATTGATTTTTTTCCATTTGGTAAAATTCTTGGATTCTAAAAAACGTCACGTATGCTCTTCTCTTGTGTCCTTGGATGATCTTGAGAATCATAAATGATGTTTAGTATTTTTATGGAAAATCACTAACCCGTTGTGTAGGACCAAAACACATGCTTGTCAAAGAAAGGTGGAGTCGAAACAAAAAAATCAAACTACTAATACAGTTTCTATGTAGGTTTCCAAAAGGTGTTCAAGAAAACCACATCAAAATTAAACAAGATAAAAAGAACACCACATTCAAAACATTGTATTTACAGGTTCAGATAAGGGTACGTCCCGTCCGCTTAAAACTAGGACATAACCCCTTTGGCATAAGCCTTAAGCTACAATAATGGGGGTGGTCCTAGGAACCCCAAAGTAGTCCACACAAGAGGGAACCTTGTGGATGAAATAGGAAGTTCTCCGCACAACCTACTTGACTAGTTGTTACTTTTGAGTTAGTATTACCAGTTGTCTTTATGGTGACCCCAGTGATAGTACACGTAGATGCACTAGTTTCCTACTTTTCTTGAAGGGGGTAAAGTAAAGCTAAGATACTCCAAATTACTCATTTCAACTATTTTGGTAAATCGAGCTCGCTTAAAACAGATTTATAACACCTAGGAAGAGAGAACCACCTAGTAAGATATTCTTTGGCTAGGAGCCCACTTTCACCATTTCAAAATAGTGTTGAGTTGTGAGCTATCATTCATCATGAAATGTGGGAAGCGTTACTTTTGCTTAGTTTTTCACTTCCCTTAAGGTGAGGTGAAACTCTACTGAAGTAAAGCCAACATTTTTCATCCCCATTTTGATCTACTTCCCTCACTTTCTTTTGACACCTTGTGTTGATCAAAAGAAGAATGATTTCCTTTGCGTTATCAATTGATTGTTTATGCTAGTTTTTTGTCTATTTACGCCCATCCATGTTTGCGGTTGGGTAAGTTAAACATCTAAAGTGTGTGGAGATGTATTCATATCATTGGTGGCCTTTTTGATCTTGATACCCATGTAAGGATCATCATCATAATTAGGCATGGTTCATCATCTTGAACTTCCTTGGAAAGGTTACCTTGTTTATATTGTATCACTACAATTTTGGTATTTACGTCTTGTTTCTTGTAAACGTGACCTAAATATCTGCATTATAAGGTTACGCTATATACATTTTAACAATTCTTAGTTATACTATAAGATTTTAGTTTGATTCCATTACTACCTCGATTTTGAAAAGTGCTTATGTGTTACCACTTGTGTGTGTTATATAAATATCATCTTGATAATAATAACTTACTTTCTCATAAATTTTGGTTAACATATCTTAGTGACATTGTTGTGTCACTCACAAATTATAATTGGCACATTTTGGGATATAGGTATCAATTGAATTTGAGCTTGTTTCTAGTATACCTTGTTAGGAGGTCACATTAACTTCTTTTTTTTATTACAAAACAATGTTGATTTGTGAGCCATCATTCATCAAGAAAGTTGGGAAGCATTACTTTTGCTTAGTTTTTCACTTGCCTTTATGTGAGGCGTAACTCTACCAAAGTAAAGCCAACATTTTTCATCCCCATTTTGATCTAGTTCCCTCACTTTATTTTGACACTTTGTTGATCAAAAGAAGAGTGACTACCTTTGCGTTATCAATTGATTGCTTCTACCACTTTTTGTCCATTTACACCCATCCATGTTTGCGGATGGGTAAGTTAAATGTCTAAAGTGTGTGGAGATGTATTCATATCATTGGTGGCCTTTGTGATATTGATACCCATGTCAGGATCATCATCATAGTTAGGCATGGTTGATCATCTTGAACTTCCTTGGAAAGGTTACCTTGTTTATATCGTATCACTACAATTTTGGTATTTATGTCTTGTTTCTTGTAAACTTGACCTAAATATCTACATTGTAAGGTTACGCTATACACATTTTAACAATTCTTAGTTATATTATAATCTTTTAGTTTGATTCCATTACTACCTCAATTGTGAAAAGTGCTACGTGTTACGACTTGTGTGTGTTATATCAATATCATCTTGATATCAATACCTTACTTTCTCACAAAGTTTGGTTAACATATCTTGGTGACATTGTTGTCTCACTCACAAATTGTAACTAGAACATTTTGGGATATAGGTATTAATTGAATTTGAGCTTGTTTCTAGTATACCTTGTTAGGAGGTCACATTAACTTCTTGTTATTACAAAACGGTGTTGAGTTGTGAGCCATCATTCATCATGAAATGTGGGAAGCGTTACTTTTGCTTATTTTTTCACTTGCCTTAAGGCGAGGTGAAAATCTACCAAAGTAAAGCCAAAATTTTCATCCCCATTTTGATCTACTTCCCTCACTTTCTTTTGACACTTTGTTGATCAAAAGAAGAGTGACTACCTTTGCATTATCAATTGATTGTTTTTGCCACTTTTTTGTCCATTTACGCCCATCCATGTTTGTGGCTGGGTAAGTTAAATGTCTAAAGTGTGTGGAGACATATTCATATCATTGGTGGCCTTTGTGATCTTGATACCCATGTCAAGATCATCATCATAGTTAGGTGTGGTTCATCATCTTGAAATTCCTTGGAAAGGTTACCTTGTTTATATTGTATCACTACAATTTTGGTATTTATGTCTTGTTTCTTGTAAACTTGACCTAAATATCTGCATTGTAAGGTTACGCTATACACATTTTAACAATTCTTAGTTATACTATAATCTTTTAGTTTTATTTCATTTTTACCTCAATTTTGAAAATTTCTACGTGTTACCACTTGTGTGTGTTATATCAATATCATCTTGATATCAATACCTTACTTTCTCAAAATTTTGGTTAACATATCTTAGTGACATTGTTGTGTCACTCACAAATTATAACTAGCACTTTTTGGGATATAGGTATTAATTGAATTTGAGCTTGTTTCTAGTATACCTTGTTAGGAGGTCACATTAACTTCTTGTTATTACTTACATCTTATTCATTTCCTTGAACTCGACATAAGTAGTGACATCTTGTTAATTATCTTACAACACCAACTACCTTTTTGAAACAAACCTAGGAAGTACTTCATTTGATTGATAGGCTTGGTACCAAAAATTGTGTCACTATTGACTTATCACTTTATCACATTAGTACTTTAATAGTTATACTCATTCGTATTCTTGACATTATTTTTACATAGGTGTGATCAAAAATTTTGAAGACATTCACAAGGTGCCTTGGTGAAATTGTTTCACATTGTGGCTCCTAAAACATGATTAGGGCTCAAAAAGAAAACATTAAAAGCACAACAAGCAAAAACTTGGGAAGTCTCAAACAAACTAGGGTCAAACCCTTTTATTGCTCATGATCTTGGGCCTTTATTTTCCATAGAAAAAGAGATAGAAGACATGATACATCATAGTGGTGTTGAATTGGAATCCCCACATGTGGAATTTGACTTTGACCCCACCTTGTTAGATGAATTTCTATTTAGAAACAAGGATAGGGTTTTGGCAAAATTTGTAGAATTAGGAGCCAAAAGGCCCGCCGATCATGAAAAAATCCCACCTACAAATGATGATAATGACAAGGAGTGACCTCTTATAAACATGGATGAAATTTTAACACATGGAAATTCTTCTACCTCCAATGCGGGAAACATCAATGTAGTGGTACATAGAATACCCTTCACTAAAGTGCCACATAAAATTAGGTTAGGACATGAGAATGTTGAAGAAGCTCCATAGTATGAAGAATAAGAGAAACCTTAAGAAGAAGAAGTCACTATTCAGCAACAAATTTGTAACCTTAGTCAACAAACTAGCCTTGTTAACGTCACATGTACAAAAGGAAATGAGAAAGAATTTCCAAAAGACAAAACCTAAGGTCAAAAATAGTGAACTTCATAGGGAAAACCGAGGAGGGGACAATACGGAGTACAATCAAGTGTATATACTTACTTCCCCCACTAAAGAACAATTACTCACACAAGAAGTACAATATATGAAAGTGAAACTCGCAAGCCTTCAAGAGAGCAATGTGGGGAGCATCAGAAAATATCAATATGAAGAACTATGTCCCCATCCGTTTGACAAAGCTATGACACTTCAACCCTTCCCTAAAAAATTTGACATGCCGAAATTCGACAAATATAGAGGAAAGGGAGACCCATGAGATCATGTAAAGGATTTTTATATGGCATGCCAAGAGGTGTCCTATAGCGATAATTACCTCATCCGAATCTTTCCTAAGAGTCTAGGAGGCCAAGCCTTGGAGTGGTTTACTCATTTGCCTCGAGGCGTAAGGCGGTAGAGAGGTTTTTACAACACTTCTCATACAATATAGAAATTGATATCACCATGGAAGACTTAGGCGGCACCAAACAATGTCTTAAAAAGACATTTTCCAACTTCTACAATGGTGGAGAGGGATAAATAGTTGCTTCCCATGCGCATTCCCTGAAAAACAAGCTGGTAAGTATTTTGTGCCCAATCTAAATCCAAACATCACTTTCCACTTTCAAATGCATTGTGTTCACACTTTTTAGGAGGTCATTGAAAAAGGCGTTCAAATAGAGAAAGCCCTTATTGCCAAAGGAATGCTTGAGTCATAATCTAAAGATAACCAAAGTGTTAAACTTGTGGAAAAGCTAAAAATATTCAACAAAAACAAGAACGTGGTGGGGGACAGGATCATGATTCCAAACATGTGCAAACGGTTCAAACCAGATCCAACCTTTTAAACTAACTAAAGGACCTATTCAACCACCACCTAAACATAGAATGTTCATTGTTATCCCAAATTTTCCCTAGAAAATTTGGTCAAACAAGAACCCACAAATAAATAAAATCTAAAGGGATGATTCAAACCCACAAGCTCACATTCCCGAGCGACAAATAAATGGACAAGAAAGCTTAACGCAAGGAGCGCAAGGTCAAAATGAGTCTCGAACGAAACAAAAGAAACCAGAGATCCAAAGGAGTCAAGATTTAACCTAGCATAGGAAGAAATTAAAGAAATGGCCTCGTCGAGCAGCCTATGTTCCAAATACCGATAGTAAGTTACAAGTGGGCTCTAAAATTGAATAGTAGGGTCGTGGAAGAGAAGATGGTGTCAAAAAGAAGCTAGCGGCTCAAAGTAAAATAAATGGAAAAGGCTCAAAGTCTTTGGGCTCTACAAATGACTCAGAATGAGCCCCAAAATTGGAAAAGTACAAGGTGTTGGCGGAAGCTGCCAAGTGTCCAAGTGGCGCACCTCCAAAGGTTAAATCCAAAATAGCAGAGACTCGAACAAGTGTCAGGCTTCCACATGTCCCAGAGTCAAAAAAGGGTGAATTTCGGGCCCAAAATGATTAAGTATATCAAACTAGCAAAAGCCTCCATGTGTTCAAATGGCGCACCTTCAAGGAGCAAAGAAAAGGAAATTCCCAAAAGTGCAGAGATTTCGTGTGTCTCATGCTTGAAAAGAATAGAGTTGATTATTGAAAAGTCCAAACAAGTGAAAGGAAACACGTGTTGCATCGGCATAGTCTCAAGATGGGAGTCAAAGAGTGAGACCCAAATGAGCGCGGTCTTACCATGTGTCCCAGGTCTAAAAGGGATAGATTCAGGGGGATGAATAGTCAAAGTAGATGTAGGCCAATGGAGGAAGCCAAGTGTCGGTGCAACACTACTTCAAAAGTAAAATTTGGGGGGGCTTCCAAACAAGCGCAAGCCTCCATGTGTTGTAGGGTTATAATTTCGGCCCCACCAAGCAAGGAGACTTTGGCAAAATACAAAGGGCCAAAGGATGTAGAATATGCCATGTGTCTCATGGGCACATTTTCAAGAGAAAAGGAAGGGGCCAAAACTCAAACGAGTGCAAAGGCTGCCACATGGACCCTGTATGGATAGACTCTTTAAATATTAAGCACCCGACCCAAGGAACTTCAAATGGCCATATATTTTGATTGGAAACTCAAATTTTGGTAGGTGAATACTTTTTATAAATGTCTCAACACCTATATGCCATGGAAGCATAAAATACTATTTTTAGTAGGATTTGGTGGGTGAAAATTAGGAAAACATCTCTCAAGACATTAATGACGGATCCGATTGCCTCAACCACCCATATTTGTTTTGATCGTCATTCTTCATTCTTCAACATGAAAAAACAAACATAGGGAACCAGACTTGACAGATTGTGGGTGTATTTGTGGTGGACATTGATGGTTGGTGGTTGGATTTTAAGATTAGATTCAAGCTTCTCCTCTCTCCCTTTTATTTTCATTTTCTATATATTGTAACATGTCTCATTTGATAAGGAGAGACATTCTAGGTAAGGAAACTCTATAAAAGTCATTTCTCAACTCCATTTGAGTTGTAGGCCTTTTCTTACGCCTAAGAGAGTGTATTTTTGCCTTTAATCATAGTATGTAATAGTTTTTACACCTTATAGAGCAATAAAATCTTGTTTCGTGGCATCTTTCAACCCTTGGCATTGTTATGTTGTTTCTTTGTGCCTTTCTATCTCATATTTTCTCCATGTGCATGTATTTCTCGTTTTGTAGGTGCAGGATGTTGTGATTCATGGAGTTTCTATGGTGGATCTAGATCTGGGTCTGTGTCACTTCTTTCTGACCTCCCTTAGTCCCCTCTTCCCTATTTCATTCTCCCTCAATAGAGTATCTCGCACTTCCTTTTCTAGTGTATCACTGGTTAGTGTAGGCTCTTTCACCATCTCTCTTTCTCTCTATCTCCTTGGAACGGTTATATTAGGATTAGTTAGATTCTACCTGCACTGGAGTAGCTTGTGGCAGGTAGATTAGGAAGCAAGAACTAGCTTTCTCCGGAGGGCCATCTCAGGTTTGCAAGTCCCACAACTTGAGAGATGGTCCCATGTTGTGCAATCACACCAAATTCCCCACTCACACATGATTCCATTCATGGGTGTTGTGATTCCACACTAATAGTTTTGGCACACCCAGTGGGACATGTTTGAAGCACCTTACCACTTCATTTCATCAAGTTGATGTGTTCTTAGTGAGATTTAGCCTTTGGAGGTCAGAATCAAAGCACATCTAGTGACTCTATCTAGTCAATAACCCATCCTCTAAGTTACATACCTTTTCCATCCATTTCCACTCATTTTTCATCCATTTTCTTCTTCCATCTCTTTCATTTTCTTCCATTTCATGAAGTTTTGAAATCATGACTTCATTCCCTTCATGGAACTCACACTTACAACAGCAATGCATTCCACCTCCAATGCATTTCACAACTCCTCCAAATCAGCATTATAATTAGATCCAGGACCATTATGTTTACCAATATGAGCAAAGTGTCAAAACTAGTTTGGCTATGGAGCTTATCAAGAACAAGGGTATGCATACAATGAAAATAGTCAAATGGAAGAAGTTAATCTACTGGAGAAGATCCAAAAATGGAGGATGGCATGGTTCAATCAAGGGCCATAGCACAAATGAAGGCATTCAAGATTGGTTAAGGGAACCTTGTCCATGGGAAGGCCCTTTTCCAAGACATTATAGCCCTCAGGAGAAGCTTGACTTCATGGTTGAAATGTTGCCTCAACTTACACTCTGGATTGAGGATATTGAGGCATATGAGAAAAGCACAAGACAAAAATTTTAGGGGTAAGTCAATCACTAGCTCCTTATCCTTCATTTTCTCTTTCTCAAAATTTATCATTTCAGCATGATCAAGATTCAAGCCCCTCAGTTGTTGTCCCAAGTGTTTATTTATCTTCTCCATATCCTGATCTTCCACCCCATTTGAATTCTTCTCCCCTTTTCTTTCCCAAGCAATCATCCTCTCCAAACAAACAATAATTTCCACTCCCCTCTCCACCACAAACAATTTGCAAAGTTGGTTGAACCCCAACCTTCCACTCCTCTTGCTTTCCCAAGTCCATGTTGGGAAGAGCCTCAAGAATCCAAGTCAAGGAGAACAGCAATAAGAGGATCCCAATATAGAAGAAATGATAGAAAACTAAATATTTGGGCTGCCAAATTTGGGTTTACAAAGATCCCTCGATGGTCAAGCCAATTGAGGAGGTAAAGGTTGAAGAGCCAATGGTGGTTGAGGATGAGTTTGCAGCAAAACAAGAACAACAAGAAGAAGAAGAATATCAGCAAGTCTACTTGCTTTGAAGGCATTCTCCATAGTGACACTTGGTCTCGAAGAGGATGCTGATCTGATCCAAGCTGCACAACCAATTAAGGAGGAGGAACAATCAGCTCCAAGTCCCATTGAAGAGGAGTATTGGGAGAGATCAAATCAGAGTTGAGGCCACTCAATGAAGAAAGCATTATTGAAGATTTTTTTCTTTCATTTCAAGGGCTTGATTTGATTGATGAACCCATGATGGAGGAGGACCATATAGTTTCAGAGGCTCCAAGTGTAGAGTAGGCCACAGAAGAACCTTCAGTTCTTCCTCCCACTTCATCCCTTTCAGGATCTAATGTTGAAGAAGAGTTTGAGTTTTCAAACTTCATGTTTAAAGAAATAGGGAACCATGGTGAGCTAGTTACAGATCAAGAGGACACCATGGAGGAGGTAGAGCACATGTAGTAGGACAACAAGGAGGCAGATTACTATCAGGTCTTGGAAGATTGCTTCAATGGAGTGGAGCCTAAGGAGATAACATCACTTTCTACTCCATCTTTTACCTTCCAAGCACATGAGCCTGCTACCATGGAGGAGAGCATTCAAGAAAAGTATCTTGTGTCTCATAATGGCCCTCTAGAACTAAGGTTGGAAGATCTTGATCTTCCATGTTCTTTCAAAGACATGAGGAAGGGAAGGAGCTAGAGAATGTCACCATTTTCGTCTCACCATCCATCCAAGAAGATCTGCAAGAAGACTCCATTTTTGGAGTTAAGAATCAGAGCAATGGGCACATTCAAAGGATCAGACTATGCCCAATCAGGTACTTGGCTTCATTAGAGCCAAGGGAGAAGCCACAACTAGTCATGCTTTCTTCTAAGCATGAGGATGAGCTCCAAAGTACCAAGGATCAGCTACAATGCCTCTTCAATCCAAATGAAGAGCAACTAAAAGAGGCATTTGTCTTGTTTCCAGCTGACACCTTGATGATCTGGGTGGAGGACTAGCTTATTGTCATTTTTCACTCATATAAGCAGCCATATTCAGTGTCAAATCATTTTCATGGCTGCCTCTCTTGAGAAAGGGAAGTTGTTTCTCCTACCTATGGCAAGCTTTGTTTAATATTTTATTTCTCTACGCTAGTGTAGGAGTAGGAGTAGACTTTTTTTTAGCAGAAGAAGTGCTTTTGCAGACTCTGCATGTCTCATTTGAGGCATGTATGATTTGATATTTATACATGGTGTGTGTTGTTGTGTTTTGTTGCTCGAGGTTCTATCACCATGTAATTCAACATGCCTACAATCTATTTCAGGGGACAAATGAAATCCCTGTAAAGATGATTTTCTACTCTCATAGATTTAATCTCCATGTTTTTCTTAAAAATGAGAGTGCAAACATTGGGGCGAGTTCATGGCATTTGGTGAAACCAGATCTAGTCAGTAGCAATTTCCAAGTGACTTAGGGATCGATCTTCAAATTTCAGATCATTTCTATGTTTATCGAGGTAGAATCCATGCCCAATGGATGCAATAAATCTACTGGTCTCTTCATCTAATAGGAAGATGTCCTTATGAGTCGCCAAATTGTTATCCCAAATTTGCCCTCAAAAAATTGGTCAAACAAGAACCCGCACATAAAGAAAATCTAAAGGGGACGATTCATAACTACAAGATCACATTCTAGAATGAAAAATAAAGGGACAAGCAAGCTTAACTCAAGCGATAACCATACCTAAAAATTTTGTTCCGATCCTCATTAGGGATCCTGCGTTCGAACGTTGCAAAATCCCTTTTCCGGGAAATCTGGTTTTCCGAACTTAGTCATTTTTGGTCTTTTTGGTGGGCGCATGGAATTGCTATGTAACATCACTTTTTGGTGTGCACCCCCTTTAAAACCTTTCGCGCGTATTTTCCGTGTCAACACATCTTTTGGTGCGCCTTGATATGTTAAGAGTCTTCCTCGCGTGCGCAAGGCGCATGCGCCTTCGTGTTAGCAACCTTTGTTGCGCCTCTTTTTGTGCGCCAAAGGCGCACATAATATCATGTCGACACCTTTTGGTGTGCCAAAGGGCGCACTTATTCCATGTTGCAAATGCTTTGTGTGCGCCAAAGGGCGCATGCTTTCTATGTCGACAGAGATTTTCATGTGCGCCCTTTACAAAGTTGGTGGCGCATTTATTACTCGACTATATATATATATATATATGTTTTTGCGCCAAATGTCATTATCTCAGAGCATAAAAACACGTTTTTATTCTCTCGAGCTCCACACCACCCGCCTTCGTCGTTTTCGCGTTGTGGACCCCGCTTGCACGTTTTCACTATTTATCCGTAGTAAGAGGTTCTTATCTCTTTTTCATGTTTTACATTTTTGGTTCTTTGATGCTTATTGGTTTTGGTTTGGAAATATGAAATATTGATCTAGCCCCCCCCTTTCTTTGTCTTTCCATATTCCTCCCCTTTCCGATCCGCCGGTAGAGGAAGTTATTCTAAAAGCATGGTTAAATCCCTTTGATTAAACCATTTTATTACCCAAATGACCTTGGAAAAGAAAAGAGAAAAGAAGCTAAACCATGTAAAAACCCTCTCGAGGATAATCTAAGCTCTAAAAAGAGACTGCTTTTTTTTCAATTTCAGCGCTTTGCGCTCCTCGCATCGTCATCCCCTCGCAACATGAATAAAATCCGCCAATGGCGCACCCATCATGCCTCGTTCGCATCAAGAACTTTGCGCCTCAAGGCGCGCCTCCTTCACATGATGCAAGTGCTAGCCCTGCGCCCTCTTAGCGCCTCAACCTTATTTGTTACATCACATATACATGCGCCCTCGCGCACCCCGCATTTGTGCAACATCAGCCTTAATCCGCGCTAAGTACAAAGTTTAAAGGCGCAGCGCTTTCCTCTCGCGCAAAACATCATGTTGTGTAAACCCTCCGTGCGCCGCGCCATGTTGCCTTTGGCGCACGAAAAGTTCATGTTACACAAACCATACATGCGCCAAAGGGCACACCAAATCCCCATGCAACATGAAAATCTATGCGCCTGGCGCATCCCTGCTCTCTATGTAACACAATGTCTCCATGCGCCCTTTACAAAATGTATACTTGCAGTATCCATGCGCCATGCGCCTTTGGCGCTGATTTAACCTTTGCAACACCTCTTTTCTGTGCGCCTTACCTATTTAGCCCTGTAAGCTGCAGCTTTCATGCGCCCTGCGCCCTGAGCCTCAAAATCACTAACTCTTTCTTCTGTTAACATTTCAATGGAAGATCAAATGGCTAATACAACCTTTTTGGATTGGGTCTCGCTTCTTCTTCGTGCAGATCAGCAACTAAGCTCGAAAGAACATATGTCTACATCAAGCAGGAGACCTACCAAATCCAAAGGCAAGGCCAAACTTACAGAAGAAGAGATGAAATACAAGTATCAGAGAGTCAGAATGCCTGACTCCCAGGCCGAATGCGACCTAGACATCAGAGACTCAGAGTTGGGTCACATTGATATGGAGGAATTCTGGGTCAGAACTCAGAAGGTAACTAGAAGTCCATGGATGGACAAACTAATGGGCAGTGCCCTACACTTCGCTGGAGGAATCCCAGCCAAGACCATCAACAATGAATTCATGATGGTGGTCACCTGTGCTACAACAAGGACACAAGGTGTGTCGTAAATGACAAGGGCGAGGTAGTCATTAACCTCACTGCCCGCCATTTCGAAATAATACTCGGCATCCCTCATCACCGGCACTTTGTGGCCGTCAGCCGAGAGGATCGCATTAAGGCCTGGGATGATAACGAAGATCAGTGTATGCAGTTGATGAACGAGGTCTATTTGAAGAATAAAAAGGTGGTGACCCGATGGCCTCAAACCATCCACCGCAGTGACTTCTCAGAGGAGCTCAGCGACACTATCACATTCCTGAGCAGAGTGTTTGGGCTTCCTGATGCCCACTTTTTCCATAAATGGATGTTGCGATACTTAGAGACCATGAACAAGAATATGCCCGATCAAGCTTTTTTACTGGGAGAAATAATAAGCAGCACAATCTCCGAAAGCAGCTTCAACAATTTCTTACAACGGGAAGATTTCTACATGAACTCCTATGTTGTCTATGCGCAAAGATCGAGAGAGACTACCTGTGCCCGATGAAGTGGAGTTTGGCCTCGTGTCAAAATATATGAGTACTACCTGAACTGAGGCCGAGAATAGCATCTCTCAATTCACAAAGATTAACGATGTGTTTTTCTATCACATCATCTGCCTGTTGAGGCCAAATATGACTTATGGTCGTACGACCAAAAGCATAGTGGCAGCCACTGAGAAATGGGGGGCCCTGTTCACCCAATTTCCCACATTCACCTATCTGAGGGCGGCCAACTTCTTGGGAGAGCCAACCAGACTGCCGAGGTATGCTGGGCCCAAGCTGATTTTGCTGGAGCTGTCAAGACAGCTGATTACATATCATGAGAAGTGCCTCAAAAGAAAGAAGGGTGGAACTCCTTTCCCCCTCACAGTGGGCCGATATACATGCCTTACCCACCACAAGGCAAAGGACATGTTCGCAGAGCTGGAGCTGCTCAATTTGAGACATGATTTCCCGGCCAGGCCTACCTTCGACCCAAGGAATTGTCTGCCAAGGGCAAAGCTTGATCCAATCCATGTCCCTCAGATCGAGGACATCTACATCGACATCATCCATGAGGTTGAGCTCAGGAGAAAGGATCATTCTCGCTTAGCCTTGGCAGAAATCATCCAATATGGGGTAAAGCAATTGTCCCCAAAGGCTTCCAACCACTACGGAAGATGAAATAGTCGATCAAGTATATACTAACACGGATGGGGACAATTGGCCTTTTCCAGCTATTGATAGAACTAAGGCACCTCGACGATCGAGGAGAGGGTTCAAGGACTCTCACAGGTAGATGCAGAGCATCGGGTGCCGATGAACGGGTTAATCTACCTCTGGGGTTGATTTCACAACCTCCCCATTGGGTAACGCACCTCCTCGATCCAAACAAAGAGCCTAAAGGCAAGGGCAAAGGCATAGAGGGTGAATCCAAAGCACCACTCAGAAGAAGCTCCAAAGCAAGTCCTCCTTCCACGCACCCGAACAAAGTTATAACTCAAGCTTCCGCTGCAGAAAAAGAAGTAAGAGGATGTTCCAATAGGCCCATCCACTCGTGATGTCGGCATTACTACAACAACCGAGGTCCCTTCTATCCCTTCTTCTTCTCTTCCTTCCTCCTCGAGTGACTCAAGTGGCCATTCCTTTGGTCGTGTCCTCTCCCCTTCTTCTACTCCTCCCCGCTTCTTCGTCTATCTTCTCTTCCTCGTGGATCTTTCCTCCTCCATTTCTTCCCTCATCTCTCGAGCTCCCTTCCTTCCTATGTCTTCCAGCCTGCAGATCCCTTCCTCCCGTGGACACTTCTTTCGGCTATTCTCTCCATGCCACCCCACGTGTCTCCACGTTTTTCCTCCACTACCGTAGCTGCCCCTTTTCCATTTCCGGCCCTTCTCCCATAGGTCCACTGATCTCCCAAAGCAGCCTAAGTCAAGAAAAGAGGAAAGTTCCCATCGCTCCGATGGACTTTTTCGTAATCCCATCTAAGGGGGCAAAGAAGGTAAGCCCGTCACACGCTTCTCTCAAAGTGTCATGGAGAGAGGGTTATGGAGATCGCGTATCCCAATCCCCTCAAGGAGAAAAAGGATCTGTCTCCGATAGATTTTACTGTGACCCAAGTCACAATGGGGACATCTTCTGAAAGCCTTCTGTGGGGAAGCCCTTTTTCGCAGCTTGACGCCCTCTCGCAAGAAGCTTCAAAAGACAAAAGAAGAGAAAAGGCAATTGAAAGAGCAAAACAAATATCTACTCCAAGCCTTACGTAAGATGGGTAGTGCGCCTCCCACAACCGCCGCCGAGACTTCGAGCTTCTCACCAGAGAAAATTAATGAGTACGCAAAGATCGGGCGAGCAGGTGGTATGGCTGCTTTCATTGCTGAGGAGCCAAATCATCAAAGACAAGTGAAAAGTAATCGCCGAAGTTCTCTAACTTGTATTTGAACATCAATAAGGTGAATAAAGAGCTCCAAGCAGTTGCGGGGCCCATATCAAGAGCGGAACATGCTAGATCGCAAAGACGAGACCTTCCAACAAATGTTCGACTGCTCACCAAGATCTCGGTTAAGTTTGGTGTCTTCGCCATCCAGTGGCCCTCAACAAAATCATGTCCACTGACTACCGGTGGATCAGCTAGAATTTGTCTTAGAAAAGATTGACAAAGTGAAGGAAGAAGCCCCTGACGCGATGCATCAAATGGAATGGATCATTCTTAACATGTCGCCAGGGTTACTTACTCCTTCCTTCACTTTAAGGAAAGTTGATGAAACCACCCAGATCTTCAAAGAGATCATTTCTCAAGGGATGGGGCCAGAGGTCACTTTTGACGCAGAGTCTATCAACAACCTGCTGGCCTGCCGAGACTTCATTGGGTTACTCATTAAGGCGGAAAAGACTATTCCAAGCTCCCCGAGAAACTCACAGATGAGCGGGAAACTTGTGAGGCGATCAAGTGATAGGCACAAGGATCCTTCCCAGGATCAGCTAGGGCCAATGATCAACAAGTTTATGGAATACCGCTCTCAATTCCATATCTCGTCACCTGAGCAACAACAAAAGCAGTCCACCCCCTTTCGGCCGCAGGATGACGACGACGAGTAGCTTCTTCTTCTTCTTCTTCTTCTCTCTCTCTCTTCTTCGGCTTTCTTTTCGAGAATATCTGGAGTATGTTGATACAAATGATGACATCATCCATGTTGCATCATGGGATGATGTCATCCATCAAGTTGTAAAAAGTCAACATGACTTTTAGATATTTTGTAAATATCTTTGTAAATAAGTTGTTGGCTCCTTTTTGCCTTCTTTTCTCTTCTTCTTCTATAAATACCCCAATACTTGTTGTATTATGGATGGATGAATATCTTTCAGATGAAAAATAGAAGTAAGGAGAAAAAGACTTTGAGCTTTTTTTTTTGTAATAGAAGAAAAATATTAATACAATATTTAGACTTTGTGCTGAATACATGTGTTATGTGCATTAGATCTTTCTTACGTTAGATCTCGTGTGTTTATTCTGTTTGATCCGCTTCTCGCTTTTTTATTGTCATTTATTTATCATCGTATTGCTTTTTGCATTTATGCAAGTAGGTTTGGCTCATGTTTACTACCAATCCCAAAACATAAACCTTCCGACCTTTCTCGCTTTGGAATTCATTTCTTTTTTCCTTCTGACCTCGCTCTTTCTTCATCCCCTCTTTCTTTCCTTTCTTTTCATAGCAAATGGAAACACCCCTACCGGGATGAGATCCCAAACCCCGAAGGCAGAATTTGTGAGACTTGCATGATTCCTCCGCCGGTAGAATAGCAATAAACCAGCCGCTTTCACGACTCAAAGAGGGGCTATGCCCCGCACACCGTTGGCTGCGTTTATCCATAGATCTGCCCAAGCGACGATGATTTTCTGGACCAACAGTTTTTGGTGACTCCGCTGGGGATCGAATAGATCTATCAGATCTATGATGGTGGTAGGATAGAAAATCAGAAAAATAAGAAAATCACTATCTGCTTCTGTTTGCAAATCGCAATTTTGTTAAAAATCCAAAATTTTGCAAAAGTGACTCAATTGAAAATTTTCTTCTGAGATCCATAGATCTGGCCTAGTTGGAGACCTTTAGTTCACTGAGTTTTTATAAAAATCAGTATTTTGCCATAGATCTGAGTTTTTGACTGTTTACCAAAAGTTTGAAACCCTTTGAAAAAAGTCAAAATTAGATCCGAAAATCAGCTTACTAATCTTCTCTGCCATTTTATCCTCGTTGTTATTTGTCATTAACCGCAATCGGTTTTCTGAAGAGGATAGTTTTAAATATTTAGAAAAGTACATGCTGCTGGTTTTTATCAGAAAAGCTAGAAAATCAGCAAGTACAACCAAAAAGAAAGTTTGAATCCACGCTACAAAATCGCAGATCGGAAAGACACACTGGCAGGTGAACCCTTTACGCGTAGCAGGAGAGCTCGTGGAGAAACTGATCCTATTTTTGATCTGCTTCAAAGGCACAATTTCAGCGTAACACCGCACGTTTTTCAACGCTAAGCTCGGCTGACCGGTCATCCAGGAGTGTCTCACCTCCACGAAGGAAGAATCTTTCGCAAGGGGCATCCACATCCCTCAGAAGTGCTTGTCGCTACTCGCTGGAACCGTGCTTCCACTCGTGTTCTTTTTCCAGCCTTTTCAAATGGCGGTACCATGGGGAAATGCTATGGGTCCCTTGGCTTTACCACATCCAGTTCACGCGCTCCCTCACGGAAACCGAAAGAATTTTCCCAAATTCGACGGGAGCGGAAATCAAAGCATGGATTCCCACATATCTGCATTCATTATGTCATGCAGTATCCTGGATGTAACTCACGAGGATGTGTCGGTTCACCTTTTTCTGGAAACTCTACAAGGGCCCGCAGCTGAATGGTTTCAGCATTTGCCGGCCGGATCTATTACGAGTTGGGCCACCTTGCGGGATGCTTTTGAAGACAGGTACAAACCTTCAGAAGATGCATTTGCATTATTATCATGGATCACTCACCTAAAGAAGGAGGCAAATGAAACCATGCGCGATTTTATCGCTAGGTTCAATGCATTAATCAATCGTGTCCCTGTTGCCATGCTTCCAACACCGGAAAATCAAAAGTGTTTCTTCGTAAACGCTATGAGCTCGAAAGTTAGTTTCTTGCTCCTTCAAGAACGAGTGGCCACCTTGATTCTCACCCAAGCCGCTGCCATTCGAATAGAAGATAATTTGATAATATCTGGCGAATTGAAAAAGGAATCATCCAAGCCTAAATCTTTGGGCCCTTCGCCCACTACTTCGTCTGATCCAGCCTTTCAAAAGATGGCAAATGACTTGCTTGCATTAAAGAAGCAGTTGGCCCAGGCCTCCCCCAGTTCCTCATACCGGGATATTCCATGGAGGAATTTCATTCCTAACAATGTTTCACAAAGGCCGCGCTTACCCGCAACCGCTCCGCGGTTGGCGCTTGAGGCTCCTCCGGTCAACGCTCTAGCCGAAATCAAGAAGAAGAGCAAGATATGAAGAACCTTCGTCTCAAGGTGAAGATGATCAAGATGTCGGTGAACCGACTGGCGACTCTACTATCGGGTATATGGAATTTGATGAGGAAGAATCTGATGAAGAAGAGGGTACCCAGGGATATGCAAGCGGACAGTCATACGCTGTTTTTACCCGCTCGCAAGGAAAAGAAGTGGAAGTTGCTGCCCATGTCCAGCAGGAGAAGGCCGTGTCAAACGCGCCTCCGATCATTGCTAAAAGAGGTAATCCTCTTCCTACTCAACTCCCTGGCAAATCTTTTACAAGGAAATCCTTTCCCCCCATCTCTCCTCCAAATCAGTCCTCTCATGTTCCTACCAAGACCAGTAATCCTATTCCACCATCGCGAAGTGAGGGACTCATTCCTTCACCAACGCAACCCTTGGCCGCATTTGATATCATAGATCATGCAAAAAAGACCAAGATCCAAATGTCTGAAGCTGAGTATCTTCAGTCAAATCCCCGAACAACTTGTAAGATTGACCAAGTATATTCAAAGTCAAAGTTGTTGTATCTAAGCAGGTTTCCCAAAAGGAATCCTTTCCACTCCCCCTGAATCCCACATAAATGTTGCTTCAACATCTGCATCAGGCAAGATAGAGCCTTTCTATCTCTCTCCTCCTAATCAATGGTCACAAGTTGAGTAACTGCATAATTGATTCCGGCTTCTGATAACGTCATGCCGGCAAAAGTCACCCATGCTTTGGGCCTCACTCTTACCAAGCCTTTGGCAGATGTTATTCCTTGGAAACCAAGCAGGTTCCGTTGATTGGCCAAATCAAAGACGCGCAATTTGCATTTGTGGCATTCCCTGCAGAAGAGAGTAAAGATGATATCCTCGTTGCCGACATTCCAAAGAGCCTCACGGAATTTTGCTTCGGGAAGAAGCTTTTGCAAATGAAGTTGGTGGAGAGATTCATATGGACTGGTCTAAAGCTAGAATTCCCATCAAAGGTGTAATGCAGACTTTGGAGCCGGAATCACAAAAGAAGTACTTGGTTACTAGCTCTGAGGACCCCAAAGCTCAAATCCTTTTTGAATCATCAGGGATGGGGAACTATTTCTTGTCTACCGAGTCCGATAAAATGGTTGTTCTCATTCAAGAAGGAGATCTTAATAAGATCTGGACCTTGCAGTTCGATGGCAGCTCATGCAACCAGCTGGATGTGGCGCCGGAGCCGTGCTAATATCTCCCGAGGAAGAAGTCATTCTCTCTCTTTCAAGTTGCAGTTTTTTAACACAAATAATACTACTGAGTATGAATCTTTGTTACTGGGCATGCAAGCCACAAAAGAAAGAGGGATTAAGAAATCAAAGTGCAAGGTGATGCGTGAGCTAGTTGTGAATCAAGTTAAAAGGATTTACCAAGTGAAGAATGAAAGGCTCAGGCATTACCGTAATGCGGTATGGGACAGCATTGAAGAGTTTGATGCTTTTTCGATTGAATCCATTCCAAGAGCCCAAAATGACATGGCCGATTCATTGGCTGTTTCAAAGATCCCTCATGCTCCTCACCTGTGTTTGAAAACAAACAAATACACCATTGAGGTGGTTTTCCGCCCGAGCGTGCCAGATAATTCTCAGCACTGGCAAGTATTCAACGATGATAATCAACTCATTGCCTTTCTAGAGAAGGCGGAAAATTTTAAAGAATTGCACTTTGAAGGATCTACTTCCACTTGCCGTGAATCAGTCACCGATCAAGACGATGAATCTGAAGGGAACGATGGCATATGTCAGCTCAAAGGAAATAAAATTCCAAAGGGCCTCGGTTTCTCTCGGGAGCGGTTGTTCGACAGGCATGACCATTTTGTGAAAAAGAAGAGGCGAGATGACCCTGACTCATCCCCAGAAACCGAACCGGTCAATATAGGTTCGGTAGAGCACCCACAATTTGTGAACATTGGAAAATGTTGCACGCCTGAAGAGAAGCGGAAATTTGTCAAGTTGCTGAAGAAATATATGGATGTATTGGCATGGTCCTATGCCGATCTAAAGTCTTTTAAGCCAAAGGACGTTCAACATGACATCCCATTGAAAGAAGATGTCAAAGCCTTTCACCAGAAGCAGAGGCACTATAATCCTAAGATCTCGGGTACTATCCAGGCTGAAATTCAGAAGATGTTGGATGCGAGAATCATCTTTCCTATCCATCACAGTACTTGGGTAGCAAATATTGTGCCAAAGGCGCAAGAAAATGGTGAGATACGCATATGCGTAGACTTTCGCAATTTGAATCAAGCTTCCTTGAAAGACAACTACCCACTTCCGATAATGGATCAAGTTCTGCAAGCAGTAACTGGATCAGAGATGTTGTCCATGCTTGATGGTTTTTCAGGCTATAATCAGATTGAGGTTTCACCTGAAGATCAATTTAAAACAAGCATTCACTACTCCCCGGGGTACATTTGCCTACAAAGCAGATGCCTTTTGGCCTAATCCACGCCGGCGCCACTTTTCAAATGGGCCATGGATTTTGCATTCAAAGGTATGATGGGGAAAGTCATTGTGGTTTATCTAGATGACTTAACCGTGTTCTCTAAACAACGAAATGATCATTGTGATCATTTGGAGCAAGTATTGGCCAGGTGCCGAGAACATGGGATTTCCCTAAACCCAAAAAGTCTTTTTGGAGTCACGGAAGGAAAGTTGCTAGGGCATGTGGTTAGCAAAGAAGGAACAAAGATAGATACCGAAAGAGTTAAGGCTATTCAAAGCCTTACTCTGCCTACAAGCAAGACTGGTGTTCATTCTTTCTTCGGAAAGGTGAACTTTCTCAGGCGTTTTGTTCCTGACTTTGCTGAAAAGACTCATCACATATTGAACATGATGAAGGGGTCACCAACTTTCAGATGGAGCGAAGAGGGAAAAGGTCATTTGAAGAAATAAAAGCTTCCGTTGCTCATGCACTAGTCCTGGTATGTCCCGATTTCTCCAAGGACTTCATCATGTATAGTTACGCATCTGAGCATACTGTGTCCGCAATCTTGATGCAAAAGAATTCAGAGGATGTTGAATCTCCGATTGCATTCATGAGCTCTCCCCTCAAGCCTCACGAACTAAAAATGTCTCAACTGGAAAAGCATGCCTTCGCCGTTGTCAAAGCAGTGAAGAATTTCAGGTATTACATTCTAAACTCTCATACGGTGGTGCTGGTCCCTGACACGGCGGTGAAATCAATTCTAACTCAACAGGAGTTAGGAAGCTTGCGAGGAAATTGGATCGCAAAGGTCCAGGAGTATGACCTGGATATTAAACCAACCAAGCTGGTAAGGGGCAAGGGCCTATGTCAGCTTATGGCTGAAAACAAAGATTCAGAAAACCCTGAGGAAAGGAGTGACTACACCGATGAAGCACAGACCGGCTGGAAAAACCCGATTCACTACCTCTGGTCCTATTTGTTGCGACTAGTGATGAATGGTATTCCGATATCGCTTTCTTCCTCACCTACGGCGAATGCCCAATGCACCTAATTGCAAAGGAGAAGCGCACTATAAAGCTCGAAGAGAAGCTAAATATGTCATCCGGGATGACGGTTTATATAAACGGGATAGATGGCGTCTTTTTGCGATGTGTCGACAAACCACAACAGTAAAGTTACTCGAAAGTTTTCATAATTCAGCCTGTGGGGGTCATTTCTCTTCCTCCGTGAAAAGACATAAGATCATCCGAGCTAGGTACTATTGGCCGACGCTCTTCCAAGATACAGCCACCTGGGTGGCAAAGTGTGAACCTGCACAAGAATTCGCAAGCAAGCCAAGTGGTTGCGCTTTTCCCTAAGGCCGTTATTGTCAACGAACCATTCAGGCAATGGGGAATTGATTTTATTGGTGCACTCAATCCTCAATCGAGTGCCGACATAGCTATGTCCTTACAGAATGGATTACTTCACCAAGTGGGTGGAAGCCATACCTGACAAGCATGCCACTTCTGAGGTGGTTTGCAATTTCATTAAAGAAAATATCATTGTCAGGTCATGCTCCAAACAAAATTGTTGCTGATAATGCTTCTAACTTCTCCTCACGGGAAGTTATTAGTTTTTGCTATGAATATGGGATAACTTTGGCTCACGCCTCAGATTATTACCCTCAGGGAAATGGTCAAAGTGAATCCAAAGAATAAGAACTTGGTGACCATCATACGAAAGTTAGTGGATGAGAATCAGCCGAATGTGGCACAAGTCTTTGTACGACGCTTTGTGGGCCGATCGTATTACTCCCAAGAGGTCTCTCGGCATGTCACCTTTTCAAGTGTTATATGGCACTGATGCCGAGCTTCCCATTTCTGCTGAACTTCCTGCTCTGCGCTTGGCACGAGCTATCGAAGATGAAACTTTCCAAAATTCTCTTGAAAAGAGAATCATGTATCTGACAGAGCTCGAAGAAAAGAGAGTAAGAGTGGTCGACAGGATCACCGAACATCAGAATCAAGTCAAGAGATTATTCGATAAAAAGCTGAAGCAAAGGGATTTTCAAGTGGGAGACCTCGTCCTTTTGTGGGACAAGCGAAGAGAGCCAAAGGGCATGCACGGAAAGTTTGATTCCCTGTGGAGAGGGCCCTTCAAGATCAAGCAGCTCAATGGAGAGAATAGTTTCTATCTCTCATATCTGGATGGAACCGAGCTCCCGCTTCCTTATAGCGGGCAACATCTGAAAATTTTCAAGAAGTAGAGCTTGCTCTCTTCTTTGTACAGTTTGCTTTTGTTGTGTGTTTGTTTTCGTTGTGTGTTTGCTTTCGGTTTGTTGTGTGTTTCTTTGCTCTCCCTCCGGTCACCCTTGTTTTTGACTCTGTTACCCAATGGATAGGCACATGAGATCTGGGATTCTCTACCCCCAAGTTTGCTCAGGGATAGTCCCCAGAAAGAGCCAGCTGTTATCCCGTAAAATTGACAAGGGCAATTTTACCGATAACCATACCGAAAATTTTGTTTCGATCCCTCATTAGGGGTCCCTTGCGTTCGGAACGTTGCAAAATCCCTTTTCCGGGAAATCTGGTTTTCCGAACTTAGTCTTTTTGGTCTTTTTGGTTGGGCGCATGGAATTGCTATGTAACATCACTTTTTGGTGCGCCCCCTCTAAAACCTTTGGCGCGTATTTTATTGTGTCAACACTCCTTTTGGTGCGCCTTGATATGTTGAGTCTTCCCTGCGTGCGCCGTGGCGCATGCGCCTTCTTGTCAGCAACTCCTTTGTTGCGCCTCTTTTCGGTGCGCCAAAGGCGCATAATCATGTGTCGACACCTCTTCCGGTGCGCAAAGGGCACGTGTAACACTGTGTTGTCATACACTTTGGTGCGCCAAAGGGCGCATGCTTTTCTATGTCGACAGAGACTTTGGTGCGCCCTTTACAAAGTTGGTGGCGCATTTATTGCTGATTCATATATATATATATATATATATATATATTGCGCATCACAAATGTCATTATCTCCAGACGCAAAACACGTGATTTCTATTCTCTCGAGCCTCACAAGACTCGCCTGTCGCTTTCAACGCGTTGTGGACCCGTGCAGTTTTTACTATTTATCCAGGTGAGAGGTTCTTATCTCTTTCATGCGTTTTACGTTTTTGGTTCTCTGTGTGCTTGGTGGTCTGGTTGTAGTTTGGAAATATGGAAATGTTGATCTAGCCTCCCCCTTTTGCTGTCTATCCATATCCCTCCCCCTCTGTCCAGATCTGCTGGTAGAGGAAGTTGTTCTAAAAGCATGGTTTTAATTCCCTTTGGTTGAACCATTTTATTTCCCAAATGACCTTGGAAAAGAAAAGAGAAAGAGAAGGCTAAACCATGAAAACTCGAGTTTTTCCTTTGGCGCATCGGTGAGTCCGCGCAACAAAAAATTTTTTTGCGCCTTCGCGCATCTCGTCTCTCGCAACATGAATAAAATCTGCGCCAATGGCGCACCCATCATGCCTGTTGCATCAAGAACCTTTGCGCCCTCAAGGCGCGCCTCCTTCACATGCTGCAAGCGCTAACCTTGCGCCCTCTTTGGCGCACCAACCTTCCGTGTTACATCGCATATACATGCCCCTTTGGCGCACCCCCGCATCTCGCGCAACACCACTTAATCTCGCGCAAGTATGAAGTTATAAAGGCGCAGTGCTTTCCTCGTCGCAAAACATCATGTCATGTAAACCCTCCATGCGCCGCGCCAAGTTGCCTTTGGCGCACGAAAAGTTCATGTTACACAAAAGATACATGCGCCTTTGGCGCCCATTTCCCATGCAACATGAAAATCTATGCGCCTTTGGCGCATCCTGTCTCTATGTAACACCAAATCTTCATGCGCCCTTTACAAAAATGTACCCTGCAGTCTCTATGCGCCATGCGCCTTTGGCGCTGATTTAACCTTTGCAACACCTTTTTCTGTGCGCCTTACCTATTTAGCCCTGTAAGCTGCAGCTTTCATGCGCCCTGCGCCCTGAGCCTCAAAATCACTAACTCTTTCTTCTGCTAACATTTCAATGGAAGATCAAATGGCTAATACAACCTTTTTGGATTGGGTCTCGCTTCTTCTTCATGCAGATCAGCAACTAAGCTCGAAAGAACATATGTCTACATCAAGCAGGAGACCTACCAAATCCAAAGGCAAGGCCAAACTTACAGAAGAAGAGATGAAATACAAGTATCAGAGAGTCAGAATGCCTGACTCCCAGGCCGAATGCGACCTAGACATCAGAGACTCAGAATTGGGTCACATTGATATGGAGGAATTCTGGGTCAGAACTCAGAAGGTGACTAGAAGTCCATGGATGGACAAACTAATGGGCAGCGCCCTACATTTTGCTGGAGGTATCCCAGTCAGCACCATCAACAATGAATTCATGATGGTGGTCGCCGGTGCTATAACAAGGACACAAGGTGTGTCGTAAATGACAAGGGCGAGGTAGTCATTAACCTCACTGCCCGCCATTTCGAAATAATACTCGGCATCCCTCATCACAGGCACTTTGTGGCCGTCAGCCGAGAAGATTGTATTAAGGCCTGGGATGATAACGAAGATCAGTGTATGCAGCTGATGAACGAGGTCTATTTGAAGAATAAAAAGGTGGTGACCCGATGGCCTCAAACCATCCACCGCAGCGACTTCTCAGAGGAGCTCAGTGACACTATCACATTCCTGAGCAGAGTGTTTGGGCTTCCTGACGCCCACTTTTTCCATAAATGGATGCTGCGGTACTTAGAGACCATGAACAAGAACGTGCCCGATCAGCGCTTTTGCTGGGGAGAAATAATAAGCAGCACAATCTCCGAACAGCTTCAACAATTTCTTACAACGGGAAGTTTCTACATGAACTCCTATGTTGTCTATGCTGCAGCATCAGAGAGAGACTACCCAGGCCTGATGCGAAGTGGAGTTTGGCCCCAGGTCAAAATATATGAGTACTACCCAGAATTGAGGCTGGAGAATAGTATCTCCCAATTCACAAAAATTAACGATGTGTTTTTCTATCACATCATCTGCCTGTTGAGGCCAAATATGACTTATGGTCGCACGACCAAAAGCATAGTAGCAGCCACTGAGAAATGGGGGGCCCTGTTCACCCAGTTTCCCACGTTCACCTATCTAAGGGCTGCCAACTTTTTGGGAGAGCCAACCAGGCTACCGAGGTATGCTGGACCCAAACTGATTCTGCTGGAGCTGTCAAGGCAGCTGATCACCTATCATGAGAAATGCCTGAAAAGAAAGAAGGGTGGGACTCCTTTCCCCCTCACAGTGGGCCGATATACATGCACTACCCACCACAAGGCAAAGGACATGTTCGCAGAGCTGGAGCTGCTCAATTTAAGACATGATTTCCCGGCCAGGCCTACCTTCGACCCAAGGAATTGTCTACCAAGGGCAAAGCTTGATCCAATCCATGTCCCTCAGATCGAGGACATCTACATCGACATCATCCATGAGGTTGAGCTCAGGAGAAAAGATCACTCTCGCTTAGCCTTGGCAGAGATCATCCAATATGGGATAGCAATTGTGCCCAAAGGCTTCCAAACCACTGAGGACGAAGTCGATCAAGTATATACTAACACGGATGGGGACAATTGGCCTTTTCCAGCTATTGATAGAACTAAGGCACCTCAGACGATTGAGGAGAGGGTTAAGGAGACTCTCGCGTAGTAATGCAGAGCATCGGGTGCCGATGAATGGGTTAATCTACCTTGGGGTTGATTTCACAACCTCCCCACTGGGTAATGCACCTCCTCGATCCAAGCAAGCAGCCTAAAGGCAAGGGCAAAGGCATAGAGGGTGAATCCAAAGACCACTCAGAAGAAGCTCCAAAGAAGTCCTCCTTCCACGGCACCCGAACAAGTTATAACTCGCTTCGCCAGAGAAAGAAGTAGAAGAGGATGTTCCAATAGGCCCATCCACTCAGGATGTCGGCATTGCTACAACAACCGAGGTCCCTTCTATCCCTTCTTCTTCTCTTCCTTCCCCTCCTCGAGTGACTCAAGCGGCCATTCCTTTGGTCGTGTCCTCTCCCCCTTCTTCTACTCCTCCCCCCTTCTTCTTCTATCTTCTCTTCCTCGTGGATCTTTCCTCCTCTATTTCTTCCTCATCTCTCGAGCTCCCTTCCCTTCCTATGTCTTCCGCAGCTGCAGTTTCCCTTCCTCCCGTGGACACTTCTTCGGCTATTCTCTCCATGCCGCCCCACGTGTCTCCACGTTTTTCCCCTCCACTACTGTAGCTGCCCCCTTTTCCATTTCGGCCCTTCTCCCATAGGTCCAGCCTGGATCTCCCAGCAGCTAAGTCAACAAAAGAGGAAAGTTCCCATCGCTCCGATGGACTTTTCTGTAATCCCATCTAAGGGGGCAAAGAAGCAGAAGCCCGTCACACGCTTCTCTCAAAGTGCTGCAGGAGAGAGGGTTATGGAGATCGCGTATCCCAATCCCCTCAAGGAGAAAAAGGATCTGTCTCCGACAGATTTTACTGTGACCCAAGTCACAATGGGGACATCTTCTGAAAGCCTTCAGGGGGAAGCCCTTTCTGCAGTTGACGCCCTCTGCAAGAAGCTTCAAAAGACAAAAGAAGAGAAAAGGCAATTGAAAGAGCAAAACAAATATCTGCTCCAAGCCTTACGTAAGATGGGTAGTGCGCTCCCACAACCGCCGCCGAGACTTCGAGCTTCTCACCAGAGAAAATTAATGAGTACGTGAAAATCGGCGAAAGGTGGTATGGCCGCTTTCCGCTGGAGGAGCCAAATCATCAAAGACAAGTGAAAAGTAATCGCCGAGTTCTCTAACTTGTATTTCAACATCAATAAGGTGAATAAAGAGCTCCAAGCATCAAGGGCCCATATCAAGAGCTGAACATGCTAGACGCAAAGACGAGACCTTCCAACAAATGTTCGACTGTTCACCAAGATCCGGTTAAGTTCTGCATGCCTTCGCCATCCTGTGGCCTCAACAAAATCATGTCCACTGACTACCGGTGGATCAGCTAGAATTTGTCTTGGAAAAGATTGACAAAGTAAAGGAAGAAGCCCTGGACGCGATGCACCAAATGGAACGAATCGTTCTTAACATGTCGCCAGGGTTACTTACTCCTTCCTTTACTTTAAGAAAAGCTGAGGAGACCATTCAGATCTTCAAAGAGATCATTTCTCAAGGCGATAGGGCCAGAGGTCACTTTTGACGCAGAGTCTATCAACAACCTGCTGGCCTGCCGAGACTTCATTGGGCTACTCATTGAGGCGGAAAAAGACTATTCCAAGCTCCCCGAGAAACTCACAGATGAGCGGGAAACTTGTGAGGCGATAAGTGATAGGCACAAGGATCCTTCCCAGGATCAGCTAGGGCCAATGATCAACAAGTTTATGGAATACCGCTCTCAATTCCATATCTCGTCACCTGAGCAACAACAAAAGCAGTCCACCCCCTTTCGGCCACAGGATGACGACGACGACGAGTAGCTTCTTCTTCTTCTTCTTCTTCTTCTCTCTTCTTCGACTTTCTTTTCGAGAATATCTGGAGTATGTTGATACAAATGATGACATCATCCATGTTGCATCATGGGATGATGTCATCCATCAAGTTGTAAAAAGTCAACATGACTTTTAGATATTTTGTAAATATCTCAGTAAATAAGTTGTTGGCTCCTTTTTGCCTTCTTTTTCTTTCTTCTTCTTCTATAAATACCCCAATACTTGTTGTATTATGGATGGATGAATATCTTCAGATGAAAAATAGAAGTGAAGAAAAAGACTTTGAGCTTTTTTGTAACGGAAGAAAAATATTAATACAATATTTAGACTTTGTGTTGAATACATGTGTTATGTGCATTAGATCTTTCTTACGTTAGATCTGTGTGTTTATTCTCGTTGGATCTCGCTTCGTTTTATTGTCATTTATTTATCATCGCATTATTGCTTTGCTTGTTTATGCAAGTAGGTTTGGCTCTGTTTACTACCAATCCCAAAACATAAACCTTCCGACCTTTTCGCTTTGGAATTCATTTCTTTTCTTCCTTCGACCGCTCTTTCTTCATCCCCTCTTCCTTTCATATTATTTTTTTATTTTTGAGTAATAAGTTGAGTGACCCATTGTCAAGGATGGGAAATGTATTTAGTGTGGGTAAATATTGAAGCGAAAGGTGAAGTGACTAAGTATTGGCCATTCACGGAGGTTTGGGGCCATAAAAGGGAGGCACGAAGGGGTGCACGTGAGTAGGTTGAAATAACCCACAAAGGTTTTTGCATGAGTAGATAAAGTTTGGGACTTAGCCATTTTGTTGAGCATACGCTAAAAATAGAAAATGGAGTTGGAGTACCAAACAAGCAAAGATGAAATTTGGATAACTTGGCGACCAAACAAAGGTTATTTATGGAGAATGAACATGCAAATTAGAGATAAAAAGCACATGAAAAGCCAAAAGAAGATCATGCATGGGCTAGAATAATAATAGGATTAAAAGAAAGATTTATATGTAGGATAATCTATTAATATAATCATTGTAAAAGCATGCATGCTTTATGTGTTTGGCTATTTTTAGGATGAAGTGCATGTTGTCTATTTTGAGATCACATCTATTTTTAGGATAGTACATCGACGGTGAAGGGAAAATCCCCACCCCTATATATATGTGTGTTGTATGTATCATGTGAAAGAGATATGATGTATGCATGAGTAAGAGGGGTCATTATCATGTATTGTAGGGTTTTTGCATATGGAGTTCTAGAGAGTATGGATTATACGCATGAGATCATGCGTATAATTGTAATGGATAATGATGTATTCAACTTCTTATTTAATATACTTTGATGGATAATGTGGTTAGATTTTTATTGTTCATGGGTCTAAATATGGTTATTTAATAGTGCAAGTGGTGTTAATTATTGTTTACATGGATTGAATTTTCTCCTTATCATATGTGTTTCCAAGGTGACTTAAATGACGAGGTTATATGTATCTGAATGGTTTCATGGTTAATTACTATAGTGAATATGCATTCTAACTTCCTGTCAAACAACACAAAGGAGGCACACATTTTAGGTGAGCATTCAAATCTATCTGAATGAGGTGCCAACACGCATAGCTTATGTGTGAAGAAAATAAGACTACAAGTTTCCTTTTATTTTCTACAAATTTTTAACGTAAGAAAAATATCAAAAATAGAGTAGAAGGTCCCGAAGTAAAACCTAAACTTTTAAGACCATTTTTTTGCAAACTTACATCCAAAAGAACTCCATCCAAAAATAGTAACTTTGTAAGGATTCACATGTCTAAATATAGTAAGTTTTCAAAAATGGAAAATTCTCAACACCCGTGATACTCCAAACAAGCAAAAACTATCAGAAGGTGAAAATTGTGAAAACTTACTAAAAATAACCATCCTAGTCGGGAACTAATAAAAATATAAAGTCTTGCAATCATGATCAAATAACTTGTATTAAATCATATTCCACCTATCTTATTATTTTTTTTATAGAGTTTTAAGGATCGTAAGTTGTCTCATGTTTTGAATAAGAGAGAAAGCCCTCTGAGCTTCCAAAACATCAATCTTGAGGTGAATTTTGTATGGCACACTTTGATGCAAGAAATCAGATGATTCAACTCATCTTAATTTAATAAAAAGGAGTAGTATTGGTTGAATCCATTCAAGGAGATGTATTCATCACTAAGGTGAATCGGGAAGCTCTAGACCAAATACATGAGAAGCTCCAGACCAAAATATTGATGGGGTCTTTCAACCTCTACAAGCATGAATTGTGCCTCCCAAGTGAATAAAAACAATTCTCATTTATCATATCCAGTGCTCCCAATATGCATTAACCCAAGAACATCATGTTTTCAGGATCAAGGATTCAACACAAATCTACATGGTGGAATGTTTTGTATCGTTGTTTATAAACACTCATTCAATACTTTAGAGGGTGCTTGCATCTCACAGAAGAAAGAGATTGTACCACAATGTTTTAGTCCAACAAGAGGTCTGAGGCAAAGAGTTTCATTCAAGAAGTAATTCTTGTATCTTGAGAAGACCTATTTCAATGATCATCATCATATGATTAAAAAGGTGTTCAAGTATCCTAAGTATGTTTCCATTCAGAAGAAGACATCTTTGTCATGAAGGTGGATTTTAGATTCATGATAAATAAGGGGATGATCTCTATATCCTAACTCTCAATGTGTGTTCAACTAGAGTCATCATGTTGCAAGAACGAGAAATCATCTCAATTTCACATATTATAATTCACCTAGTAGTGTTTTTGAACACTCAAATAGTTCATTGGAATGTATCCTTAGCTCAAAGAAGGAAGTATCTGTAATCATTGCATTTAGTTCAATGGATGGTCAAAAACAATAATTTCATTTAGGGATCAATCCTTCCATCTAGAGGAGAAGGACTTTTCATTGAGTAACATACAAGAAAGAACATGTTTGAGCATCTTAAGGTTGATTGCATTTAAGGAGACATCTTTTTAGGTAGGTGAATTTTGAGGTTGAAAGGATTGATGTAGAGATATCCATGTCCTAACTCCTACCTTTGTGATTAAAGAGGATCATGCTCTGTTTTTTCCATCTTAGTGAATTTTTCATAACAATGTTTTTGAACACTTATTCATTACACTGGAAGGTTTCTATGTCTTGTAGAAGAAATATTTTGTAATCTCAATGTTATGATTCAATAGAATGGAACTTCATGCATGGTCCATCAAAAGTAGGTTCTTCATCAACAAGATCTTTCCTATATCCACATTTCCAATTCTCTCTCCTCCCTCCCTCTCTCTAACATTTTATTTTTTCATTTGGAGTGTACATTTTCACTTTTTCATCTTATTCACTTAAGTGACTTAATGTTGCATTGTAAAAATTCCCTTTTCAAAAATAAGAAAAAGACTTAGTTTAATTCCTAGGGAATTTGAAAAGTCACATGGTGGGAAGAGGAAGAGTCATTTGTAATGCTATAAATTGGAATGGATTCTCCATTCCAAAGGGTTGGAAATTTTTTATTGTTGTATGTTGTTGAGCTTTGTATCACTACTACATCAAGAAATAAAAGCTACATTTCTTCTATTTCCTTGCTTATGTTCCTCTACTCTCTCTATCTCTATACTTCCCAACTTTGCAAGCATGGTGATCTTATATAACTAAGAAGGAACTTTGTGTCCTTGATTAATGAATCTACAAAACTTTGTGTCTCTAGTTTTTTATTCTTATTGATTTCTTACATTGTTGTGTTCTTCTAATTGAATGTGGACCTACTCTAGTTAATGTATGTGAATTATGTAAGTCTAATCACAACATTAACCTCTCTCTTTATTTCTACAACTCCCCTTTACCTCCCTTCTCAAAAATACCTCCCTTATACATTGTACAAGAACTATCAGAATAAAACTTAGCTTAATTCATCATTAGTTGATATTTGAATAAATGTAATAAGTTAAAGTATTTAATTTAAATACTTTAAACTTATGTAAATAGGTATTAGTTATCCTTAGTTGTTAGTTAACTAAGTGATAGTGTTCTCATCCCAATGTTTGTGGGATCATGTTCTATCTTGCATATTTTGTTCCCGAATGATTTCCATGAGGGGAAATAGGGGTAGTTAGGGGAAATATGCTATTTCTACATATTTTCTCAAATTAGATGATTTGTTTCCATATATTGTGGATGAGATAGAAGTTGTCCAATATCTATAAATATTGTAGCTCTCTCATTTGTCTATAATGCTTGATTTTTATATTAATAAAATACACAAGCATCGTCTTCTTTCTATGCAAAGCTTCGTGTCAAATATTGTTTTCAAGTATTTGCAAGAAGAAATTTACCATAAGTTTAGTGGAGTATTCTTGTGTGATCCTTGGCCTAATGGCCACCCCACAAATTTTAATGAATTTACATTCAATAATGGGAGCCTCCCCATAAAAAAGAAGGGGCTTAGCCTCATGACCGTTAGTGAAAGCCAATAATATGCACTCGTAACAAATTATTTTAGAATTAGTTTTTGGAGACTACAATGGAGAAGATATGCCCTTTGTGCACCCTTAAAAGATCTCTAGAAATTAAAAAACTAGATATTTTAAAATCACAAAAATTCAAAAAATATAAATTCAAAAACCTAGAAACTCATTGTTAAAAGCTCATTGATGATTTCTTCTACAATCCTATCATTTCCAGACAAAAATTTCATTCACATACCGGAAAATATTTTACAAACTGGAAGAAGAAAGAATCACTAGAGAAGACCAAACAAGTGACACTTTGGTAATTCACAAGACTAAAACCGGAGAAGGAATTTTATTTTGGAGCACTTTGAAGGCTTGCATTTGAAGCTCCATCGATTAATGCAATATGTGGAACTTGTGAACATGAAGGAGAAAAAATTATTGAATAAAAAATTGAAGAAGAAGAAGAAGATGATAATGAATGTTCTATGATTAGGTATTTCAAATACTCATTAGATGAAGATTATGAAGAATCCATGGTTGATATGAATATTTACTCTTGTGTAGTGTTCACTCACTCACAAACAGAGAAAGAATCCTCTTCTTCCATTGCCCAAGATAAGAATTTGAATCCTCAAATGGAGACTCTATAAAAAATAACAACAAAAGGAGGATCATCACTACTCACTTCCATGGGTCATCCAAGAAGAATCCTAACACTACCTCGATAAATAATCCATCTTCCTCTTTGAGTAATTGTCTTTCATATTCTCTTCTTAAATAATTTTCTCGATTCCGTTGTTCCTAACAATGAAAATCCTAATCATGTCAAGGTTGTTATAGTTCCTAATGTGCCTACCACTTATTCACCTTTTGACATCATTGAACATGTTAAGAAATCTAAAATTTAGATTTTTGAGTCTGAGTACTTGAGAAATCATCCCAAGAAATTTAATAGGCTTGTCCAATTTATCAAAGGAAGTACAATTTCATGTTCTAAAAATTCCACTATGAAGAACTACCTCTCACTCCTCATACCACTCCTTCTCAAAACCTTCTTGCTTCCACAACCTCAACCTCTAGGAACATAGTTTTGGTCAATGAATATAAATTGAATAATTGCATTATTGACTATGGATCCTCGACATTGTCATGACCAAATAAGTTTCTAAAGATTTTGGTATCTCTCACTCTCGTTATTGGCCATTAGTAATCCATGGAAACCAAATAAGTACCTCTCGTTAGCTAGATGAAAGATACTCAAGTAGAATTTGTAGATTTTCTAGAAAAGAAGATCACAATGAAAATACTTGTAGTAAATATGCTGACCTCATATGATATGTCGTTGAGACGAAAATTTGGTAGGGACCTTGGCAGAGATATACAAGTGGATTGGTTTCATACCACCATTTGATCAATGATAAGATGAATAATCTCCTTCCCACCGGGAAAATGAAATACATGGTTCAAAAACTAGATGACCTAACGGTGGATGTACTATTCCTAGTTTCAAGTTATGCAAACGTTTTCATAGATTTAGAGGAAGATACAAGCTTCCCATCTTAGTGGAGGAGTATCAAGGTGTTATGGATCCGATTGGGAAGCATCATGATTACTTTATGGGTCATATCTTGATAGTGTGTTCTTCCCACCGAGCATGGATGCAAGTTCGTATTTGGTAAGGATTAAAGTCATGAAAATCTTGGCTTATAGTAAAGCACTCCCAAGGTGCTGAGCAGTGCATGCCATGTAGTAAAAGTGATATCAAACAACTTCTTGATAGGTTATTCCCATGATTCAAATCATGTTATCAAGGATCATCATGAAGATCTATTCAATGATTATGATTGGGAATACGAAGCTTTCTTTTTCCCATTGGGAGAGGATGAATCTTTCAAGAAGGAATGCATAAATGACAATATGTTTGGGCCTCTTGAAGTTGAATCTACTCAAGAAGAGGATGAATTCATCATGGAGATGAATTTCCAATCTCATGATGGTTAACATTAGGAAAATTATGATCTCAATATTTTAGCCCCAACCTTGTGATTACTCTCCTTTCAAGAATACAGAGTCCTTCTTATTGAATAAAAAAAGATGGAATGTTTCTTGATTATCCCAAGGCTGATTCCACTCATGAAGAAGACACTCTCAACAAGGGATGTATTAATAATAATATGCTTGAATATTTTAAAGTTGACTCCACTCAAGGATGATTTCATCATGAATATGGATTTTGAGGCTCAAAATGGCCAAGATGGAGAAGATGATGATTTCCATATTGCATGCCCGACCTTGTGCTCATTCTCTTTCCAAGATAATGAAGCAATGTGCACACCACACCATATAGAGAAGTGGATAAAAAATGAGCAAATTTGTATAAAGAATAGTTGTTTTGAGAAACCTGGTAAACATGCAACATCGAGAGGCTTATGATAGTATTGAAACTCTTAAAACATCTACCAAGAACTAGCATTTGATATAGACCATGGTCATGAATTAGATGAAAAATAAAATTCAAATTCCTATCAAATATCATAAGCCTCAACATGCACATAGCAATCCAAATGTGATTAGGACTCATTCCCATAGAAGTAATGAAAATCAACAATCAAAATGAATTTGGAAATAAATGACTAGAAGGATGCAGAGTATCAAAGCAACAAAAGAAATGAGATGACTAAGTGGACCCTCAATTACTAGAACAACAATGTAAATTTCAAGAAATTGAGGAAGGGGTCATATTTCAATGATCCGTCGCCAATGGATTTGTAGAATAAAATATTTTGGTGATACCTGTGCATAGGTAAACATTCAGTAAAGAATAGTGCTAAAGTGAAAGAAGATTGTCCCCCACATGTATCATAGGTGATGTAGGTTTGTTTCATGGTTTCCATTTTTTTGTGTGTTTCCCTTCCCATTGTTTGTTTCCTTTCTCTATTATGTGTTCATTTTATTAGTTTCTCGGTTGTGTTTATAGCTTTGATAATTATTCAATATGATGACACCATGGTCCAATAGACAAGACACTAGTCTACTATCCCACAAGATACATGAGTTTATTCATTACCCCTTATGGTCTAATTTCCCAATATAGATCTAACTAATTCTATTTAAAATGTCTAGTATGTAAAATCAATTTTTCTTCCGTGATAACTAAGCCCACAATTGAAAATTTTATTTCCTTGTCACTTCAAATCTTTCCTCTAGCCAACCCGTCCTTAGTTTTACCCACACTCTAGCTCGGAGGAAATTTCTAACAATATTTTCAATTTTGTGTCAATGTTCAGGAAGATAACCTAAGATGATTGATAAACTCATTAAGGCTAAATGTAAAATCACTTCCTCTCTGGAGGTCTAAGAGGGGTCATTTTTGGCCATTTTCAGCCCGTAAACACCTTTCGAAAACCTACGGGAAGCCTCAAACCATATGAGGGTGGTTTTGGTGAAAATTTAAGATGTAAAAGGAATTTTAGCAAAATTTTGTGAAGAAAATTGATGACATGAACAACTTATGCAACATCAAGTAATTCTGGGCATATGGAATGAAGGCTCTAACGGGAAAGCTAGCTTCTCTAGATGATTAAGAGAGTTTTGGAAGGATTTAGAAGCTAAAAAAAATATAAATGGAAAGGTATTGGAACCCTATACATTAAAACACACCAATTTAGTTCCAAGACTCAAATATTCTTTGTAAGAATATAGGACACTGTAGTTTCCCCTTCAAGATAAGAATAAAATAGGCCCTAAAAATAAAATTTCAGGCATAATTGTCTCATAATAATGGTTTTTATGATCTCAAAAGGCTATTTAGAGTCAAAATAATATAATATTTTCCCAAAATTACTCTCACATGCTCCCGAGGCATAAAAATCATCCCCAATGTCCCGATTCGACTCTGTAGGTAACATCAACTTCCTAAAATGGAAATTGCAGGGCAGGTTTTAAGAATGCTTTATTACCTTGAATTTTCCCGAGGTGATAAGGGAACATAAAATTGTGCCCCCATCTCATTTAACTCCAGACACATGAGAAGCCAATTTCAGCTATTGAGTGCTAAGTTTTAGTGACCACATCTCACACACATGGAACCGAGAGGTTTCGCCACTTATCTTGATATGGTGAAAATTGAAAATAGGTTTCCTTTGCTTACCCTTTGTCACTTTTTACCCTATATTTTAGGGTTCAAATCAAACTCTAACCTCCACCTGACCCGAGTTAATTCAAAGTTGGGTTTGATATGAATTAAAGAGTAAATGGGTGAGTATGAGAACTGGAATCCATACTTAACCATTTTTTGAGCTTGCCACATGTCACCACCTAGTGAAAATCACACTTGGGTGTCCCTTGTGTCCCCTTTACATCAGCTGAAACTCAAGCTCTAACCTCCACGTGACTCTAGTTAAGTTGTTGGGTTAAAGGTGGGTTAAAATACATTTGTTTCACACTGAACAAGAGTTTTCCACTTGTCATCATCTAGGTGGAAAGTGCACTTAGATGTCCCCATTTCCCCCTTTACATCGGTTTAACTTGACCTTAATCATCCACCAACCTTGGTTAATGAGTGAGTTAAAACTTGCAAGAAATTTTGGCTAACTCCTCTCATAACACTCAACCATTTTGATCAATCAAATAGCTTTTTTTCCCTCCGTAACCTCCATGGTTGCACATGTTGGTTGTTTTATTTTTCCTAAAACATCCATGCCTCAAAACTAAATAATGCTCATATCTTCAAAAGCATGCACTGATATCCATCAAACTCCGTCTCTACAATCCTCCCAAAATTCCTTCAAGATGATTATAATAAAAATTCCATGGATTCTCTATATAATTTATAGTAGAAAGTTGAAATTTTGAGCCTGAAAAGTTTCCTTTTTATTTATATAGAGTTCATGCGGAATAAAAACCTTGAAAAACTATAGAAAAAGGTCTTGAAGTAAAAATTAAACTTTTAAGACCAATTTTATTGGAAACCAACATCTAGGATACCTCCTAAAAATAAGAATCTGCAAGGCTTCACATGTCTAAATATAGTAAGTTTCCAAAAACAAAAAATTCTTAGCACTTGTGATATCCAAACAAGCAAAAACTATTAGAAGGTAAAAAATGTGTATACTTACTAAAAATATCCATCATAGTAAAGATTTGATAAAAATAGAAAGTCTTGCAATTTGGCTCGGATCACTTGTATCAACTTATATTCCATCTATCTCATTGATTTTTTCCATAGTTTCAAGGTTGGGAAGTTGTCTCATGGTTTGAACAAGAGAGAAAGCCCTGAGGCTCCCAAAACATCAGTCCTGGGTGAAATTTATGCAAAGCACACTTTGATGTAAGAAGTTGGATAATTCAACTCATCCTAATTTTCACAAAAGGGAGTCATCATGGTTGAATCCATTCAAGAATGATATGTTTTCATCTCTAAGGTGATTCAAGAAGCTCCAGATCAAATACATGGGAAAATTCAACACCAAATCTTAATGGGGACTTTCAACTTTGCGAGTATGAATTATGCCTCCCAAGTGAATAATAATGATGTTCCTATATCATATCCACTGCTCCCAATATGCCTCAACCAAATACCATCATGTTTTTTGGATCAAGAAGTCACCACAATTCCACACAATGAAATGTCTCACAACAATGTTTATAAAAATCATTCAATAATTGTGAGGGTGTTTACATCTCATATAAGAAAGAGATTTTAACACAATGTTTTGGTCTAACAAGAGGTATGAGCTAAATTTTAATTCAAGAAGTAATTCTTGTATATTGAGAATACCTATTTCAATGAGGATCGACAAGTAAAAATATGTCAAGGTATCCTAAGTATGTTTCCATTCAAAACAAGACAAATTTGTCACAAAGGTATATTTTGGAGTCAAGAAGGATAAAAGAATGATCTTTGTATGCTAACTATTAATTTTGTTCAACGAGAATCGTCATGTTGTAAGAACGATAAATCAAGGGTTGTTGTATTCTCCAATCATTTAACTAATAGATTCTTCTGCTAGTGTCATTATAAAACCAGGGTTGTGTGTCTAAGGTTGTATGCAATGAAGCTTTATGCAACTCAATTGTTTAGTGGTTCCTTTTTGGGGGTTTTGGTTGTTATATTTCTTGGTCTTTGCTAATCTATGAAAATGTAATGCTAAACTACTGAAACAACATTACTGTAATGAAATGCATTTAATGGAAATACTTTGCTAGAATTAGAATGCACACACCAAATCAATATAACAGAATTAAAATAACACACACTCAATTGAAATGACACACTCATAATTGAAATTGCATGAAAGGAAATAACACACACTGAATAGAAATTACAAAGTAAAGGAAATAAGTAATTGCATTCAAACTGTAACTTATCAGAAACCACGAGCATGCATAAACGTAAAATCCTCTAGTCACCTTGGTAGTGGGACATTTCTCTTCCTCGAGACGGAGGTAATCTCAACATCACATGATATTCAAAACAACATATAATATATTGATTCAGAAAAGTTCCATAACATACTCAATACATAACTGGAAAATAAATACTAACTATTATAAACCGTATTGTGCATATTACCAACATCAACTAACTACTAAATTGTTCTTCAAGGAGATGTCTATATAGACATAGTCGGTTACACATCATGCCAAAATTGTAGGCACTGATTTCTTCCACTAACAACCCTATTAAAGTTCATTAAATCCTACGGAACTACTAAAAACAAGATCCATGTTTATAGGTTGTCAATGGAAAAAGTCTTCCATGACTGCACAATGGCTCTAGAATCAGACTCCTTGATTACAATTCCTAGCATTGGCAAGTAAATGTCCACTATTATCCTACACATGTCACCACATTTCACTCACAGAGGTGATTAGTGGGAGGTTCTATGTAAACAAGTTGCATGAAACAAAACAAGAGAAATGCATTGAACTTACTAGGATATAACTATATAAAGCATCCTCATGCACTAATTAATCATGTTTAATGACAAATCAATAATCACATAGATGATATAAACAAGTCAAATAATGCACTCATCATCTCCCCTACACTTTACTTATTACATGTCCCTATGCATCTCATATTTTCCCTGCCCTAAGGCCAAGCTATTGTGCCATATCATATTCCTCAAACTGATCTGCATATTGTTTCCTGGTTCCTTTGCATCCTTGATTGTTTGAAATAACTTCCACCCAAGCTGTGAAACTATCATGTGACTAGGAAACATTATTTTTCTAGGTAGTAATTAGATTTAGGAGAAGAGGTGGCCTCACCTATGTTCCTACCCACTCATCATTGTATTCCTTGTCATTTTTCTCAAACAACTACCAAATTATTGTAACCAATGCATCACCCCTCCGTATACACCAACTAAGATTATGAGGGGAGATAACTTCCCTCCTTTTTAATGGAAAGTTTAAGGTATCCCACCTTCTATCACAAGCCTGCCTTGCTTCACCAAAATTTTGTTGACTATAGGCCTCAAAATCCTGCACACATTTTAGTAGAATATTTGAAGTATTTTCCCCAACACCAGCCTGATAATAAAGAGATCAGAAATTTTTCTTCATGGCCACATCATTGTGATGGGTAGGCCTAATGTAGAAACCTATGGTGTGATTTGTTTGAGTGAAAATATTTGTTTGTTTGCCCCATGTAATTTGGTTCCTAAGCAAGGACTGAAAGGCCTTCAACTGAAAAATCTCCCACAAATAGATTAATAAATAAATCAGGCACATTGGTGACCAACATGTTGTGGAGGTAAAATTCACACAGTTGATTTTGTATCACAGGGGTACTATTTTGATAAATTGACAAAAAGGTTTTTCCATCAGGAGCTTCATGAGGTTCTTGACTACACATTCTCATTAATTTCAAGCATAGAATTGCTCTTGGAAAAACATGCTATAGATAGAAGAAGGTTTCCTACAGGCCAGAAGCTTACAAGCCAATAGAAAAACAAAGTATAAAATAGATTCTAACTTCTTATTCTTATTTGCACTGGCCTCAATCTCCTCTTTTAACTTTTTATTTTCCTTTTTAATGCTTTATTCCAAAGAGATAACATATTTAAATCATCCCATACTTTAAGGCCTATATCTCTTTGTCTCTTGAGACTACTAACCTCTACCTTCAAAGTAGTAATTTCCCTCACTTTTTCTATAGTTCTCTGTAAATGTAGTTTGCAAAGATAAGTTGGTTTCTTGCATACCTTTTAACTTTTCCTTCAGGAAGGAAATTTCATCCAGATAACACCTCAGTACATCATCTCCATGTGATTCCTAGCTACCAATCTCCATTGTAATAGATTTTGGCACCGGGGTCAGTATATCTAGTGTTGAAGGAATTTATGGAGCTCCTGACTTGTTTTTCAACGCTACGAAATATCTGGACTATGCGTTGTAGGGATAGTTATTGTGAATATATCATCCTTATATTTTTCATCAAGGATAGTCAAGGTACCAGCCTCTTCCTTCTCCTCCACAATGGGAGTAGAATCTTCATGAAAAAATTCGACCGGGAAACTTAGGTCTTTATAAAGTATAAGACCTTCTTGGCCTCAACGAAATAGAAGAAGGAACTAGTAAAGTTATTTTACCCTTAGAATTTTGCAGCATAGAAGATGGACTATCTTGACCACTAGGTTCTTCCATAGTCTCTTGTGAAGGGCGAGGAGCCGAATCGAGCTTAGGTCAAATGATGGGAGATGGTCCCTTCTTGATTTTATTTTGTTTGGAACTCTCCCCTGCACTTATTTGTTTGATCCTTCTCTTGGGTTTGTAGAAAACCTGATGTGAACAGATCAATTGAATAATCCCAGGTGTTTCAATGCAGCCTTACCACCTCCATTTTTATATTTTTGTCCCACTTTAATGACTGCATCAACTAAATATTCAGGTAAATTTACCCTGAGTGTAGGGTTTATACAAACCTTTCTTCAAATGAATTAAAATCTTCAGTGAATCCCCTCCAAGCATAGATGGTTTTGTCACAGATAAAGTACTTTGACCCATTTAGCAACTTCCTTCCAAATACTAGGAAAACTTTCCCGCTTAATCCCCTTTTAAGTACCATATGAAGTGAGGATTACTTCTGGAAGAGCTTCACTATCCTCATGAAATAGGGGAATTAGGTATTTAAGAGGAGCATTTTTCATAACCTTGAGACCAAAGTCTAGTAAACCAGATAGGTCAGAAATAACTTGACTACTTATTTCTACTCTTTTTCCCCAATTTGTGAGTAGGTGGCTTCAAAATTTATCAGAAACTCGTCAACTAAATTTTCATCGAAGCCTTTAAATTTCCTAATAAATTCTAGCCAACCAACATCATAAAATACCTAGGAAATTGTAGCATTCCAGTAGTGGGTCTGGAGATTTTGGTTCAAATTTCTTCTTCTACCCCATAGTATAGACAAATTTAGACAATTGTGCAGAAGAACGATGTTGTGTTCAAACTCACAGAGAAATGACATGAAGTGTTTGGTGAGTGACAATTTGAAATATACCATATTATTTTAATTGCCTTAGGTCGGTGCAAAATTGGCAGCATGAAAAGTTGACATGACCAAGTTTGCATGGGAATTTTTAATGCATGGTATGACACACACCCCATCATATTGAATAATAATGCCACATGTCCTTCTTATAAAACATCCCATCCCTTTCTTAGAAATTTGACACATGTGGTATCACTGCTAATTATGATTCATGACACCCCACTCCACGTCACAATATTTTGAATGATATTCCCAATAAATGCATTGAAAATTGTGTATTGATTTAATCATGCTAAGTAAATGCAATGGGGGAGTGCTTCAAAAGTTAATATCCGTAGCAAAGTGTTTGCGAGAAATTTTTTTGGGTGGAAATCTTTGGAATTCTTGCCAATGCTCTGGGAATCTAAGTCCCTCTACTTAACAGGTGCAACTGTCGTATATGCATGCACGTGAAAAGGTGGATTTTACTAGTGGTCTTGTGTCTGGGGATCTAACAGGGGCACTCCACTAACCCTGTGGCAAAGCTAGAAATCTCTTTCTAGGGAAAAATTTATCTAAAGAGTGGGAAATGGGAGTGAGAAAAGAGGTAGGAGAACTAATGTTGCAGGTAGAAAATCAAATTCATGCACACACTAGTTAGAAATTTCATCACATGCACTAAAGTTAGGAAGAAATAATATTGCAAACAACAACAAGACCAATTAGAATTTAATGAACACAAAGTATCAGTAAACCCCTTAGTCAAAAAAGGCTTGAAACTCATTCTTATTGTATTGATGCTCAAACAAAAATTGTACATATTATGAGAATGGAAGACATTGAGAATAGGAAAAAGTGGATAACTCTTTTCACTCACAAGTGAGAAAAATATCTCTCATGAATTTACAAGAATACAAGCAACTAGGATAATTTCATAATTAGAACCCTTTGGAATGAAGAGCTCATTACAATTTATAACATCCTAAATTGTCCTTTCACCTCCCTCACACGACTCTTCATTTCCATATTCCACTCGTGACCTTTTTTTTCCATGAATTAAGTATTTCTCTTATAATTTTTAGAAAATACTTTTACAAATTTAAAATAGGTCACTTAAGTGAATATGAATAAATACAATGGTGATGCATAACGAAGAATTATACTAGAGAGAGAAAGAAGAGAGGGAATGAGAGGAAGAGGGAAGGTGTGGAGGGGAAAACACTCCTGTAAAGAAATGCTTTGAATGCCTTGATGCAGCCATGAATTTTGAGAAAATATTTCGCCACTGGTGATCTTCTACACTGATGAAGATTTTCCCTTGAATAAATTTGAATCATTTTCTCAATCTAGTGATGATCGTAAGCTCTATGATGTATGGGCATCCTGGACCATAAAATGAATGTTTAGAAACACTTTTTTGATGTTTACCACTACAAGCTTGAGATGAACACATAAAATTCCCATGACGGCCCTCCTTGAAACTTGGTTGATGAAATCCTTGACTCATTTGAATTGTTCGATAAAATCTCTTTGAATCACCGAATTCTTAAGTGATGAAGATGAATTCACATGATGTGCCTTGTGATGCCCTACTTTGTAATATGAGATGATCATTCCAAACCATGAAAAACCGCCATCTCTTCATGATTGATTACACCTGAGAAACTAGACCAACCCGTGCACTGGAAATTCATGTTTCCTTAACAATTACTATATTTGGAAGGGACAACTTACTATACTTATTAAGTGTCGAGTTTTCCTTTCTGGACCCCAAATGGTGATATTGACTTGAATGATTATCCCTCAATGTCTTGTTGTGCCAAACTTACCCTTTGAGAATAACCTGCTATTTTTAGAATATGAGCCCATGCTCTGCTATTCTGGGACATATCACCTATCTTGCTCCAGTTCAAATTTTGAACCTTCTACCATATTTCAACCTCCTTTGTTCCCAAGATATTGCTATTTTTAGTACATTTCTATTTTTAGCAGGTTGTTATTTGAGGACTTGTTATTTTGGGAAGAAGTCATTTTCTGTCTTACTTTCCATTTTACCCCTTTTCTGATTGTCTTGAGTGACCGAAATTGTAATTAAGTGGGAATCATCATTTATAGCATGTGAGGAAGTATAACATATGCTATTTTTAGTAAGTGGTGAAAATGACCTCTATTTGCGATGAGAACAACTTTTTTGGATTCGGCTCTTCATCACAAACTCGTGCTCCAATTTTCATCATGATTCACTTTCTAGAAAGCTCAAAAATAAAAAATGAAAATTTATGTCTAGTAAGAGCTTTAGGTATGGAGCTACCAGGGAATAATATTGATAAAAATCAGTCCTTCATATCTCAAGAAACTGGAAACTTCATCGTGCAAAAACTAGTTTGAGAGAAACTAGTTTTTTGGAGACTCTTCCCTCTGAATTTCAGATGATTTCACTCGCTAGATCTTCAGGAATTTGAGAATTTCTTCGAAGAGGGAATAATGCTAATAAAAACATAGCTCTCCATATCCCTAAAAATAGGGACTTCATGGCACAAAAAATAGTTCACACGAAACTAGATTTTTCAATGAACATTCCCTCCAATTTTTCGTATGATTTCCCCACTGGAACCCTGAGAAGTGGAGAGGTAGCTCGCTGATTTTTTCCACTAATGTGTCATGGAGGCCATTAATGGAGCTTGAAATTTTCAGGTCTGGTTTTTTTTTTTTCCACTTACAATGAAATCAACTCCATTGTGATAGGTTTTTGCTTTTGGTGCTTCACGTGAAATTTTACTTCAATCCGACAATTGGTTTGATGGGAAATTCAAATTTTTCTTCATTGAGCCGGAAATGAAATTTATTCACTATGATAATTCCTTGTTACAAATGAGAGGTTTGAAGGTGAGTTTTTAATGGCCTTTGAGAGTGAAGAACTCATCAACAATGGTTCTTCGTTTTGTAATCTTGATTTGCAAGATATCTTCAAATCTTCGTTTTATTGTAGTGAGGATTTTCAGATGATTTCTTTGTTTCTCTCTTTCCGTTCTTCGATCCTTGAGCTCTCCTAATAAATATTTATTTAGATACCTATGTGTTTTTATGTTTTTGAGGATGTGGTTTCGTGGTTGATCTAGTTCAAGGTTCATCAATGGTGGACTGAGGTGTTCTCTATAACTTTTCTTTTGGCAATGAGAAACTACAAGAAGTACTAAATGTTAGAATTTTTTCAAATTTTTGAGTTTGAGTTTGGAAAATTTTCATTTCCTAAATTCCCTCACCTCAAAGGGATGTGAGGGAAATCATTTTCAATGTTGAGAAATAATGCGACATGTGGCATCAATCGACGGCAGAGTGAGTGCTCCAAAATTAGATTTAAAAACTCGAGGGGCCTGGAAGCGGGTCACATGGGTGACCAAAAATATTTCCTAGAGGGATGTGAACATTTTCAAGGTTTTATGTACCTAACCTATGAGGTACATTAGGGACATCAAATTCCATGGAGGTCTTGAGCTGACACATGGTAGAGATCTGACGACAGGGAATTTGAGCTCCAAATTACACCGGGGCTGAATTGGCAATCTTGATGGTCAGTATGGGGTTCCAGAGGTCACATGGGGGTTGGGTGATTTTTACAAGGTTGATGTACCTGACCCTTAGGGACGTTGGGGACATAAAATCCCACCAGGATCCTAGAGCTAACACGTGTCCTCCCAAAATTTGGCTAAGTCTTGAACTTGCTCCAAGAGGACAACTTGCGATGATGATAAATTGAGCTCCCAATGGATTTTTTTGAAAAATATTATATGATCTGACTAGAAATGGACTTTTGAATCCAATTTTTGGGCCTCATGTCTTTATTATTCCATTTGATCCCTGAAAAAGTGGATTTTTGATTTGGTACTCCACATGTGCCTAAGAAAAACTACCTGCAAACTTGATGCGCCAAAGTGTTGTGAAAAATATGATTTCACCATCTTGTAGGTCTTGGAATTATCTTTTCGGAGATGTTTTTTTGCTTATAACTCCATTTGGAGCTCCCGAAATCACCTTCGAAGCTTAGCGGTTGTTTTGGCTTGTGCACTGACTAGGTCCGTGAACCCTAATTTTGGTGAAACTACCCAACTTCTTCGAGCCCTTCCAGAATCTTCCCGAATCATCTTCATGATGTCCCAAGACCTTTGAATCATATCCAAATCCACTTTGGATCTTCTGCTCCATTCTATGGGGTTTCTCTAGCCCTAGGAAGGCCATTGATAGCCCTTCCCACAACTTCATGTAGCTTGCAACTTTTAATGAACTCCTAAAATCACCTAGGGGAATTAATGGAATTTCCTAAATCACCTAGGGGATGAGATAATTTTAATGGGAGATCACTTGGACTCACTAGAAATACACAGGGTGTCTTGGAATGATAGGACTTGATAACATTAACACAGGGGTATAGTTGTTGCTTTGTTTTGTTTTGTTTCTTTTTTTCGGCATTAGAGAAAAAACATTAACATAGGACTTGGGAATGATAGGACTTGAAAAATAAGTCATTAGAGATCACAGAGGTTGTTTTGTTGCTACTTTTTGAAAAATGGGTAGGCAAACCAATCACTACTCGGAAGCTCTAGCAGTGCTTTGGGGAATAAGGTTAGCTAGAGATTGTAATATTTCCAATATTATAATTGAGGGTGATTCGCTGAACATTATCAATTTGTTAAACCAAAAACAACCTCCAAGCTGGTCAATCAGGGACTTTATAGTTGAAGCTATTGATATTTGTAAGAGTTTTGATAATTTTAAAATCCAACATACCTACCCTGGGAAGGCAATAGTGTAGCAAATGGTCTGACAAATATTGGGGTAAACAATACATTGCAAACTTGGCTAAGGGGCGACACTCTTCCTACTAAAGTAAATGATGACATCATCAAAGATTTGCATGACTTGGAGTGTAATCATTAATAGATATAGGGTAGCTGCAAAGGAGCTTATTAATTGCAAAGTGAGGATTAATGATTACAATTTTCCGCACATTTGGGAGGTCTTCAAAAGCAGAGTAGAGGATGAATCATATAGATTTCAAATTTTTACCGTTGTGAGAAGTAGAAGCATCACAAGAAAAATGGGGGGACCGCCTTGCAAGACTGAGCCCACCCATAATCCAACTTGGAAAAATGATACAGTTCTCTGGAACTATTTGCAAAAAGGGGGTCTTACAAATTTTATTGAAAAAATTCAAGGTTTTGATCAGGATATTTCAATAAAATTCGTGAATGGATGGAGGAATCACACTATTGAGTACAATAATATCAAGGTTGAGATTTCGAGGAGCTAATTGCCCAGGTCACCGGGCTCAATCTAGACAGAACCAAATTCTTCAACAAGCACGTGGACAAGAGAGGTGGAGGCTAAGAAGTTTCTCGATGAGGGGGAGAATCTGGAGTTTGTGATGGCTGGCATCAAAATAACATCTATTCTAGAGCCCTTCACTGAGATTGCAAGGATGGTGGTAAGGTACATTACTCTAGAGGGGAGATTTGTCACTATCCCCCAGAAGCACTTAATTTTCCTTAATCACTTTCACAGGAACCTTACCATAAATTTTCCTCATTACTTGTTGAATTCATTGGAGAAATTTGTTCTAGAGGTGCAAAATCACACAAGGGTTGTTCCCCTTCACCAAGGGTTGATCCTTCTCATTCACCACCATTGCTCAGCCTGCTCCCACCCCCAACCTACCCCCTGCCTCCATTCCTCCCCTTGCCGATAGTAAACTTGACATTGCTACCACCAGCAGGAAAAGGAAAGAAATGAAAGCTAAGGTCCCTCTGCCTTCTTCACAGAGGGTTTTAAGAAGCCATAAAGATCTAGAACTGGCAGAGAATTTACTTCACATAAGTAAACCGATGAAGGAATCTAAAGAAATGGACCTGTTGGTCAGGGTTGAAAAGATGGAAAAGGAGATTCATGACCTAAAGAGTGCTATTAGGGATATGGATAAAACAAAGGGAAAACGGAAGCTGCTAAAAATGAAGAAGATGATACCACTGCTGAAATATTCAAGAAGCTTCTCTCTCTAGATGTCAGGCTTGACAATGCAAAAGGATGTAATGACTGTATCCTCTCAGCTCTTAAAAGTATTTATAATTTTATAGAGAAACATGTACGAAGTATTTGCAGTCTTAGTGGCATTACTGAGGATATTTGGGGTCAAAGGAAAACAGAGATCTTGTAATTGCCAGGTGGATTTGAAAGATCCATCCTAGGCCACGGCAATTGTGTTCTTCATCTTGCTCCAAACGATTAAGGCCAAGATTGACCGAGTTGTCAAGTGATGCAGTGCCCTATTGCTATTTACTAGCAAGTGAATTTACTTATTGATTGGAGATTTTGATGGCTTTTTGACTGGGATGACTAGTGGTGGTTCCCTCTTGTTCATTTTTTTGTCTCTTTTTCTCTTATTCAGATCATTGTCTATCTTGATCTTGTTTTGTTACCTTTATTGTATTATCTGGCTATTGAGCCTCCTAGTTTATGGTGTTTGGCATATCTAGGTTTGGTTTCTCTACTTTTGATATCTGGCTTTTGAGCCTTTTTGTACACAGGGTATAGTCCCTTCAAAACTATTTACCCATGATAAAAAAACATAGGGGTATAGTTGTCATGCTCGAAATTGTTAATTTCTTGTTGCATATTTTCATGACAATACAAAGTAAAATGCACTTACCCTTGCCATCTTAACTTCCCGATATCCGTAGATTTCCACATCCTGTGCTCATAGAGAAAATGTGAGTAGTGTACATTCTAACAATAGACATGCCCACCTTTATTGAAAGAAAAAAAAAAAAAAATAAAACAACTACAATCTAAGGGAAAGAAGATCGAAAGCATGATCATATTTCTTTATTTAAATTTAAAAACGACTACTCATGATGGGAAGAGCCAGGATCCTCCACTGAATCCATTTCCTCACATAACAACATATCTTTGTTGAAGGTTTATTTATCCAGAGGATGTTGATACATCCTTAATCTATGTCCATTCACCAAAAGAGTTCTTTTGTCTCCATCAATCAACAAAAATCTCACAGAGCCATTATCAAACACTTGTTTGATCTGGTATGGTCCCAACCATCTTGTCCTCAGCTTTCCTTTGAACTATTGATACTTTGAGTCAAAAAGTAAGACCCAATCTCCCTCATTGAACTTCTTATATTTGATATGAGCATCGTGCCAAGATTTTATTTGATGTTGAATAATCTCAATTTGTTGTTGTGCCTCCATCCTCATTTCATCCAGCTCATTTAGTTGCATTACTCTCTCACGTTGTGCTTCATCCAAATTGATGCCAACTTCCATTGTTGTCCTCCAAGTTTGTAATTCAAACTCAATGGGTAATAATGGCTTCTTCCCATACACTAGTTCATATGGGGAGAAACCAATAGTGGTCTTCCAGGTTGTATTGTAGGCCCAAACCACTTCTAGGAGTTTTGGTACCTAGTTTTTTTGTCTGCATTGACAACTTTGGTTAAAATATTCTCCAGCTCTTTGTTTGTAACTTCTACCTGCCCATTGGATTGGGGGTGATATGGTGATGACTTCGATGCTTGATTTGGTAGATCTCTAGGAAATCCTCAATCATGTTAGACACAAATTGAGGTCCCGATCAGATACAATAGCTCTAGGGGTGCCAAATCTCAACATAACCCTGTTGTACAAAAATTCAACTACAACATCTTCATTAGTAGATGCCAATGCTTGAACCTCGGCCCACTTTGTGACATAATCAATGCACACCAATAGGTAATCTTTCCCAAAGGATGGGGGATCAAAAGGTCTAATGAAATCAATACCCCACTTCTCAAATGGTCCTAAGACCAACTGAGGATTGAGAGGCATTTCCATGGATGATGTAGGATTTCCCATTCTTTGACATGCATCACACTGCCATACGTACTTCTTGATAGACTTGTGAAGAGAAGGCCAATAATACCCAGCTCCAAGGACCTTGTGAATTGTCCTCTTCACTAAGTAATGTCCTCCTCAGGCTCATCATGAAAAGCTCTCAGTATGTCATATACTTCATCCTCACGAAAACACTTGCAAAGAACCATATCAGAAAAATTTAAATAAAATTCCATTAGCTCTCAAAGATATCTCTTTCATTTCTTATTGGTATGGTAACACCTTCCATGTGTTACACAAATGGTTAGTATAAACAAATATTTTACCAGTGTTATTGGAGCCTATTTTCATGTTAGAGTTTGGTACACCTTCCATGTGTTACACTCGGATATTTTTACGGTGTGGTCAAGGGTGTGTCAAGGGGTTGGGGTGAAGCCCCAAGCAAATTTTCATGGGTGGTTTATTAACCCATGGGTAATGGGTAACCATTATGGGCTGTTTTTGGGCCCATGGTTTTTTGGTACCCATTGTTTTGTAAAACCACCTCTTCGGCTACCTATTGATGTACTTATAAATAGATGGACATACAATAGGATTGATATGAGTGTGTTTTGTGAAGGTGAATAGTGTGTGTGAATTCAAGTGTGAATTCGGGAGGGTTTGTTGAGAGTGCAACTCCAAACAAGATCTGATTATTGTAATTGTGAAGACTGTTGGCTTGTAATAAAATCTGAGCAAGTGTTCTTGGTGGATGTAGCCCACATTGGGTGAACCACGTTAAATATTGTCTTCATGTTGTGCATTTTTCATTTCTGTAATTCTATTCATACTTCTTATTATTGTGATTTTGAGGAATTATTCCGCATTAGATATTATTAATTCCTAACAATTGGTATCAGAGCCTGGTTTGGTTTGCTGAAGTGTTGAATCACAGGAAATTTTTTTAGCTTGAGTGGGAGCTATGGTAGATGATGGAAGATCTAGGGTTGATAAATTCAATGGGTAGAATTTCAGTCTTTGGAAGATGCAGATGGAAGATTACCTTTATCAGAAGGATCTTTATACTCGTTGTCTGAGAAGGTGAACAAACCCTCGAGCATGACAGATGTGGAATGGGATTTCTAGATAGGAAGGCACTTGGGACAATCCGGCTGTGTCTTGCATCTTCGGTATTATTTAATGTTTCAAAGGAAAAGACTACAAAAGATCTAATGGATGCATTAGGGAAGTTGTATGAAAAACCCTCTGCCTCTAACAAGATATTTTTAATGAAAAAGTTGTTTAATATGAAGATGTCTGAGAATAGTTCAGTAGTAGATCATTTAAATGATTTCAATATGGTTGTGAATATGCTAGCTTTGGTTACAATAGAATTTGATGAAGAAGTTAGGGCTTTATTAATTCTGTGCTCTTTACCTGAAAGTTGGAATAGCCTGGTAATGGCGGTAAGCAACTCGGTTCCAGCTAACTCAAAGTTGAAGTTTGAGGATGTTGTAGGGGTGATTCTAAGTGAGGAAATGTGAAGAAAAAGCTCGGGGAATCTTCTACTTCAGGGAATGCTTTGACAGTGGAAACTAGAGGGAGACAGAAGAATAGAGGAAACCGTGGAAAATCGAAAGATCGGGCAAGGTCAAAATCCAAGAGCAAGATTGTATGTTGGAATTGTGGAAAGTCTGGGCATGCAAAGAAGGACTATTGGGAGCTTTGGGATAAGAAGAAACAACAGGAAGAAAACAAGGAGGCAAATGTGGCATCGGGTAATGTATGCCAGGATGCTTTGATTCTTTCTTTGTATAATATTACTGAATCTTGGGTTTTAGATTCAGGGCTTCTTTTCATGCTACTCCACATAGGCATTATTTTGTTGATTATGTTCAAGGGGATTTTGGGCATGTTTTTCTTGGTGATGATGAGCCTTGCAATATAGTTGGAAAAGGTTCTGTTCAAGTTAAGATGCAGAATGGGAATACATGGCTATTGAAGGATGTTAGACATGTGCCTACATTAAGGAGAAATTTGATATCGGTGGGGCAATTGGGAAGTGATGGTTATATTGTGATATTTACAGTTGACTCTTGGAAGGTTACCAAGGGTGCTCTTGTGGTGGCAAGAGGTAAGAAGGTTGGAACCTTGTATTTATCCACTGATAGTACTAATGATTGTAATCTTGTGGCTTCAGATGCAGATACAACATTATGGCACTATAGGCTTGGTCATATGAGCCATAAGGGCATGGACATCATAAAGAAGAATTTTCCTGGATATACAGAAATAGGTTTGGATTTTTGTGAGAACTGCATATATGGGAAATAAAAGTGAGTAAGGTTTCTCAAGGTTGGACCTATGAAGAAAGAGAGTAAGTTAGAGCTGGTACATTTTGATGTGTGGGGGCCAGCTCAGGTATCATCTCTTGGGGGTTCAAGTTATTATGTTACTTTTATTGATGATGCAACAAGGAAAGTTTGGGTTTATTGTATTAGAAACAAATCTGATGTATTTGATACTTTTGTTAAATGGAAAGCCTTGGTAGAGAATGAAACATGTCTTAAGTTAAAATGTCTCAGGTTAGATAATGGAGGGGAGTATTGTAGCAATGAATTTGATGATTATTATTCTAAGAATGGAATCATAGGCAAAAGATGGTTCCAGGAACCCCACAAGAGAATGGGGTGTCAGAAAGGATGAACAAAACAATAATGGAATGTGCTAGGAGCATGAGGATACATGCAGGACTACCTCTTTATTTTTGGGTAGAAGCGGTGAGCACAACTGTGTACTTGATAAACAGAGGACCCTCAAGTGCCTTGGATGGAGGCATACCTGAGGAGGCTTGGTACGGTAAGAAAGTCGATTACTCATTTCTTAGAGTCTTTGGATGTGAGGTGTTTGTTCATATTGACAAGGATGATAGGACCAAGCTAGAGGCTAAATCAGAAAAATGCACTTTTATTGGTTATGGTGGTGATGACTTTGGATTTAAATGTTGGAGTATTAAGGACAAGAAAATCATTTGGTCTAGGGATGTGGTCTTTAATGAGAAAGTCATGTATAAGCAAATAGTTGTAGAAAATAGGGAAGAATCCAAGAAAGAATATGCAGTGGTAGAGGATCTTCCGGATGGGACAAGTGACCCATGAATCAGTTCAGGAACCTACTCAACAGGAACCCCAAACTCCTACAGTGAGGAGGTCTTCTAGGGTAAGAAAAGAACCTGAACATTTTTCTCCTTCTCTTTATTATTTATTACTCACTGATAGTGGAGAGCCAGAGAGCTTTGATGAAGCAATGCAGGTAGATGCCAATAAGAAGTGGGAGCAAGCCATGGATGAGGAGCATAAGTCTCTCATGGAGAACCAGACTTGGGATTTGGTGAAGCTACCAGGAAGGCAAAAGAGCATTGCAGAACAAGTGGGTGTATAGAGTTAAAGATGAAGAAGGAGGAAAGAAAAGATATAAGGCCCGGTTGGTGGTCAAGGGGTTTGCATAGAAACAAGGTATAGATTTTGATGAGATTTTTTCTCCTGTAGTAAAAATGACTTCTATCAGAACTATTCTTGGAATAGTGGCAGCAGAAGACTTGCACTTAGAACAATTAGATGTAAAGACTACATTTCTCCATGGTGATTTGGAGGAGGAGCTATATATGCAACAGCCATAAGGATATGAAGTCAAAGGTAAAGAGGAGATGGTGTGCAAACTGAAGAAGAGCTTGTATGGCCTGAAACAAGCTCCACGTCAATGGTATAAGAAGTTTGATAGCTTCATGATGGAGCAAGGTTATATTAGATGTCATTCTGACCATTGTGTGTATACAAAGAAATTTGAGGATGGAAGTTATATTATCCTGTGTTTGTATGTTGATGACATGTTGGTTGCAGGTAAAAACATGCAGAAATAAAAGTACTCAAGAAACAACTAAGTGAATCCTTTGATATGAAGGATTTGGGGGTAGCCTAGACAAATCCTTGGTATGAGGATAACTCGGGATAGGAAGGAAATGGAAGCTGACTTTATCTCAGAAGAGTACATTAAGAAGGTATTGGATAGGTTTAACATGCAGGATGCTAAACCGGTTGGGACTCCTTTGGTAGGCCATTTTAAGTTATCAAAGGAGCAGTGTCCCAAGACAGAGCAGGAAAGAAACCAGATGTCCAAGGTACCTTACTCATCAATGGTTGGTAGTTTGATGTATGCTATGGTGTGCACTAGGCCTGATATTGCCCATGCAGTGGGAGATATGAGTAGATTTATGAGTGATCCAGGTAAAGAGCATTGGCAAGCAGTAAAGTGGATCCTTCGGTATTTGAGAGGGACCATGGGGATAGTTTTGTGCTACAGTGGATCAGACACCACTTTACGTGGTTATGTAGATTCAGACATGGCTGGAGATGTAGATAGCAGGAGGAGCATGACAGGTTATATTTACACTGTAGGTGGGACAACAGTGAGCTGGATTTCACGACTACATAAGCTGGTGGCTTTATCAACCATGGAGGCTGAGTATGTTGCTGCCACAGAGGCAAGCAAAGAGATGATTTGGTTACAACAATTGCTTGAGGAGTTGGGGCATAAGCAGGAGGAATGTAAGCTACATAGTGATAGTCAGAGTGCTATACACCTAGCTAAGAACTCTGCTTTCCACTCCAGGACGAAGCATATACAGTTGAGATATCACTTCATCAGGACAACTTTGGAGGAAGATAAGTTGAAGTTGGAGAAGATTCATACTAGTCATAATCCTACAGACATGATGACCAAGGTGGTCACAAGGGATAAACTAAAGCTATGTTCAGCTTTGGTTGGCCTTCGCGGATGACAGTGAAGGGTTGAGAAGCTTGCTCAGTGGAAATCAGTCTCCAAGTGGGAGATTGTTATGTTTGTGGAGCCTGTTTTCATGTTAGAGTTTGGTACACCTTCCATGTGTTACACTCGGATATTTTTATGGTGGTCCCGCTCACCGGTGAGCGGGTCAAGGGGGTTGGGGGTGAAGCCCCGAAGCAAATTTTCATGGGTGGTTTATTAACCCATGGGTAATGGGTAACCGTTATGGGCTGTTTTTGGGCCCATGGTTTTTTTCGGTACCCATTGTTTTGTAAAACCACCTCTTCGGCTACCTATTGATGTACTTATAAATAGATGGACATACAATAGGATTTATATGAGTGTGTTTTGTGAAGGTGAATAGTGTGTGTGTGTGTGTGAATTCAATTGGGTGAACCAATTTATTGGAGGGTTTGTAATTCTATTCATATTCTTATTAACTCCAAACAAGATCCGATTATTGTAATTTATGTGAAGACTAAAAATTATTTTTTGGTGTAGTTTGTAATAAAATAAATGAGCAAGTGTTCTTGGTGGATGTAGCCCACATTGGTGAACCGTGTTAAATATTGTCTTCAAGTGTTGTGCATTTTTCATTTCTATGTAATTCTATTCATACTTTTATTAACATGATTTGTGAGGAATTATTCGCATTAGATATTATTAAATGTAAACTTCAACATAGTCATTTGTAAGATCTACAAAATGGCCAAAACTACTCTCTAGAAAGTAGCAGGTGCATTACAAATCCCAAATGGTAGGAATCTATATGCAAATGTACCCAGGGACAAGTGAAGGTGGTTTTATCCTGATCAAAAGTGCAATACTAATTTGGTTATACCCACTAAACCCATCCAAGAAGGAGAAATATTTCTTACCTACAAGATTTTCTAGAACCTGATCAATAAAGGGTAGGGGAAAGTAGTCTTTCTTGGTGGCTTTATTAAGTTCCCTATAGTCTACATAGATTCTCCATTTACCATTTTTCTTGGGAACTATAACTAGTGGTGATACCCACTAACTATCAGATATAGGATAGATGAATCCTACCTTCAACAATTTTTCTATCTCATTTTGACTTTCTCTAAGTGTTGGATTAATTCTTCATTATGGTTGTCTCACAAGTTTAACATCCTCGGTGTAGATATGGTGAGTGTAGATGTTTTGGATGGATCCCTTCATATTAGTATAATCCCAAGCAAAAGATTGGGAATTCTTCCTCAAGATTTCTAAAACCCTAGTCTCTTGGTTGGCCTCTAAGTTATTACCAATGGTAATACTCTTTTCCTATGTCAACAATCACTTTCTTGGTATCTTTCAAAATAGTGAGCTCTACATCAGCAATTAAATAATTCAAGGGAAAAACATGAGGTTGAAGCATGTGCAAAATAGTCATATTTTCAAGAGACATAACCTTGGTTAAAGGACAATAGAAATCAATGACTGCACATTCCTCATGATAAGCATAGGTTTCTTTACAATTTTCATTAGAAATGTCACTTACCAAGGTAATATTATCGATGTGTTCAAAACAGATGGTTTTGTAGCCTCAGTTCCAATTTCCATAGCCTAGTTATGATTTTTGTAGCCACAATGTCCTCTTCATCAGACATTGTGTATGACTCAACAATTTCTTCCATGTGATTTTTCACTGCAATGGTGGCCAGATAAGAAGAAATCAGATGATTAGTATCTAAATAATCTACCCATACATGTTCACAAACATCCACATATGGCTAGGCAGGAGGATACAATGAAATATTCTTTGATTTTTTCCCATTTAAAATGGTCATTTTTCCCAACTACAGTCAATATATGCAGAACAAAGTAGCCAACCAGGGCCTTCCTAAGATGACTGGATATCCCAACTTCAAGATTTAGGCTGTAAGACCATAAAATTGACAGGATACTCCCAAGATTCAACCATGACCATTACATCCTCAATCACTCCATCTGGTACAACAATAGATTGATTTTCCAATTGAAGAATGGTATTGGTTGGCTGCAATCCTATTAAAGACAATAGATTGAACATATATGTTGTTATAACATTGATGACAGCACCAAGATCCACCAAAACGTTAGATATTGACTGACCATTTACAAAAATAGTAATGACTGGACTCCCAGATCCCCATATTTTGGTGAAATAAGATTTCCAGCAACAAGATCAACTAGATTCCCTTCCACTTTGACCATTTTTGGGTATTTCTTCTTTCTTCTGGTGTCTTTATACACTAGTCTCTAATGGTCTAGTTTAATTCAAGAATGTCCCTTATTTCTCTCAGAAGTGGGACCTCAATGTTCATCTTTTCAACTCTTGAACTAGTGTTGTTTCTTTTGTAGTTTGAGTTTCTATAATCGTTCTGGAAAAGGAGTTGCATGTGCATTCTTATCTTTTCCTTGACTATTCCTAGTGTCTTGTGTTTGTGGAACATGTTCAATTTCTTCATTTTCCTTAGGTGTCTCTTCTTTCTCATTTTCCTCAAGTATTTCTGTGATAACAATAGGAGGATGATTCACTGTTCTCCAGACCTTAGTCACATATTATTGATAGTATTAACCTGCATTGTATCACTTTGTCCTACTTCATTAATTGAAGCTATCTGTTGATGTTTAGGGTTCGCTACAGGATGGGATGGAAGTTGAGTTTGTGTTGCTTGCCCATGTTGTTGATAGTTTTGTGGTGGGGCCATTAAAGCCTGTTGTGGTTGCTGGAACCTCCTCTATTGATTAGAATTTTGTTGAGGTGCCCATTGTTGGTTTTTCCATGGATTTACATTGGTTGGTGGTGTCAACCCTACTGATTGTAGGGAGTCATCCATGGTGGTGGATGTGGGTAAACCATCTAGTTTGGTGGTGTCCACTCAAGTTGTCCCCAAGTAGGCTGAGGAGCCTGATTGGGCCATGACATCCTCCGGGGTTCTGAGTAGGTCTAGGGGCATACACAACCTGATTATTTGGCCTTTGAACAAATTTTACCTCTACGAATTTTCTTGAGACATGGAATTCAATCCTTATTTCAATTGAGGTAAGAAAGTGTAATGCTTAGTATTGTGATCAGTGACATCATAGATCAAACACATGTCTATGACATCCAAAGGACACTCTCTCAAAGGATGTCTCTTCCTACATTTAGGGTAGTATATGTCTAGAGGTTATTTTGTACACTTGGTCTTGGCTTTCAACCCATCTATGGTTGATGTTAATTGTGACAAGATGTATTTTTTCATGTTATTCATTTCCTCCAGAAGTTCTAAGGTACCTAGGGAAATCTTGGATGTTTTTCTTTTCCTTATACCTCCTCGTGTTCTAGAGTAACTTCTGCATAGCTCAGTGATATTTTCCATACTAAGTTTGTGCACATCACCTCCTCCCATAAGATGGAGGGAATCATTGGTTTCCTCATCAATTCCTTTAAGGAAAAAAATGTCTTAGTCCTTTAAGGAAAACTAATTTCTTCATGTAACTCATAACCACTCCTTTGATGGAGAAAGATAAATATATCCAGATAATCTTCTATATTTTCATCTTCTTTTTGCTTTATCTGGAAGAACTCTTCTTTCCTATCTCTTCCCCCTATGATAGTCTTGATATTTATCCAAAAAAATTTGTCTCCATGTTCTCCCAAGAATGAATGGAGTTAGGGGACAATCCCATTAACCATCACGATAGCAAGATTTCTTGAGGGTGGAAGGAAATAGCTTGATTTTTTATTGTTTATTTTGTAGTCATATGTATGCCAAAGAACTTTGAATTCAAACAAGAATTGATATGGGTCTTCTAATATTTGGATATCCCAACTTTCGATAGACATTCCTATAAGATAGGGAGAGATACTCAAAGATTGGTGGGATATTTTTCATAGGTGCATCCTAATAGATTATCTAAATAAGAATAATGGTATTGGTTAGGATTAAAGACAACATATTGAACATATATGTTGTTATAAAATTTATGGAAGCACCAAGATCCAACAAAACATTAGAAATTGACTGGCCATTTACAAAAATAGTAATGAATGGACTCCCAAGATCCCCATATTTTGGTGAAATAAGCTTTCCATAAAAATCATTAAGTAGATTCCCTTCCACTTTGACCTTTTTTGGGTATTTGATTCTTTCTTCCGTGGTGTCTTTATAATGTCTGGTCTCTAATGGTCTAGTTTAATTCAGAATGTCCTTTTTCTATTAGAAGTGGTACCTCAATGTTCATATTTTTCAACTCTTAAACAAGTGTTGTTTCTTCATAGTTTGATTTTCTGTAATTGTTCTAGAAAAGGAGTTACATGTGAATTCTTATCTTTTCCTTGACTGTTCCTAGTGTCTTGCGTTTGTGGAACATGTTTAGTTTCTTCATTTTCCTCATGTGTCTCTTCTTTCTCATTTTCCTTAGGTATTTCTGTGATAACAATAGGAGGATGATTCAATGTTCTCCCACCTTAGTCACATATTACTAATAGTATTAACTCCTGTATTGTATCACTATGTCTTGCTACATTAATTGAGCAATGTCCTATTGATGTTTAGGGTTCCGAAAACTACGTGAGGATAGGATGGAAGTTGAGTTTCTACTAATTTCTCATGTTTTTGATAGTTTTATGGTGGGGCCATTAAAAATTGTGGTTGTTGGAACCTCTTCTATTGGTTATAATTCTATTGAGTTTCCCATTGTTGGTTTTGATTAGAATCTATTGAGGTTCCTATTGTTAGTTTTTTATTATAATTCTGTTGATGTACCCATTGTTGGTTTTTCCATGGATTTGCATTGGTGGTGATGTCCCCCTGCGATTGTAGGGATTCATCCATACGGTGGATGTGGGTAAACCATCAAAGTTTGGTGGTGTTCACTCAAGTTGTCCCCAGTAGGTCCGAGGATCCGACTCGAGGCCATGACATCCTCAAGGATTCTAAGAATTTTTAGGGCATACACATCCGATTATTTGGCCTTTGAACAAAGTTTACCTCTGCATTTTCTTGAGACATGGAATTCAATACTTCAAAAACCGAGGTAAGAAAGTGCAATGGTTAGTATCGTGATCAGTGACATCATAGATCAAACACATGTCTGTGACATCTAAAGGACACTCTCTCAAAGGATGTCTCTTCCTACATTTAGGGCAATATATGTCTAGAGGTTCTTTTGTAGCATTGGTCTTGGCTTTCAGCCCATCTATGGTTGATGTTAATTATGACAAGATGTCTATTTTCATGTTAGCCATTTCCTCTAGAAGTTTTGAGGTACCTAGGGAAATCTTGGATGTTTTTCTTTTCCTTATACCTCCTCATGTTCTAGAGTAACTTCTGCATAGCTCAATGATATTTTCCATGCTAATTTTGTGCACATCACCTCCTCCCATAAGATGGAGGGAATCCTTGGTTTCCTCATCAATTCCTTTAAGGAAAACTATCTTAGTGATTTTTGCATGTAACTCATAACCACTCCTCCGATGGAGAAAGAGAAATCTATCTAGATAATCTTCTAGATTTTCATCTTCTTTTTGCTTTATCTGGAAGAAATATTCTTTCCTATCTCTTCCCTTGCAGTAGTATTGATATTTATCCAAAAAAATTGGTCTCCATCTCTCCCAAGAATAAATGGAGTTAGGGGATAATCCCATGAACCACCTCATACCGAGTCCTTGAGGGTGGAAGGAAATAGTTTAGGTTTTTGATTGTATGTTACCTGTAGGTCATATATCTGGAAAATAAATTTGCATTCAAATAGAACTGATATGGGTCTTATGTAGATATTACTTTTAAGATAGGGAGGATGGATGGTGATATATTTTTCATAGGTACACCCTCATCTTCATCTAAGACAACGGGATATGTAAAGGTTTTATCCAAAGGTTTGTTCTCATTATTCTCATTATCTCACATTTCCAAATAGGATGATGCAGAATGTTCAAAAGGGATTCTAGGTGTTGGATTAGATTCAATGTCACTTTAGTGTTCCCTACTTGTACTTTGTTTGGAGATATTATTTGGATATTACGTGGTATAAATCTCCCTTGAATGTCTTGTGGCCTATGCATCAAGGTTGGTTATGTAAACAAGGCCTAGGACTTCTACTAGTTGCATAGATTAACTTCATTAACACCCATAACATGTAAAGTGAATAAAATGGCATGTTGTGCTTATGGTGTCCCAAAATGATGCCAAAAATGATGGGTCATTGTATTCTCCAATCATTTAACTAACAAATTCTTCTACTAGTGTCATTATAAAACCAGGGTTGTGTGTCCAAGGTTGTATGTAATGAAGCTTTATGCAACTCAATTGTTCAAGTGGTTCCTTTTGGGGGTTTTGGTTGTTATGTTTCTCTTTGTCTCTGCTAATCTATGGAAATGTAATGCTAAACTACTAAAACCAAAAATTGTAATGAAATGCATTTAATGGAAATACTTTGCTAGAATTGGAATGCACACACCAAATCAATATAACATAATTCAAATAACACACACTCTAAATTGAAATTATATAATTGAAATGACACACTCATAATTGAAATTGCATGAAAGGAAATAACACACACTTTGAATATAAATTACATGTAAGGAAATAACACATCCGAATATAAATTGCGGTAAAAAGGAAATAAGTAATTACATTCAAACTGTAACTTATCAGAAACCACAAGCATGCATAAACATAAAATCCTCTAGTCACCTTGGTCGAGTGGGCCCTTGCTCTTCCTCGGGACGAAGGTAATCTCAACACCACAGGATATTCAAAACAACATCTAATATATTGATTTAAAAAAGTTCCATAACATACTCAAGTACATAACTGGAAAATAGATACTAACTATGTTATAAATTGTACTACAGATTACCAACATCAACTAACTACTAAATTGTTCTTCAAGGAGATGTCTATATAGACATAGTTAGTTACACATCATGCCAAAATTTTAGGCACTAAGTTATTCCACTAACAACCCTATTAAAGTTCATTAAATCCTACGAAATTGCTAAAAACAAGATCCATGTTTATAGGTTGTCAATGGAAAAAGTCTTCCATGACTGCATGATGGCTCCAGACTCGGACTCCTTGATTACAATTCCTAGCATTGGTAGTAAATGTCCACTATTATCCTACACATGTCACCACATTTCACTCATAGAGGTGATTAGTGGGAGGTTCTATGGTAAACAAGTTGCATGAAACAAAACAAGAGAAATGCATTGAACTTACTAGGATATAACTATATAAAGCATCCCCATGCACTAATTAATCATGTTTAATGACAAATCAATAAGCACATAGATGATATAAATAAAATTCAACCAATGTACTCATAAAAATCAACTCAATTTCACATATTACAATTCACCTAGTATTGTTTTTGAACACTCATTTAGTGCCTTGGAATGTATCCTCAACTTACAGGAGGAAGTATTTGTAATCACCACATTTCAATTCAATGGGTGTTCAGAGGAAAATAATTTTATTCATGAAAAATCCTTCCATCTAGAGGAGGAGGAATTTTTCATTGAGTAACAAACAAGAAAGAACATGTTTTAGAATCTTAAGTTTGATTACATTGAAGGAGACATCTTTATCAAAAGAGGTGAATTTTGAGTTTGAAAGGATTGATGTAGTGATCTCCATGTCCTAACTCCTACCTTTGTGATCAAAAGGGATCATCATGTTCCCATCTCAGTGTATTTTTCATAACAATTTTTTTGAACACATTCATTACCCTATAAGTTGTCTATGTCTCACAGAAGAAAGATTTTACAATCTCAATGTTCCGATTCAACAAAAATGAACTTCAATCATGGTCCATCGAAGTAGGTTCTTCATCAACAAGATCTTTCTTGTCTTCACATTTTCACTTCTCTCCCTCCTATCTCTCCTCACTCCCTCTCTCTAACATTTTATTTATTCATTGGGAATGTAATTTTTCATCTTATTCACTTAAGTGACTTAATGTTGAATTGTAAAAAGTCTTTTAAAAAATAAGAAAAGGACTTGGTCTCATTCCTAGGGAATTTGAACATTCAAATGGTGGTGATATGAAAAGTCATATGAGGGGGAGAGGAAGAGTCATTTGTAATACTATAAATTTGAATGGTTTCTCCATTCCTTAGGGTTGACAATTGTTGATTGTTGTATGTTGTTGAGATTTGTATCACTATTACATCAAGAAATAAAAGCTACATTTCTTCAACTTCCTTGCTTATGTTCCTTTACTTTCTCTCTCTAGATATCTACTTCCCAACTTTGCAAGCATGACGATATTTGTAGACATAAAATTATGCACTTTACACATTATTTAGCCCGATCATTATACTACTATTTAGAAGTTTCTTGTTATCTCTCAGAAGTGCACCCTGGTTTAGGGATAATAATAGGGTTTATAAGCTTGCTTTTCCCTCACTTCTACAGATACAATAGAAATACTCAGGGTTGTGGGTATCCCTATGTTGAGGTGAATATCGGGATTACAAGGTTGGTTCCTTATTGATGTATCCTAAACTAATTTTTTGGGGTTTTAAGGGTAAAAAGATGGTTGTAACTAAAATTAAAATGGGGTGATACACAAAAATTATTGAGGGATTTGACTGAGTACATGCATAATAAACTCAAAAAAAATTACAGAAGCATGAACCAATGGGTTTCAGTTTTATCTTAAGGCAAACACCTATGTTTTGAGGGATAAATCACAACAACACAAGCTAACATGCACATTAAGACTATGTAGAAAAAACCAAATTTGCAACAAGATAAGATACTTAATTCAGGGAATTAACATTCATAAGAGCTAATAGAAAGATACACACCATTGCAAATAATTTGAAAGGTAATAATTGGTTCTCATTCAAGGGTAAAAATGAAAAAAATGCTTCAGCACTCCTATATCCAAAAATTCCTTCTTGTGCCTTGTCAATGCATACAATATATAGTGAAAATAATTCACCCAACCCTCATAAAAATAGGACGTAGTCTAAAATCTCCCATGCATGCTAATTTTAGCCTTTATCATGAATAAATAAAGGAATAAAATAACATGTAGTTTACAATGAGGCAATAATAGCCTTTAATCAAAAAATACACTTTAGTCAAAGTGCAGTTGATTGCTCTATTTCTATTACAATAAATAATTTGGGTGAATACTTTAGCTAATTTTAGCCCTTTCTTGATGTGCAAGTCTTGTTTTGCAAGTGCATGATCTTTTTCTTCTTCTACATGATGTGACACATGTGTTCTTGTTGACAATTTTTACACTTGTGCAAAAATGGGAAAATTGAAACTTTGTTTTCGATGGAAGGCATTGATGAGATGGACCTAACTAAGGGGAGGGCATACAATTTCTTAAAGGTTTTAAGTTGTAGTAAGTGGATCAAGAGAGAAAAATGCATCTATGTGTGCTATTACATAATGCAACACCTCGCGTATGTTGTTATTCCATGATTCACCTTCATCAAAGTTACAAAAAGATCCGAAGAACTGAAGTACAACCTTGAGGGAGGTGGGAATAGATCTGGAGACTGAAGAGTTGGAATAAAAAAAAAAACATAGTTGTTGTTTGCATTGCATATGTTCATTATTAAGTTACATGTATATTTTAATTTGATCATTTTCATTATTATATTATTAAGTATGGTATTGAGTTGTTTAATTTATTGTACCATCATTACATATCATAAAATTTGAAAGTAAAAGGAAGTACACAACTCAATTACAAAAATAATATCATTTATTCATGAGTAAATTCATTATTTCCACACAAGCCGTGGGATGTAACTTAAGATTATTGAAATAAAATATACATGTGCATAAAGCTAAAAGAAAGAGTATAGAAGAAATCCATCATTTTGTTTGAAAGAGGGAGATAGAAATACAAAAATTTTCCACATGACCACTCTTAAACACAGGGCCTGTAATAGGATTATGGAAGTCTCAAAAGGAAATGACATTATTACCAAGGATCAGAATGACATCAAAGTTGAAGCTCTTAGATTTTATGAAAATATGCTAATAGAAAATAATGCTTGCAATGAAGAGGCAACCTCTTTCCTTTTAGATGCCATTCCTGGGGACATTATTGCTGAAGAGAGATTTAAGAATCTTACCAAGTTAGTGACAATAGAGGAGATTTAAAAAGATGTGTTTTCTCTTGAAGGTGACAAGGCACTAGGCCCAGATGGATTTTTGTAAAAAATTCAAAAAGTTTGGGAAATTTGTTGAGAAGACTTACTCAAGGTAATTAATGAATTCTACATAATGGGTGACCTCTTTAAGAGCTGAATAACACTCATATTGTGCTTTCTCCCAAAAATATGGATGCCAAATATTTTAAGGACTTCCGGCCTATTAGTCTGGTAAATGTGGTCTATAGAATCTTCACTAAGATTATTGCTACTAGAATCCAACATGTTCTCTATGATTTAATATCAAAACAACAAAGTGGCTTCATCAAAGGGAGAATTATACAAGATGGGGTGATCATGGTACATGAAACTATACATTCCATGGATAAAAGAAAAAAGTAGGTATGGTAATCAAGTTGGACATGAATAAGGCATTTGATAGAGTTTCTTGGCATTTCCTTGATAAGGTCCTAGCTAAATTTGGGTTTCAAAATAAATTCAGGAAGATCATTTAGGCATGCATTTCTATGACTATATTTTCAATAGTACTTTAGTGGATTCTTCGCCAGTAGGGGCATAAGACATGGAGATCCAATATCCCCTCTTCTCTTCATACTCATGGCTGATAGTCTTAGTAGATCCATTACTAAAGCTATTAATGTAGGTTTTATAAGGAGTTAGACCCACTTCTACAAATCAAACAACCTCACATCAGCAATTTGTTGATGACACAATTTTATTGCTAATGGCATCCATCCTTGAAGCTAAAGCTATCAAGACTATTCTAAAATTTTATGAGGCTGCATCAGGGCAACAAGTTAATTTTGATAAGAGTTCCATTTATTTCTTTAATACTCCTTTGGAAAGACAAAAATAATTGCTCTTATTTTGGGCTGCAAAATCAGCTCCTTACCTACTACCTACCCGGGGTTGCCTCTTGGGACCAATAAAGTTAATACGACTATGTGGAATGCGTTACTAGACAGATTTGAGAGAAAAATAGCAAGATTGAAAGGGGATGCTCTTTCCAATGCTAGAAAATGTCTGCTTATCAAAAGCACTACAGAACTTACCCATATATATTATGTCTATGTTCATCATTCCTACAATGATTATTGACAGAATTGAAAGGATCCAAAAACACTTTCTCTAAAGGGACTGAAGATAGATTCAGATACCATTTCGTGGCCTGGGATCAAGTCTGTACACCTAAGAAAGTTGGGGGGCTAGGTATTAAGGAAAATAAAAAAATTAATATTGCTTTAATTGTCAAAATGAGATGGAGACTGTTAAAGGAGGAACAACCCTAGATTGAGCTAATCAGAGCTAAATATCTAGCTCAAAACAATGTGAATTCATTTCTCTATGATGATTGGCTTCCTAATGGCTTTGTTTTTGAACAAATTGATCCAAATGAGGAAATTTATCAAGAAAGGATGTAGATGGAAAATGGGTAATGACATTGAAATTTAGTTTTGGAGGGACAATTGGACTAATTTTAGTTTGAAAGACATATTTTCCTCCATTAAGGACATCTTAACTGAAAAGTATGGTACTAAATTCAAAGATTATATTGACATAGAGGGGAATAGAAGAAAATGGAAACAACTCAGTGTGGATGTGCTAAATTTGAACCATGTTGTCTCCTCTCTTCAAGAGCACATGGATATTATACCCCTATATCAAACTGATGCAAAAGATGAAATTTTTTGGAGAAAATCTTTTGATGGTGAGTATACTATCAAATTTGGGTACAAACTCCTTTGAAAATATTCAATGTGACTTCAAGTGGAGTAAAATTTGGATGCTTGAGCTAACTCCTAAAGTTAACTTATTTTTGGCTTCTCTAAAAGGAAATATTCTTACTAATGATAATTTAATAAAAAGGGGTTTATCATGCCAAATATGTGTTGCATGTGTAAAAAGGAGGCTAAGGATATTAAACACTTGTTGTTACATTGTGATTTTTCTTCGAAGCTTTGGAGTCTCATCTTCTCAAGATTTAATATATGTTGGACCTACCAAATGAGCTCCTACAAACTTGGGAATAATGGCACCCCTATAAACATTGCATTGTTCAAAGACTATGGAATCTGATCTTGCCTCATGCCATTTGGAGACTATGGAAAACCAAGAATGGGATCATATTCAGGGACAATAGACAGGTTTGTAAAAATATCTTCCAAAATATTGTCACTGTCAAAGATAATATTGAGAGATTCAAACCTCCTAAAAACAAGAAATATCCTAAAAATGAAGAAGTTATTCTTTCAAATTGGAAAATTGATATTGGAAGCCTTCTAGAGACAAGGAAATCCAAGCATTGATAGGTCATTAATCCATTGGATCCCTCCTCCCAATTCTTGGTACAAGATTAACTTTGATGGAGCCTCAAGGGAAACCCAAGTGCAACTGTTAGAGGTGGAATAATAAGGGATCATAAAGGTTGTTTAATTGCTAATTTTGTAGGAAGAATGGGTCATCAAACAAATCATTATGCCAAAGCTTTATCAACTCTTTGGGGTTTAATAATTTCTAAGGAATGCAATATTTTGAACATTATTATTGAAGGGGATTCAATGAATGTCATAAATCATTTAAATCAAACTTACCCCCCTAGCTGGAAAATACAAGATTTTATTCATGAATCTATAAGTATTTGTCAATCCTTCAATAATTACAAAATTGTTCACACCTATAGAGAAGGTAATAGAGTTGTAGACACATTAGCCAATCATGGGGTTAACAACAATTTTACCACTTGGTTTCATGAAGATAATATCCCTATTGAAGTACAAAATTCCATCATTAATGAAAAGTGTGAAAGATCACTTGCTACTCAAAATCCTTAATGAGATTTTCTCTGCTTTATTGGGAATGATAGCTCTCACACGCAAGAATAGTACAATCATCTATTTCCATATACTTCCACATGCTTTTTGGGTTTGTAGAAGGACGGTTAAGAAGTGGTTTGGGGAAGAAAGGATCACCATTTTCAATCAATTCAAGTAGTTCAAAACTGCGAGAGAAATAATGGGTGGAGCTCCTTGCCAAATAGAACCCAACTGTGACCCTGCATGGAAAGAGAATGTTGTTCTATGGAATTTTCTATAGTTAGGAGGGTTTCTAACCTCATTGAGAAGATTCAAGGATATGATCATAATATCTCCCTACAATTTACCACTGAATGGAAACAAAGAATGGTGAAGTATGGTGGACATGCCATTCAGATCATAGAGGAATTGGTTGCAGAAGTAACTGGCCTTAGTTTGGAAGGTAGTATATTCTTCAACAAAAGAATCGACAAGAACATGGAGGTCAAGAAATTTCTTAAAGCAGGTAAAGAGCTCTAGTTTTTCACTTATGGGTATTAAGGTAAACTCCATTCCAACACCCTTTGATGAGATTTCCAAGATGATGGTTTGATTTATCACTCTAGAAGGAAGGTATATTATGGTTCCCATTAATCATTTGGTTTTTTTGAATCATTTCCATAGGAACCTACTTGTTTGTTTCCCTCACTACATTCTCAATTCCATGGAACACTCCATCTTATAATTCCAAAATCATGCCCGTGTCATTCCTCTCCACCAGGGCATCATTTTCCTCCTCCACCAACATTGTCTCACCCATCACCCTGCCATCCCTTCAACCCCATCATTCTACCCACCCTTGACTCCCTCAATCCCGACCCTACCATCAATCCCACCACAATTCATATTGGATAGAGAAAATCAGGACCAAAAACCCCTCTTTCCTTGGTACCCATCCTTTTCCCTCCAGCAGAGTCCTTTCGCATCGCAAGAACATGGAAATTTCATAGAATCTTTTACACATTAGTACCACATGGACTGTGGATCTTCTCAAGAGAAAAAGGAGGATCTTCAACAAAGAATTGACAACATGGAAAAAGAGTTAGAAATTTTAAAAAGGGACATGCATTTATCAAAGAAAAAGGGTAAAAGGAAATTGGATGATGATGTTGGACTTGGTGAAGGTCAAGTCAATGAAATCTATAAGAAGTTGAATTCTCTTGATAACATATTAGGGAATTCAAAGGATAGGCATGATTACAACATCTCTACTTTAAAGGCTATTTATGACTTCTTAGAACAACATGTTAAAAGTATCTGCATGCTTAGTGATATTTCTGATGCTATTTGGGGCAAAGATGTTGAAAGGGATCATGTTTTTTCTCATTTGGATGCCAATGATCCTTCTCATATCACTACCTTGGCTCTCTTTACTTCATTACAGACTGTGAAGTCTAGAATTGACAGAGCATCTAAGAAGTAATCCTCTGTGGAGCTATCTTGTTGTTGTTTTGTTGTTGTTTACTCACTTCTTTTTTGTAGTTTTGTCCATGTCTTGTCTCCATTGTGTAGTTTTTTTTTACTACAACTAGGATATATTGTACTATCTATATTTTGATATTTTTGAATATTCCACTTATTTATCTGTATTTTGAGCCTCTATATAATAGGGTATAGTCCCTTAAAAACTATTTTTCAATAATTAAAAAAAAGGAGTACATATTTTTCAATTCAAAATGAATCCACTGTTAACTTGCATATGCTTTGCAAAGTGAAGATGCATTTTTCTTGTTTCATAACATGATCATAGTAAGACAAAGGAACTATGCAAGCTACAAAGATAGCATTTATCATTTGAAGTTCTAGAAATCAAATAAAATTGCAAGTGAGATATCATCTTCATGAAGCCATAAAATTCAAACGAAGTGCGAGTTCAAAAATTCCATCACTTCAATCAATGAGTTATGCAAAGTTAAAAGCATCAAAACATAACTTCATTAACACCTTGAGTATGTAGATAGCCTCATAGTTAAGAGGTAATGTGTAAGGAGTTTGAAGTACAACAGATTCTATCATCACTAGGCATAGTTTCAAAAGAATAAATTTTCATAAAATCTTTCAACATATATATGAACTTCTCATCAAGTTATAAGAGGAAAACAATTTAGCTAAACATAGAAGAAAAAAATGTGAATAAATATATGAATGAAGAAAAGATCTAAAGTTGTATACATAGAGACTAATACTCATAAATTATTTAGGGAGAAAACCAGAGCTTCATGTATTATACAAATGAAATTCATGAAGGATCACCAATTTTTACAAAGGAACCCAAAGAATAAAGTGGAAAAACTAACTGCATTCGGGCCGAGCTCTGTGAAACCCTCATAACATCTTGAAGTGAAGCAAAAAAGAAAAACAGTGGAAAAAAATGAATAGAGTTCGAGACAAATTAGTATAAGTTATAGATCAAATGAAAGGAGAATGAACAAAATATTAATTTTTTTCGAAGCGAAACAAAAATCAAGGTTTCGAATAGGAAATAAGATAACATTACATTCGAAACACCCTAGAGTCAAACTCAAATCTTTAAAAAAATCAAAAATTTGACTTATAAATAGTTATTCTTCCATGGCTTTGCATTTTCTTAGAGTTTCACAAGAAAATTTAATAATATGGTAGAACTTACCTATTTCGAGAGAGAGATATTGTTGAAACCTTCGAGTGAAGTTATATCGTAGAAAAAAAAAGATACCTAGAACAGATTCGAGCTCACATTTATATCACGCCATACATAGAACACATCAAAATACAACAACACTAGTTTATAGTGAAAGCAAAATAGAGCCAAAGCTCACACAAAGTGAAAGAAAAGAATGCAAAAGTTCCAAATACTCAATATGTTTTATCCATTTTAAGTGAAAATAAAGAAAATGCTTCATATTTTTATGGCCATTCCATACTTTATCAAAAATTTCAAAGATTTTCAGAGAAAGAAATGGGAATTCACCATTAGTAATCAAACAGTCAAAAAATTTCAAGAAATTGAATGATAAAGCACGAAAAACCATATTACCCAAAATGATTCTCGAACTCAAGGTTTAAAAGTGAAGTTGTAAAGTCGGGAACCAAAAAACCGAAGCATTCAAAACATTTTCAATATTAAACTCGAAAGAAAATGAGATGAATGATGCCAAATGAAAGAAATCGAGCTCAAATGAAATGGACAGAGTTCAATCAAATAGAGAAGCTTACCTTCTTAAGAAATGATGACCATTCTTGTAAATTTAAACCAAATAGAGCAATTTATAACTCACAAAATGGAAAGAATATATATTTTTGAATTTACAAGAGCCTCATAGGCTAGGAAAATTCCAAGAACCGAGCATAGATCAAGCTTAAGTCACAAATTCATTCGTGAATAAAACATTTTCGTGGCTTCACCACAAAAGGATAATGCAAAGTAAAAATGAATTAGGTTTCATTTGGTTTTACCTCGACGATTAACCATCCACAAACCTAATTTTATCAAGAGTTACCATATCGACGGTTTAAGATTGCAAGTATAGGATCAAATGAAACATAATGAAAAGCACTATCAACTACATCGCCAACCCAATTTTAAGAAAATCAATGGTTCAATTTGGAATAGTAAGAGATCAATGGACCTGATTAAATCACCAAATTCAATGTAATCAATGTGAACTCCATACTTATCATATAGCTCATAGAATCGATCATCAGATTTCACAATACCATAATCAATGGTCATAGATCAAAAAAATTCAATGCAAACTACAGCTTAATCTAATCCACCCGGTTAGTCTAGGGTTATCCATAATGCATCGAAAAAGAAGGGTCAAGTCATCATCATGAAGGGTACTTTGTCTCAATTAAATAAAAAAGCATTGCATTGACCTTTCTAAGTTCTAAAACCATAATGCCATGAGATAATCAATTGCCAACAATCTTGTAATACATGTAATGATGATCCCAAAAGGGGTTGAAATATGATGATAAAAAAATCCCAAAGACTAAGGTTTTAAACCTTAATATTTACAAAAAGGGCCATAATACCATTGTTTAAAGTATCATGTCAAACAAAAGGGGACCAAATAAACAATGATACATATGCCAAGTAAAGGTGGTAAGATGTGATATAATAATCATTTGATTATTATTATTCAAAACTAGAGACATGCTGACACCAAAACCAAAGGATATCCCCATCAAGTATGTGCATGTCATGATGAGCTTAAGACAAAGAAGACACTACATGAAAATAAGGTCAACATCAGAGCTCATGGAGACCATTTCGAAGTCCTAATTACCTTATTTTTCACAAAATAAAGGTATTATTTTCTTGCACATGCCTACAGGTGGTCCCCACATTGCAAGTTGAGTTATTTTGCCAAGTATTGAAAAGAAAGGAAATATTTTGCACATAATGTATTTTTACATGCCTTCACAAAAGGATAGAATAGAGAAGAAGAAAAAAATTCCTTTGCAAGTGGGTGAATACATAGGTGTCACATCATGCACAAAAGGACAAAGAACATGCACTTGCATTAGAGGAGACTTGCACATCAATCAAGATATTTTGTTAGCTAAATTATTCACCCAATTTTATTCATTGTATTAAAAATAGACCAATCAACTACACTTTGACTAAAGTGTATTTTTGTAACTAAGGATATTAATGCCTCATTATAAATTGCATGGTTATTTTTATTCCTTTATTTATTCATGATAAAGGCTAAAAATAACATGCATGGGAGAGTACATGATGTAGTCTATTTTTAGGAGGGGTTGGGTGAATTATTTTTCTATATATTGTGTGCATTAGCAAGGCACAAGTGAGACTTTTTAGATGTAGGAGTGTTGAAGCATATTTTTGCCAATTTTTCCCTTAAATGAGAACCAGTTATTTCCTTTCCAATTATTTGCAGTGGTGTATATATCTTATTAGCTCTTGTGAATGTTAATTCCCTAAATTAATTATCTTACCTTGCTGTAAATTTGGTATTTCTATACAGTCTAGTGTGCATGTTAGTTGTTGTGTTGTTGTGATTTATCCCTCAACACACAAGTGTTTGCCTTAGGATCAAAGCTGAAACCCATTGGTTCATTTTTAGTAATTTTTCTCATGTTATTGTGCATGTACTTAGTAAAATCCCTCAATCAATTTGGTGTATCACCCCATTTCAATTTTAGTAACAACAATCTTTTACCCTTAAAACTCCAAAAAAACCCCAAAAAATTGTTTAGGATACATCAATAAGGAACAACCTTGATACCTGGAGACTCACCTCAATAATAGGTATACCCACAAACCCGAGGTGTTTCCATTGTATCTACAGAAGTGAGGGAGAGAAGCAAGCTTAGATCCCCTATCGTTTTCCCTCAATTAAGGTGCACTTATAAGAGATAACAATTCTTTATCCACTTGCAATGTTATTTTGTCTTCTTCTTTGATTTGTCCTCTTGCGATGACATGCAAAAATTACACTCGTGCAAGAAAAAATAATGCATTTATCTTCATACTTAGCAAAAATATTCAACTCCACTGTGGGGACCACTTATGCACATGTGTAAAAAGAATATCCTCTCCTTTGTATGAGGCCTCTTTAGCATAGTTTAAGGTAAGTTTGGAAATAATAAGGTAATTCTTTACCCCTCTTTGATATACTCCTCACCATCATGTTATTTCTTGACTTGGAATATACATATTTGTTTAAACAATAATTTCTCCCATTTTGACTAACATATGGTGCATACTTTGGATAACATAATGATTAGCCCCATTTGAATAACCATGACATATATTTTGGCCTCCTTTGATTGATTTTGGCATGGTATAAATTATTCTTTGATAATAAACATTTGATTATTAGACCGACCTTGATATCACATTACACACAACTTAAGAAGACGAAGGCCAAATGTCTAAGGCAATAATTGTTCAAAATAATCATTCAACCTTTTTTTTAATCTATGTGGCATATACTATGTTTTCAACCTTTAAACAAGGTCAATGAAATGATTTTAATTTAAATGGGATATACTCTCCTTTGCCATGATGACTTGACCCATTGACTAGTATTTTGGAGGTATTAATATAGCGTAACAATGGTGAAGTTAGGGTCCTCCGTCAACCTCCACATTTGTACATTTCTTAAACTCTAGTTGAGTTGATGGATTTTGATTTTTTTGTTCAATTTGTACATTGTGATCATGGGTATTAATTTAGAACCTTAAGTTTAATGATGGTTGAGTTTGTGGGAAATTATATGCACCGTAGATCTCTCGTACTATGATAATCTTCACCATTCGATTTTTGTACCATGGTAACCTAGGTTGCATTAAATTTAATGATTTGATATTTTCCATTGATCACTATATTGGGCTAATATGAACCATTGATTTTGTGAACCATGGTTGGCATAGTGATTTGATTGGATTTTACTTTTGAGCCATCATATACTTGATGATTTGGATCGTTGATTTGATAACTCACCTAGTGAGTAAGTTTAATTTGGAATTCGATTTGGTGAGATAAAACAATCCAACCCTAATCATTATGCTTCTTTCGCATTTGGAAATTTTAGGGTGAAGCCCTAGAAAATTTTTATCATGATGTCATTGATGAGGTTTTGAGCTCGATTCCTTTGTATTTTAGCCTCTACAAGGCTCAAGTGAGTATGAATATTCGGTATTTCGCCATTGTTGGACTCTTCGAGCTTTGATTTGGAATTATTCCTAGTATGTAATTCCTTCCGTGAGGTTTTGAGCTTCGAATCTATGTTATTTTTAGTTTATGTGAAGCTTTCTAGAATTTTATTTGTTGTCTATGGCGGTTATTAGAGATTTTTTGAAAAAATGGCCATCGTTATCCATTCTTTCGAGATCATTCTTCGCAAAAATAATGAACTCTGTGAAAAATATGTGTGCATATTTGATCATTTACTATTCTTAATGGCTAATTAAATGTTTGGTTTTGTTAGCTATCATGGTTATCATTCTTGAGCATTTCAAGCTCTTGCTTTTTTTCAGAGTATGATAGATAAGGCCTTCATGTCATCATTTAAAGTAAAATGTAATTATTCTCCTAAGAAATGTGAATGCTTTATTTTCTATAATGTTGGCATGCTCAAGCACCGATACTTCACTTTCTCTTCACTTTTCATTGTGTTTTCTGAAACGACAAACAATGTCGAGTTTGGAAAACTTGTTAATGCTGCTCTCTGTAACTCAAGGGTTTTGAAGAACTTGACCTTTTTGGTAAGCCATCGAGCCTTTCTTTAAAAAAATTTGGCAAAATTTGTAGAAAATAAACATCCACTTAAGAAAAATAGATATTTCCTTTTCTAAGTCTGCAAAACTTACAAAAATTGGTGAATGTGTTCTTAGAGACCTACAATCATAATGGAGGCCATCATTGTTTTTATTTACTTTACTTCTTTGGAGTTTTGAAATAAAACAATGTGAACCTTGTTTGATTCTTTATCTTTGATTTTTCGGTTCAAAACCTTTCTTTAATGGGTGATCGTATGTTTTTCGATATATCCCTTTATACTCAGAATATGTTTGCTTTTGATGATCTCATTGTATTTCTTAACTCTGTAACTACTAAGAATTCTTTGATCTCACACTTGAATCCATTTCATTGATTATGGTTGTCATTACAACCCTACACCTTTCTAGAAGCCTTGCATTATCTTTTGGCTCTAGTCTAACTGGGCATTTTCATCCTTTCATGATTTCATGGTATTAGTTCAAATATGTTGATACTTTGTTGACTTTTACAAAATACATGTTCTGGGTTTAACATCTCGATGACTTCTGAGTTTTTAATAGCTTGGGTTTGAGATTTTGGAACTTGCTTCAGTAACTAGCTTTATTTGACCTTTGCTTTCCTTTACCATTTTGGAGACTTTTCTATGATCTCGTAGTGAGCTGATAGAAGGGTTTCAAAAAAATTGTTCTTATGTAATAATTTATCTCCACATCTTTTTTCTTTTGGCATGTAGATTAAGATGGAGGCATTGTCTCATTTCTCACATGAAAATGTGTTTGTATTCATCATCTGTTTCAACAAGCCTTATACATTATGATTTTGATTTGATAGCTCTACAAATTTTCTATCATGCATTTCCTTTTCAATGGCTCCTAAAAGTATACATGATATAACTCTTCTTTGTATTGTAGCATTCATTTTTGATGTTCATGCATTCATTCATTTAGGGACTAATTTCAATACATGTAGCTCTAAAAATGAAATGCCTTATGAAAAATAGGCAATGTGACTTTATATTATAGCTTGATAGCTATAACATATTGTTGTATACTAAGTTTTGATAATGTATAGGTATACTATAAAAAAATTCTATCATGCATTTCCTTTTCGGTGGATCCTAAAAGTATACATGATACAAATCTTCTTTGTATTGTAGCATTCATTTTTGATATGTTCATGCATTCATTCATTTTGGGACTAATTTCAATACATGTAGCTCTAAAAATGCAATGCCTTATGAAAAAGAGGAAATGTGACTTTATATTATAGCTTGATAGCTATAACATCCTATTGTATACTAAGTTTTGATAATGTATAGGTATACTATAAACAAATTTTCATCGATAAACTTGTTAATTTGATATACTTGAGATGAACTCATGAGCTCTTTTATTTTGACGAATTATTTCTTTTACCTTAATACTCTTCCAATCTGAAATTGAACTTTGCTTGTGGCTTGATGTTTGAATTTTGATAGGCTTAAAGACCGTAAAGTAACACAATTGATACTTTGGACTTGAAAAAATTAAAGTTGTTTTGATTTCAACTCTGTTGCTTCCTTTGCTTTCCTTTCAATCTGAAATAGGAGCATGTATCTTAAATTTTGATTCTACTATAGATGAATACTTAAATAGAAATCAGTCTCTTCAACCTACTATTTTTCATAACTCATTCTAAGGAGTTGAAAATATTTAAGTATTGATATAAACTATATTTTTGCAGTCTTATCTTTCATGAACAAAATTGTACTTGATTTTGAAAGACATGAATGCATTTTCCTCCATAGCCTTGAATTATGTTTATAAATTGAATGCAATATGCATTTGTTAGTACATGACTTAAATCGTGGATTGTTTTCTTTTCTTCTACAACCTGTACCTAATGTATCTTATGATTGCTTTCTGTTATGGTATTTGACTTCTTTATTCCGCAACATGCTTGCATTTGCTTACTTTGTGAAAAACTATGATCACTATACTTGTATCTCTTCTTATCCTACAAGTCTTGAATATGATACACCTTATACATAATTTTGTCCTGAACTTTCTTTGTCTTCATGGATGCAATGTATCCGATTCTATTAAGGTGTTACAATATTTTATTGTACTTGCAATGGTGAAAATGTCTTAACGTACAAGCTTAAGTTCATGCAGATCTATAAACTGTTAGATTGAAAACTTGATGTCTTTTCTTGTTTTGTTCTTAAACACTTTTGTTTGTTGCAAATAGTAGAGAATTTTCCATTTTCTGAAATTCTTTCCTTGTTCTTTTGGAATTATGCAAAAGTGTTTTCACTTGATGAAACATGACCTGAAGATAGCATTCATTTATTATTTTTGTGTTCTTTTTGTAGAATGCTTTTATACCTGTAATGTCTTGATTCTCTTGAGTTGTATCTTTTAATGAAATATTGCATTGATGAAAATGTCTTCTTTTATTGTTACAATATCATTTAAGAATACTTCATCTATTGTACCTACACACTTCACAAAATAGTTAGAAAAATAAAAGTCCTTTAGCCTCTCTTGTATTCCATAGAGATTTTCTTTCTCTTTCTTTTCTATCTATCATGATTTCGTGAATGTTATGAGCTTCGCAAGATACTAGTTTATAATTATGCCTTTGATGTACCTTATGCCTCTTGATTTTAGGAGATTTATTTTCCTGAAGCTAGTAGCACAGGTATGTAGATTTAACCTTGAGCTCAAAATTTGACAATCTTTTGTTTTCTTTCAAGTACATTGATGCAATGGAATGATGCAGAGAAGATGAAGATAAGGAGATGAAGTTGGAACAATGAAGACTAAGAGGAAACCCCAAGGAAATGATGGGTTCCTTCTACATTCCCTTGCTTTTAGATTTATACACATGTATCTCTTATTTTAGTAGTTATAAGTTACATCCCATGACTTGTGTGGGAAACATTGAAATTTCTTCGTGAATAAATGACATCAAATTTTGTAACTAAGTTGTATACTTTCTTTCTGGATTTAGTTTTTGATGATATGTATTGATTGTATAAAAAAATAAACAACTCAATCACATGATTAATAACATTTAAACATAAATAAATAATGAAATCTGATGTACATGTAACTTAAAAATGAACTCTTCTGCATGTAAGCTATAATTTTGTTTGTCATATCATAGTTTAACATCCCATATGGTCTATGATTCCTAGCTTCATCAAGGCTATGGATTGTTCCTTCAAATATTTTGTGTTTCCTTCTGAATCAATGAACATGGAATGACAACCTATGTGAGGTGTTGTGTTCCGCAACAACACACATAGCTTCTGATTACATGTTGTTAATCAATTACTACAACTGCTAAAAAAAACTAATAAAATTATATGTGCCCCCTTAGTTAGGTTTATCCATCAATTCCTTCCATCTGAAACGTAATTATAAGTTTTGAGTTGCCCATTTTTGTACCAAAGTGTAAAAATTGTCAAAATTTCTACCTGCGGGGAAAGTTTCTGCTAGCTTTAAGATCTAGTGCTAATGCAAGTCCATAAACAAGCTGTTATGGGCTGTTTCAGTTAATTACCTACCTAAATTTACCATTAGATAAAGCTCTCTGCTCTTGTCCATTGGGCATGGAGTCAAAACATATAACCAAAATATTTCCTTTTATGAGAAACCAACCTTTCTAAAAAACAAGCTAAAGATGGGAAAGGATCGTAAACCATATCATGTGCATAAATGCACTTATTGAAATTTTAAAGTTGCAATGTGCATGAATGCATTACTTATTTAAAGGGAAATCCTACTATAACTAGTAATTATAAGATATTCAATAATAGTTCTTGAGAAAAATACCATTCATAGGAATGGGAAGTTCCTCTCTGTTAAGCCTTGAAAGATGAAATGCATTGTGCTCTTTGCAATCTAAAATCATGTAAGGACCACTCTAGATTGTATTGAACTTTGTGTGGTTTCTTCCCGAAAGCATTGAGTAATTTTGCATGATCAACATCCCATTTCAACACAATGTCTCCTTCATTAAAAATTTTGAACTTAGCATTTTTTCAAATGTGCTCTTGATCTATTTCTTATTATTTTCCATGTTCAAGTGAGCTTGATCTCTTAGCAAAGAAAGCAATGGGTTGTTTTGTAATTCTCATCATTCATGCGGTTCCATATGTTCTACATAATGAACTATTGCATTGGTTCATTCTCAAGTAATTCCATTTGATGTAAACTCTAAAAAATCCAATGCAGAAGCTCAATTTAAATAGGCATCCTTGCCTCAAGTCCATAAACAAGCTTATACGGTTAATCACTACCAACTTTCGATCTTTTAGGATTCAATTTATCAGAGCCCAAAGTGTTGAATTTAACATTAGATACCAAGCTCTTTGGTTGTCCTTGAGTGTTCTTCCGAAAAGATAATTTTGATCAATGGTTTTTGTTAGTAATTTCAACTAATTTGCTACATATAAGTAAACTAATATTGTGGGTAATAATTAGATGAAGTACTCGCATTAGATAAATATTGTGTTTCACATCCCAATATATTACCTTGCACTAAGAAATGCTAAGGCATTATCTAAAATGATCTTTTATAGTAGCTGGAACACCAATAATCCTCTACAAACTATACCTTCGTAAAATGATAAGATTGAAGTTTCATTGGCTTCTTTCAAATCCACTACTTCAGTCCAACATGTGAAATAATATGTGGCAATCAAGATCCACTTGTGTCCTTGTGATGAAGGAGTATTTATCATATCAATGAATTCAAGACCCCACTACATGAATAGTTGATCCAATGAAATAGGTTGCGAGGGAAGCAAAGATAGTCATTTTTTCCAACAAAGAAAACACATTTTTTTGCACATTTTTAATCCATTCAAAAACATTCCTTGAATATGATGGCCCAACAATAACCAGCTTTCATAATTTTAAGAGTTGTAGTACGTGTTGAGAAGTGACCTCCTATAGGTCCTTCATGAAATTCAGAGAGTAATTGTTACACTCTATCATAATCAACACAATGCAACAAAACTCCATTGATATCTTTTTTAAACAACACACCATCAATGAAAACATAAGGTATAACTTGTAATCTGAAATATATTTGTTTTTCTTGTCCATAATTTCTAGATAGATCCCATTTTACAAATAATTGATCAAATTAGTCATCCAACTTGATCCTAGAATCTTTGGATTGAGTTTTGGTTGTTGATTTTAGGATGTAGTAAAATTTCAAGTTATTGATACAAATTTCACTTGCTCAGGTCTATTCGTATTCGCAGCATGTTGTAATGGCTGTAATGATTATACGACTTTTGTTTTTCCATATCAGCAATCAAATGTTCACATAATCATTTTCCTCAGACTATTTTTACAACATGGATGTCAACATCATACTCCATAACTTTTTTGAATTTAACCTTTGCGTTTCTCATTCAATTCCTTGTTCAATAGGAATGCTTTAACACTTGGGTGAGAAACTAGAACATGAATCTTGTTATTTGAAAGCATGTACTTGAATTTTTTTAATCCTCTAACTACAAAAAGTACTTATTTTTCAAGAAAAATGTACCTTGTCTCGTAGTCATGTAAACTCTACCCAAAGAAAGCAATGGGTTGTTTTGTGTTCTCATCATTAACCCGAGTTAAAATGGCTTAATTTTTTTAGCTCCTGCAAGTTCATACATCATGTTGCACGGTTTTGAAGCACCACTTCTTAGTCAAAGTCGCAGTTGTGTTTTGCATGAAGCCTAGGTCTTATCAGATGATTCCCCCGAGTCCTTATCAAAATTGGGATTTTCCAAAGTAGGATCTTGTGAAATAGCTGATTTAATAGCTTCAAATCCTTTTCTTCCTTCTCTAGTCCAAGAGAAATTTTTTCCTTTCTTCAACATAGTTGTTAATGGCTTAACCTAAACAACTTGTTCTACAAAATCTAGAACAAATGTTCTAACAAAGTTGATTTTTCAGATTCCTTCGAGGAAAATTTGTAATGACTTCTTATGATGAGGAAGGGACAAGTATAAAATTGATTCAATTTCTGAAAGGATAGATAATTCTTTCCTAGAAACAATATGTCCAAGTAATTTACCTTGACTTTGAAAACCTAGTGTTGAGCCTTCTTCTCTCAAAATTTGTCTGCACGATGCTTCGAAAAGATTGACTTTTTGGATTCAATGAGATTCCAAACTACTTGACTTTTCAATGCTGAAAAGTATACCTTAAATGCATAAGATGATCATCAAAATTATTTGAAAAAACATGAAAAGAAGTAACATCATCTAAGTAAACTAATATACTTCAATACTATAGGCCTATATATAAGACACGTTGGGTGATGACACTCATGTAAACATGATATTCATTTATAGGATATGAAAATCCATGGTGGAACATTTAACCAAGTGTTGAGTGAAAATCACATGATTATCTTAACTCGAGTGATTGAAAAGTGTTGATACCTTTTCCCTCTAATTCGACAATGCCTTGCTTGGCATTAGAAATTCCAAAAGGAATTCTCTTATAAGCGTAAGTCCCCCACTTTGTGGTGAAGGATCTCTGTATCTATCTTCTTCACACATAAGAATATGATTATATCCACCGTACTCCATCTAATAAGGATAGCTTGTCGACAAACCTAAAACTGTTCTTAAAATTAGATACATATTGGGCAACGGATAATTATCTTTTAATGAAGCTTTGTTGAGATCTCTAAAATCCACATATAGTTGGACTTCACCATTATTTTTTCAAACATGCACAAGGTTAATAACCTAACTTGAATGTTTAACTAAAAGGATAATACGTGGTCCAATTATCTTAGACAACTCTTTTCTCATCAATGGTTCGATTTTGGGATTCACATGCCTTTTCTTACAGAGTGCTCGAGATTATAGGTTTTGTATTTGGTTGTAATTATATGGTATGTTGATCTAAAATGGTATCAAATCCTCTTAAATCTTGGTATTTACAAGAAAAAACATCTTTAAATTCTTTGCATAAATAGATAAAAGATTTTTTTTAGCTAAGGAACACACCTTTCCAATGTATAATTTGTTTTCATTATTAACTAAGATCTCTTCGTAATTATCTGCATGAGTTGAGATCTTTCCTTTGTCTTTTCTCGCGAGTTGATCATCTGAACTGAAAATGTCCTCTAAAGTGAAAAATCCATTGAGTAAAATTGTTTATCTTCACCTGCACTGTCTGATCACCATATTGGTGTTGTAATTTTTCTTGATTAACTGTAGAAAATTCAGCTTCTTACTACATAAATTCACAATTTTTTCATCATCTTCAAAAACTTACCGATTTTCTTCATTATCAGCCTGCACTGTGACAACAAGGTCTGATTATCAATTCATATATATGTGGCTGTATTTTTCCATTTTCCATATGTTCTAACACTTCAAAGCTAGCTCCATCGTGCCTTTAGTTGCTGTGGCCCTGCAAGTCTATCTACATGTTTATTTTCAACTCTTGGGACTGATTGAATGTTAATTGTTGTAAAATCATCCATTAACTATGAAACTCTATGTTTGTAAGATTCCTTATTTGGAATGTAATGAATTCTTACATACATTATAGTTCTTATGTGTGCTTCATGTTTAGGCATGTAACAAGTATGGAAATATTTATAGGAATTTTTATGAGCCTAAAGGGCATGGAAGGAACCATCAAATTCCTAATGTGTAGACTAGAAGGAAAAACATATCATGGGAACCTAGAAGAGTCAATTATGGTTCACCAAGAGCTAATTTGGATGTAAGACAAGGTGTGTCATAAAGTGTTAATCATAAAACAAGATGAAAAAGGTGAGGTACAGGTATTTAAGAGGGCTTGGGACCTCTTTAGGTCTCTATTCTAGATTGATTATGATGATATATGCCTCTACTAGCCTTCTTAGAGGTGCATTGATCCAAATTAAACATTGGAAAGAGGTGGAGCTAGTTGTTTAATGTATGTAGATGTGGAGCCTTTGAATGATGTAAAAAATATCAAGTTATGTGTGTAGTTCCTTTTTTTTTCAAGAGATTGAAATGTGTGTACCAAAATTACATTGAAATTTGTGTAGTCTTGTTATGAGTGGTATGTGTCAAAATTGAAGGTTGAAGCCGCATTTATGCTTTGTTCTTACAAGTCATGTTTTTTTTGATTATGTGTGGTTCTTGTATGATTAGATTCTTTTTTAGATATTGTTTCATGTATGATTCTTCAAATTGGCATCCCATCTTGAGTCATGGTCAAGTTGAAGCTTTTAGGGAAGTCTCTGCTACTAAATTTCTACATCATGACTAGTTTTGAGTTGGTGATAAAATTTGGGGGCATATATAAATATCTCTATCTATCATGAGAAAAATAAAGAGTTTGTCCTGAGTCATCAATGAGTCATGTAATTTGGCTAAGTTCAAAAGTCATTCATGATAGTGTGAATGTTTTCAAATGGTCTAGTGAAGGTGCATCACTGTCATAGGCTCTATGTTTTGTATTAGGATATGTGAGTCCATGTTTGTGTCATGTTATCAAGGTGTAAAGGTCTTGATCTTAATTATCAAAGTAGAATACCATGTACATGGCTTATTTGAGATTTTTAAATGTGTAATCATGTTATGTTAGTGAGTATATGTTCAAGGTGTACAAATATCAAGACTTGGAAGGAAAGAAATCAAGATTCAAAGTATGGTGGCCTCTTTCTTCTAAGAATAATACTTGAAGGTATCTATAAAATGTCTCCATTTAAAATTTTAACCCTTGGAATTGAGTTTGAAGGAGTTATTGCAATTTTGTGCTTTTTGGGCATCGCAGAAACCCTAACTTAGGGTTTATGAGAAAAAATGGCTTATATGGAGATAAAATAAATAAAATATTATGAAAATTTCATCATATGATCTTGACATAATAAGGAGATATTTTGAAATATTCAAGGTGTTATGACATACTATGGATGGTATTTTTGTGATAGTCCTAGATTGTTCTCTGGGAGACATAATTGGCACATGCAAATTGTAAATTGGGTTTATTTCCTTCAATAAAAATCTATAAGATTGATGGAGGTGATAAAATGGAAAATTGGTTATTCAAAACAAGTAAGGATTACATGAGAAAGTTAATATGCCAAAATTTATGGGTATTTTCTTCTCAAGGTAGGGCTAGTAGTCTATATGTAAGGGATAGAGAAGAGAAAATTGGATGGAGATTCTCCATACACAATGTGATCCTCAAACTAAGCTTTGAGTTACTAAATGGGCCATGATAAAGATAGCAGTTACAATGTCAATGATTAGGAGTTATCAATTTACAAGAAGGGTCAAATTTGTGTTTCATTGATGAAGACATCAAAGGACAATTTTGTGTGTCACCATGATCAGACATGAAGTATCTAAGGTATGTATGGTAAGTAACTTTATTAATATTGAAATAATTCATCATTAGCATGTTTCTCATATCATGGAGGGTTCAAGAAGGTGGCTAAGAAAGTTGCAAGTAACTATTCAATCCTAGATTTTCTTAGTCAAGACTGTTGAAAAGGATAAAATGTATTCTCCAAGTTTAAAAGATAAGGAAACATTACATCATATGAATATCAGTTCTTAAGCATGACAAGGAATGATTTTAGTTGAATCTTGAATGATATTTATATGACTTTAGGTGTTTACCAATGCACGAGATAGTGTTATTTACCCATACAAGGACTAGAGTTGAATATGACATGCAATGATAAGGTACAAATTTCTTTAGGAGGTAATATTACATCAAATATGATGAATCAAATCCTATATTGCCTAATCAATTAGGAAGATTTGGCCATGTATCTTAACAAGGTGATGAAAACATGTCTTGATATGAATGAAACTTGGCATGACAAGTGGTTTGGTTATGTAAAAATTTTTCTTGAAAATAGTTAAAGTAAAGGTGGTGTGTTCTCAGAGCTAAGAATGAAGTTTATAGGTGTGAAGTAGTCCCCAAGTAAAGGAAACTCATTTGATCCTTGATCAAGTGCATGGGGTATCTTCTAGGTTCTTGAATAATTTTGAGATTGTAAAGGTAAGTAGGCTTATGATATTGATTGTAGATGATTATCCTACTTCAAAATTACATCCTACAAGTTTGTAGGATTTTTTAAGTCAAGGGGCACCTCTCTTAAGCCCCTACCATGTCCCTTAATTGTTGTAAATAACTATTAAGCTTGTGTGAATAGTGAAGAAGTGTTAGACTAGGTTTATTAGTCTAGTTTGGGTTGTAATGTTGTATCAAAGGTTTCAATAGGTCTGTAACCATGCTACAAGATTGTGAGTGCATCTAATACAAGGGGAGTTCATATTTACTCGAGAGATGAAAAGGTGATATACGTTATATGTAAGGAGTGACATAGAAAATGAATAATAGTCATAGGTAAGACATCTTTGAGGTATAGGTACTTTCATTCAAAGGAGTATGAAGTTACATGAAGGAGACTCGAAATGTATGAGAAAGTGCTTTAGGTCAACGATGAAGTGTTTTTCATCTTACAAAGGCAATTAATCAAGGTAAGGAGTCAAATTTTGTGTCTCTCTACTAGATTTGGATGGTATAATCCCTCGAGGAGTGTTGAGAAGGTATTTTATAGGATGGTTTTGTTTCTAGGGATTTTTTAAATTAGTTTAAAATGAATGAAGAGTTGGTTTAGAGAACTTAGTCCCAATGTTCTAAAATGTCAAAGAGATAGAAGACTTGAAGTCAAGATTAAGTCTTGAAAAGTTAAGATACCTCAATAATGAAGTGTAAAACAAGGATGGAAGCCTCGCAAGATTTTATTAATAATCAATCAATTAATTACACAGTGTAAGCTGCAATATATATATATGTATGTATAGCATAAATACAAACAATAAAGGATGTTGCATGTACACACCATGAACTAATACAAATAATAATATTGTTAAAACAATATAACAAATCGTAGTAGTGTTTGATAAAATAGTAAGATGGTTATGATTAAATATAACCATATAACATTTAATAAATAAACTAACTAATATATAATGCATAATTAATTAAGGTAATAATATATTTACCCTAACATTCCCCCCCTTAATTTTGCATTGCCTCAAGGGATGAGGAAAGGAACTCTCTGAAAATATCGAACTTGTCACGTGTAAGTGACTTTGTGAAGATATTTGCTCGTTGTTCAGTTGTTGAAAAAATTGAAGTTGTATATTGTGCTTCAAGACATGTTTGCGTATGAAATGTACATGTACCTCAATATGTTTTGTTCTTTCATGAAAACTAGATTGCAAACAAGTTTGAGAACACCTTCATTGTCAACATAGATGGTGTTTGGTTTTTCCTATGGTATTCTAAGTCCTTCCAAAGTATGTGACATAGCCAAATCGCTTCTGTAAAGCTTCTCCTACGAACTATACTTGACTTTTGTAGAAGAGCGAGAAAAAAGTGTTGTTTCTTTCTTCCCCATGATATTGGTCCAGATCCCATAAAGAATACAAACCTTGAAGTGGATTTTCTGTCATCAATGTTTCCTACATGATCTGAATTTGAATATTTTGACAAGAAGAAGTTGTCATTATTCTTGTATTCTAGACCAAGATCCATTGATCCTTTGAGATATCTCAAGATGTGCCTTGTTTCTTTCCAATGAAAAATTTGGGTTCCTACATGAACCTGGATAGATAGATCACTACAAAGTTGATATCTAGTCTAGTGTAGGTCAGGCAAATATGACTCCTAATCAACTGCCGATAGAGAGTGGTATTTACCGTAGGAGATGGATCTAAATGAGACAATTGCAATTTGTTCTCCATAGGTGTAACAATTGGTGTGCAATCCATCATCCTAAATTTCTTGAGTGTTGTATTGTTATATTTCATCTGAGAAACAAATATGTGATTCTCTTTCTGCCATACTTCCAATCTAAGATAATAGTGCATCACCGAGATCCGTCATGTCAAAATATCGATTAAGATCTTTCTTTCGTTGCATCGATCATCCTCACTAAACTACCAATGATGACTAGATCGTTGACATAGACAATCAAATCACAATCTCCCCCTTAATTTTTGAGGTAAAGATTGGGATCATATGAATTTCTAACAAATCCATGTTACGAGATGCTCATTAATTTTGATGCACCATGCTTGGGGGTGCCTGTTTGAGGCCATACAAATATTTCTTGATTCGCATACCTTTGCTTCTTGACCGTGTACAACATATCCCTAAGGTTGAATCATATAGAATTCTTCTTATCAATCTTCGTTTAGGAAGGCACTTTTACATCCATCTAATGGACTTTCCAACCAAAGCTGTAGCTGCAGATCAAAGATCATCCCGATAATTTTGATCTTATTTATGGGAGAAAATGTCTCCTTGTAGTCAATGCCTTCTTTTTGTGCATATCCTTTTGCTACTAGTCTCACTTTATACTTTTCCATTATCCTATCTACTTTGTATTTCATTTTAAATATCCATTTACACCTAATGGGTTTCTTCCCAGTGGAAGATTAAAAACCACCAAGTGTTATTTTTCATTATCGATCGATATTCGAGTCCATGACATCTTTACAAGCTTTTGGCTATAGGGATTCCGGAATGTAGAGGGCTCATCAGACTCAATAACTCTACTCATCAAAGTAAATTTCACTTCTTCTCTTTATTTATTGCGAGTCAGTGGTCCAGGGGTGGATGTATCCAATGGAGCATCCATTCTTTCATCTCTTAACATGTTAGTATACCACTTGGGAATACGCTGAATTGTTCACGTTGGTCGTGGTTCTATAAGATCATCACCATCATCCCCATCATCACTTTCATCATCTGTGAGAACATCAACTTCAGTTCTTACAACTAGTGAAAAATCTACATCATGTGATTTTGGAGGAGGAGACTCTGCTTCCTTCTTCTCAAATAACTCAACATCTCTTTTGGTGTAAACTCTCCTGGTGTTCGGATCCATCAATATGTACCCAAGATTTTCTTCATTGTAGCCAATGAAAATGAGTTTATGTGACTTCATGTCCAATTTATTTCTGTTCTTCTTGGGTATGTGCATAATTTCTTTACACCCAAATACTTTGAGGTGTGTACATATGGTTTCCACTTTGACCATGCTTCATATGGTGTTACTCCGTCAAGAGAAACTATGGGCACTCTGTTTAACAAATACATTGTTGTCTTTGTTGCTTCTACCCAAAATGTCTTTGCTAGTCTAGATTCATCGATCATACATCACACCATTTCCATGATAGTATGATTTCTTCTCTCAACAACACCATTCTACTACGGTGTGTGTGGAGGAGGAATTTTTCGATGAATCCCGTGAGCTTGTAGGTAGTCTTTGAACTCATCACTAGTGAATTCCCCCCAATCTAAGTGGAGATTTATAATGTGATGACCAGTTTCATTCTCAACAACTACTTTGAACTTCTTAAAGGTTTCAAAAGCTTCACTTTTCTTGTGAAGAAAAAAATCCACATTTTTCTTGAATAGTCATCAACACAAAGCATGAAGTACTAAAATCCAGAATGAATCAATTGCATTAGACCACAAATATTGGTATGAACCAGATCAAGCTTGTCATGAGCTCAAAAAGTAATCTTCTAGAATGAAGCTCTGTGTTGTTTTCCTACTAGGCAGTGAGGACACTTGTTTGTATCCTTCTAAAGAGATGGTAACCCATGTACCATATTACACCGATGAAGTGTCTTGAGATACTTGAAACTAACATGACCAAGTCTCCAATGCCACAACTATGTAGAGGTAGAGTTCTTATCCGAGTGTCTAATCATCTCGTGGACAAAATCAATTAGAACATGCATCCCACATTGGAGAATTTTGCAACTATTTTCAAGCCTCATGATTTTCTCGAGTTAAACACAATTTATTGTTGGAATTACTATCAAAATCAATTTTTAAGTTATGATCTAGGAGTTTACTAAATGAGAGTAGATTGTTAGTCAACCTAGGGACATATAAGATATCTGATAGTCTACAATTGCATGAACCAAAGGGTAGAGAAATATTCTCAATCCTCTAAACTATATATGAAGAATCATCACCAAATGAAACATGGATTTTCAAAGGTGTATCCCTCATTGAAGTGAACTAGTCTCTATGGTAGGTCATGTGTCGAGTGGCTCCCGAATCAAAAATACCATACATCACTAGATGACATGGAAGGTTCACTTGATCAAGAAGTTTATAAGTAGTCTTCATTATAGATGAATGTTCTTCTTACTCAAAGAATATTACCTCATTGATCGGGTCTTATTTTTGAGTTCCCATTTTTCTATTATTGATTTTAGTTTGAATGTCCCCTTGTGAGATTGTTGGTGTTGAGGTCTATAATTGCTTGATGAACCTTTCTTATAAGTGTTATACCAACAATCTTTCAATTCATTTCATTTTTACAGATTGGACATTTATTATGTTGGGGTGTGGAGCCTATTTTTGGTCTTCTAGAATCAATATTGAAGTGTTGGAGTTCAAACGGTTAAGTTTGGAGACTTCAGGAGCATTCTGCAATCTTTTGTTGTGACATTGTTGTTAAGTTGTTAATTGGCTGTCAACACCGTGATAGTTTTTCCAGCCATGGGAAGTTGAAAGGTTATGAATTTCAAACTTCTAGGGTCAGCTTTAGGACTTCTTAAAAGGATTGTAATCCTATAAATAGAGGTGTTAGGGTATATTGAATATATATTAAGTGTTCAAGAGGTCTTGATTCTTAGTGATCAAGAGGTGATCAAGGTTAATCAATTGGGTGTCAATTGTGGTTTAACATCTTTGAAATTCCGTTGTGAATTTATAACTAAGAGAATCTTTGTGAGAGTTTTTTTACTCTTGTTGTTGATAAAATCGAGCAAGTTCTTGGTGGACGTATCCCACATTGGGTGAACCACGTTAAATCTTGTCTTGTCTTCTTTTGTGCATTATTTATTTATGTTGTTATATTTTTGTAAGTATAATTCTGCTATATAGTTTCCTACTATTGTGATTTGAGGAATTGTTTCCGCATATTTGTTCACTAATTCCTAACAACTAGTATTAGAGCTTTGGTGGTTTTTTCTAAAGTGGTAAATCATAGGGAAAGTTTAGCTTGAGTGGGAGCTATGACGGATGAGGGAAGATCAAGGGTTGAGAAGTTCAATGGGTAGAACTTTGGTTTGTGGAAGATGCAAATGGAGGATTACTTGTATCAGAAGGACCTCCATGTTCCTTTGGTTGGAAAATCAAAGAAACCTATAGCCATGTCGGATGAGGATTGGGAGTTGTTGGATAGAAAGGCACTCGAGGGAAATTTGGTTATGCCTTGCATCTTTGGTTGCTTTCAACATATTGCAAGAGAAGACCACGGAAGGTCTCATGAGTGCGTTGGGGAAGTTATATGAAAAACCATCTACCTCTAATAAAATATTTTTGATGAAAAAGTTATTTAATATGAATATGTCTGAGAATGGTTTTGTTGTTGATCATTTGAATGAATTTAATACGGTTGTGAGTATGTTAAACTCGGTAAAAATTGACTTTGATGATGAGGTCAGGATTTGTTGATTTTGGGCTCATTGCCGATAATCTGGGACAACTTGGTTATGGTTGTAAGTAATTCAATATCTAACAATTCAAAGTTAAAGTTTGAGGATGTAATAGGTGTGATCCTAAGCGAGGAAATGTGAAGGAATAACACTAAAATTCTTCTACTTTTGGAAACTATTTGACGGATGGAGAGAAAAGGGAGACAAAAAAATAGAGGGAAAGGTAACCATGGGAAGTCGAATGATCACTGAAGTTCAAATTCCAAGAGAAAGTTAGAATGTTGGTACTATGGGAAGGTTGGTCATATTAAGAAATATTGTTGGGTTCTTCATTATAAGAAGAACAAGGAGGAAACTAAAGAGGTAAATGTGGCAAAGATGTGATGTTTGTCAAGATTCCTTAATTATTTCTTTAGATAATATTGTTGAGTCTTGGGTGTTAGATTTAGGGGCTTCTTTCCATGCCACCCCACATAGACATTACTTTACTGATTTTGTTTAAGGAGATTTTGGACATGTATATCTTGGTGTTGATGAACCATGCATCATAGTAGGGAAATTTTGTGTTCGGGTAAAAATGTAGAATGGGAACACATGGCTACTTAAGGACATCATGCATGTGCCTAAGTTGAGGTGGAACTTGATATATGTGGGTCATCTGGGTAGTGATGGTTGTACGGTCAATTTTACAACGGATTATTGGAATGTTAAAAGGGAGATCTTGTGGGTTGCAAGAGGTAAGAAAATTGTACTTTGTATTTAATCAGTGGTGCTGATTATTGTAATTTAGTTGTTACAGATGGAGATGCAACTTTGTGGCACTAGAGACTCGATCATATGAGTCATAAGGGCATGTAGATTATAAAGGACAGGTTGCCTAGATTAAAGGAGTTAGATTTGGACTTTTGTGAGGACTATATTTATGGGAAATAGAAGCGGGTGAGATTCCTCAAGGTTGGACCTACCAGGAAGGAGGGTAAGTTGGAGTTAGTACATACAGATGTATGGGGGCCAACTAAGGTAAACTCTATTGGTGGTTCATGTTATTATGTCACTTTCATTGATGATGCAACTAGAAAATTTTAGGTATATTGCATTAAAAAGAAATATGATGTGTTTGAAACTTTCAAAAGATGGAAATCCTTGGTTGAGAATGAAACAGGTCTCAAGTTGAAATGTCTTAGGTCAAATAATGGAGGGGAGTATTGCAGCAATGAATTTCTTGATTACTATTTGGTAAATGGGATCCGCAAGAAAAGGATAGTTCTAAAGACTCCATAGGAAAATGGAGTGTCAAAGAGAATGAACAGGACAATCATGGAGCATGCTAGGTGCATGAGGTTACATGTGGGGTTGCCACTCATGTTTTAGGTGGAAGTGGTAAGAACAATTATTTATCTGATTAATAGAGGACCCTCTATGGCCTTAGATGGTGGTATACCTGAGGAGGCTTGGTCTGGTATGAAAATTGATCACTCATTTCTTAGAGTATTTGGATGTGAGGTATTTGTTCACATTGATAAAGATGATAGGACCAAGTTATAGGCTAAGTCTAAGAAATGCACCTTTGTTGGATATGGTGAGGATGACTTTGGTTTCCATGTTTGGAGTCTTAAGGATAAGAAAATATTTCAGTCTAGAGATATTGTCTTTAATGAAAAATTCATGTATAAAGATCAGTTACAAGAACAGAAAGAGGAATCAAAGAAAGGATACATAGTGTTAGAGGACATTGCGTGGACAAAAAGGTGTCCAAGGGGGTGATTATGGTGCAAGCATGTTCTAAGCACACCAATTAGGAACCTACTCATCAGGAACCCCAAACTCTGGAGGTGAGAAGGTATTCTAGGGTAAGAAGGGAACCTAAATGATTTACTCCATCTTTGAATTATTTATTTCTCATTGTAATGGAGAGCTAGAGTGCTTTGAGGAATCGGCGTAGGTAGATGCCATGAAGAAGTGGGAGTAGGCCATGGATGAAGAACATAGATCTCTTATGTAGAACTAGACTTGGGATTTGGTGGAGCTACCCGAGGGCAAAGAGCATTGTAGAATAAGTGGATGTACAAAATCAAAGAGGAAGACAGAGGTAAGAAAAGATACAAGGCCGGTTTGTGGTCAAGGGATTTACATCGGAAGAAAGGTATAGAATTTGATGAATTTTTTTCTCATGTTGTTAAAATGACTTCTATTAGGATTGTTCTTGGTTTAGTAGCAAGAGAAGACCTGCACTTAGAGTAGTTGGATGTGAAGACTACATTCCTTCATGGTGAGTTGGAGGAGGAATTGTATATGCAACAGCCATAGGGTTATGAGGTCAAAGGGAAGGAGAGGTTAGTGTGCAAATTGAAGAAGAGCTTATATGGCTTGAAATAAGCTCCACGAAAGGTGGTACAAAAAGTTTGACAATTTTGCGCAGGATTAAGGTTATTCCAAGTGTCACTCGGACTATTGTATGTATATCAAGAAGTCTTTTGATGGTAGTTATATTATTTTTTCCTATATGTGGATGATATGCTTGTTGCAGGAAAGAACATGCAGGAAATAAAGGTACTCAAGAAGCAACTAGGTGACTCCTTTGCTATGAAAGATTTGGGGAGAAAAATAAATCCTTGGTATGAGAATAACTCAGAACAGGAAGGAGAGGAAGCTGGTATTATCTCAAGAAGATTACATAAAAAGGTCTTGGAGAGGTTTAGTATGTAGGATGGTAAACCGGTTGGTACTCCTTTGGTAGGTCACTTTAAATTATCAAAGGAGCATAGTCCCAAGGTTGAGGAGGATAGAATCCATATGTCAGGTTATCATACTCTCATCAATAGTTGGTAGCTTGATGTATGCTATGGTATGCACTAGGCATGACATTTCCCATGTAGTGGGAGCAATGAGTAGGTTTATGAGTGATCTAGGTAGAGACTACTGACAAGTAGTGAAGTGGATCCTTCAATATTTGAGAGGGACAATGGGAGAAACATTGTGTTTTGGTGGATCAAACACTACATTGTGTGACTAGGTAGATTCAGACATGGTAGGATATTTGGAAAGCAAGAGGAACATGATAGGTTATGTATTTACAGTTGGTGATACAACTGTGAGTTGGATTTCATGGTTACAAAAGGTTATGGCTTTGTCAACCACAGAGGCTGAGTATGTTGCTGCCACAGAGGCAAGAAAGGAGATGATTTGGCTACAATAATTGCTTGATGAGTTGGGTCATAAGAAGGAAGTTGGGAGACTACACAATGATATTCAAAGCACTATTCATTTGGCAAAGAACTCCACTTTCCACTCTAGGATGAAGCACATTTAGTTGAGATATCATTTCATCAGGGAAGATTTGGAAGAAGATAAGTTGAAGCTGGAAAAGATTCATACCAATCAAAATCCTATAGATATGATGACCAAGGTGGTCACAAGGGAGAATTTGAAGTTGTGTTCAACTTTGATTGGCCTTCATGGTTGATAATGAAGGGTTGAGAACTTTTCTCAATGGGAACAATATCCAAGTGGGAGATTGTTGGGTGTGGATCCTTTTTTTGGTCATCTAGAATTAGTATTGAAGTTTTGGATTTGAATGTTTAAGTTTGGAGACTTCAAGAGCATTCTAGTCGTATTTTGTGACGTTGTTGTGACATTGTTGTTAAGTTGATGTTGAGTTGTTAATTGGCTATCAATGCCATGATAGTTTTTCCAGCCATGGGAAGTTGAAAGGTTATGACTTTCAAACTTCTAGTGTCAAATTTAGGACTTCTTAAAAGGATGGTAATCCTATAAATAGAGGTGTTAGGGTATCTTGAAGATATCTTGAGTATTTAAGAGGTCTTGAGTCTTAGTGATCAAGAGTGATCGAGGTTAAGCAATTGGGTGTCAATTGTGGTTTAGATATGGTTTAGCATCTTTGGAATTATGTTGTGAGTTCATAACGAGAGAAGACTGTGAGAATTGTTCTAATCTTGTTGATAATAAAATTTGAGAAAGTTTTGGTGGACGTAGCCCACATTTGGTAAACCATGTTAAATCTTGTATTGTCTTCTTTTGTGCATTATTTATTTATGATTTTATATATTTGCAAGTATAATTCTGCTATATAGTTTCCTACTATTATGATTTGAGGAATTGTTTTTGCATATTTGTTCACTAATTCCTAATATCTTCTTCTTTTGTTTATCCCCTTAATGTTGATACCGATTCGATGTTGGGAATTTTGATAGGAATTAGGTTTCCTTTTCCTTTTCCTTTCAATTTTGATGAGAAGAAAGTGCATGCTCCTCTTCATCATCCTTATTATGCATGGCTTCCTCTTGTTGCAGTAGTTTTACTAGTTTAGTGTTGTTACAAAAATGTGGCAAGAAGAAGGGAGATCTCGTAACAATGGGAATGAGAGATTCATTTGCGATTGCTTCTCCCAAGGCTAGAAGTGAAGCCCTTAACTCTACAACTCTTCTCAAGAGAGCTTCAATTTTGTCATTTTGGTTGAACTTCAGTGTGTGTAAATGACTCCAAAATTTAATATGACATTCTTGTTTTTGGCCTCGTATACCATGCTCAACTTATCCCATGCTTCTTTGGCTGTTTTGGCATCTCGAATGTGGGGTTGCACATCATCGAACACTCCAAACAAGATGATGAGTTTGGCCTTATGATCTGATATATCAAACTATCAATGTTGTGTTGTATCAGTAGTTTATCTTGTCAGAGTACCATTCACAATAGTCCAGATCTCTTAAAACTCAAGTTGTGTCTTGATTTTTGTCTTCCATGCAGCATAGTTGTTTCCTCTGAGTAGTTTTGAATCTGGAAGAAAACATTTGGGGGCATTGGTGCCCATTTTGTAGAAATCACTGACAGGGTTAGGATCTTATCACTCCAGGTATAAGGTCTCCCAATCTATATACCATCAGTCCAATATACTAAACCTTTCTATATATGTGCCTTTCGATATACCTAGCGATACATGGAAGAAGCTCGCCCTTTCTATATACCCGATAGTACATGAAAGAGGTGTTAACGTACGTGAAAGAATTTGATACGTGGTACCAAGACAATACTGAAAGGGGTCTGTGTGATTATTAACACGGATTAAAGAAATATCCTCATACACATGCATAACTTCGCTATATACTTGGATAATTTCTCAGTCTGGATTTATGTTGTGCAATCGTTCACATATGGATGGGATGGCTCATAGAGTGTGTATTGTGACCTTATTACTCCCCGTTGATTTAAAATTTTGATGCCTATATGACCTTGTTGCAGCTATATTAGGCATTAAGTGTAGTAGTAGTCATGAAATCTTTACCTGTAAGTGCTTCCCAGAGGCACTATATATACCGAACGTTGCGAATGAGATCTAGGATCTCGTGACTATTTTTATTACAACTCTCTCGCGCTTCGAGTAGTTACAATATTTGTAGTTGACTATGACAACCTAAAAATTAGTAAAATATACTAAAGCATATAATTACATTCAAAAATGAAAAAATTGAATGGCAGAATTTTTGTTTTGTTTTTCGGGCCTTAGTGGCCTCCGGAGCACAATATGACCCTATGCCAAAAATTACAAAAAAAAAAGCTAAAAATGAAATTTTTAGGTATACCTGCTTTAGCAAAAGTTGCTCAGAATGAAAAAATAAGAGGCCTAGGAGAAAAAACAAATTCCCTAAAATAGGGTTTTTCTCACTTAATTTTAGGGGTCTGTTTAGTTGTAACTAGAAGTTTAGCTGAGGTTTTTATGCTAGTTTTTCCTCCAAGTTTGGTAGTTTTTCCAAATTTTCCACTAAACTTAATTGTTTAAAATTTTTGTTAGGGGTGAGGGTAGAACCCCAAACCTCCCTTCCCCAAGTCATTTTCAATTACCAACTCGGCTCATATGAGCACTTAGGTGAAAATCAAAGCAACTTTTATTTAAACAATGAGAAAAAACACCAACCTCTTAAATGGAAATGTGGTTGGGAGAGATGAGATCCATGTGGCATGCAAACATGGGTAAGGCATTTAGGGTTTACACCGAGAATCCGTATTTCCAACTCTTCCTTTTCTTATCCTCCTTCGTTGTTATTTGTTTTAGCCATCTATTTATTTATCATTTTTTATTGTTTTAGGATCCTTATTATTGGATGACGGATCAAAATGTTTGACTACCTTGTATTGAATGTGTAGAGTCATGGCGAGGGTGTAGGGTCGAGGTGGAGCTCAAACATGTTGATTTTGTTTTTATAGGGTATGACTTCAAACGGATTTTCCAAAAAACTTTGGTTGATTTGTATTGTTTTTCTATTTGATCAATCACGCAAAACTTGAACCCGATTGGTTGACGAGGGTTTGATGTGGTAAAGAAGGACTTGATCCGTCCTAGAGAGGACTCCCCAACTTGGTAGATGCTCAAGGCTTGACCATTCAATGGTTCCCAATGCAATGAGCTAGCTCAAATTCCTGGCTCGGTGGAGAGCCTTCAACTTAGCCCAAACAAAACATTTAAAAGCTAATGCAACAGTAACTCGCCAACAATAACTCGGCTTAGTCTAGAAACAATTCTTCTTGGTAGCCAGCTCGGTCTTCAACTCAAATGCAAAGTTATGAAATAGTTTGATGCTTGGCTCCACATAAACACCCAAGCCTCCAAATGTGGCACAATAGATAATATTATCTATAACTAAGTAGTCCTCTAGATTTAGAGGTAAAACCCATGTTGGGGAAAATATATATTTTTTAATTTAAATTCTATGGAGAAAATTTTTCCAAGTGTAGGGGCACCGAGGCAAAAACAATTTTCCTTACAAACATCCGGGGGAGTGGCGGGGAGGTGTAGGGATGCAGGTGTTTTGGAAAGTTATGGAGGCAACACAAGCTCTCCTGGAGTGCAAATTCTTCTCCAAAACTTTTTGCTTCCTCTCTCCAACCTTCTCTCTGAGTCCGATTCCTACTCTAGTACTAAATGTCTTAGATGGAATCCTGTAGGATTTTATTAATAATCAATCAATCAATTACGCAGTAAGCTCAATATATATATATATATATATATATATATATATATATATATATATATATATATATATATATATATATATATATATATATATATATATATATTACACAACCGATACAAACAATAACCCGTGAACTAATACAAACAATAATATTGTTAAAACAATATAACAACTCCCATAGTGTTTGAATAAAAACAATAAGATGGTTATGATTAAATATAACCATATAACATTTAATAAATAAACTAACTAATATGCAATTCATAATTAATTAAGGTAATAATATGTTTACCCTAACATGAAGCTAAGGAGATAATTTTAGCTCAATTTTATCATTTTTTCAATGATTCTCAAGTTGTATGCATCTTCTCTAGGATTGCACTTGTACTCTCCAAGATGAAGAAGGTCAAAACAGGGCATGAAGTGATGTAAACATGCTCTTGAACAGAAATAAGGAATTTGTATGTCACTTACACTAAAAAAATGGGTAAGAAATATGCTTCTATCTATATATCATCATTGTTAACATGAATAGGTGTTGTATATTCTCTTTCCCAAGGGGAGTACAATCATGAATGCTTAGAAAGAAGGCAACATCATAATTTTGTGAGAAACTACTAGTTTGTGTACTACTATGAAGACTTTGGTTGATGTTTCCAACTAAGAGGTAAACCAATGAAGTTGAGTAAGGTGAATATTAGTTGTAAAAAGTATGCACTTTTTAATTAATATAAAAAGGGGGATAAGTGCATAAGGTTTTCCATCAATGAAAAATGAGGTTGTTGGCACGTTATTTTTAGGTGTTTTCATTGATGTAAAATACCATTAATGAAAAATATGATGATGGAGTAGAGTCATAGAATTCTCATTAGGTTGGTGACATGGATATTCAGAGGTTAACGTGATGGTATGAGGAGATTCAATGAGTTTGGCTTGTGTAAGCAAGCCTAATCAGGTGACCTAGCTAGAGTAGGTGATGGAGCATGGTGGTTTGAATTTTTTGGTGGCTTGAGGAGCATAGTAGGATCATGGAGAGAATTTTTGGAGTTTTTAGGAACTCACATGAGCTTTATAATATAGGTACAAGTTGAATATGAAGATTCGATGCTCATCTAGATTAGGTCTAGGTGCTTGGAGGCATGAGGCTAAGTTGTGAAGCCTTATGAGCTCATGGAAGCATGTAGGTGTTTCATACATAGTGTTTCAAGTATTTAATGACCTTTTGGAGATGTTTCATGTTGATTTATGATATTATTTCAGTTGACCCTAGCCTAAACCATGTAAAACCCCAAGGGCTAGTCATGCAAACAAGATGGGATGAGACGTTGGAGATATTTTTGAGCCATTATGATGATTGGATATCATTCCTAAAGGTTTCTAGAGGTGTTAGAAACATTTTGAGTCATTATGAGGAATATCTTATAAGATAAATTGTTTTTGGTGAAACAAGGTCAAGAAGAAGGTCATTTCTAGCTCAAATTAGACCTTATGATGCTCATCCTCAATTGTGTGCTTTCCATGGGACCATTTTGGATTTTAGGTATGTTTCTACATTGATTATATAAGGTTTCACAAAAATAATTAGCTCATTTAATAGTCACATTTTTTTGAATGGTGTTAAGAAGGTAAATAATTTTTGTGTGTTTGAAACCCTAGCTCAAAAGTGGTAGGAGATATTTGTCTCCTAAGTGTACATAATTTATTGATAGTTATATTATGATTATTGGATGATGTATAGGAGTCCTCTAGGTTTCCATAAAGGTATAGTAGAGCATGTGGTGATGAGTGGACCTCAATCAAACATGCATGTTTTCAAGACGTTCAATTTAGGAAAAGTTTTCCAAAAGACTCACAAAATAAATGGAGATTTTATTTATGTTCATGGTGGTTTCAGGTCATGAGGAATCTTATAAATGGCAAAGTGTGCCCTATTTGTGAAGACTAGTCAAAAGACAATTTTGGGGTAGTTTAAGGCAATTTACAGAGATGGTCTTGGTTGAAGGCCTTACACTTGGAGTTGGAAGGGTTTACAATATGTTCATCAAATAGGATTCATATAGCATGTCAATGGTATATTATTTTCATCTTAGTGATTTTATTTCATGGGTCATTCAGGTCAGTTTGTAGAGAAGAAGGTTTTTTGCTTCTTAGGGAGATATGATTTTGTTATAAGAATGAAGTGATTGAAGCATGAGATGAATTATTTGATGCTTGATATCACTTGGAAAGTGAATATGGATTAATTTTATTCTAATTTAATGCCTTTTTATGTCTTGGTAGTGGAAAATGGGTGAAAACTAGTTAAGTTTTAAAACTAGTTTCTTGGTAACATGATTTGGAGAAGAGGAAAGTAGTTGTGGTTTGAGCACATGGATGTTTAAAGAGGTATAAAATGGATGGATTTTTTCTACATGTATTTAGTATTTCATATAGTAGTAATATGCCATATTTTAGTTTATCTTGGGTAATATTGAGGCCCAAAGGTAAAGACAGGGTGTTGGAAACAATTGTTTGATGAAGGATATGAACCTTTTTGCTTGTGTTATGAATTATTTGATTGGTCCAATATAATTAACAACCATGGATTATTTTTTAATTATATACTACACATTTTTTATGAATTTTAGAACTTTACTAACCATGGTTTTGGTGTTAGTAAATTTTACCCATCCTAATGATGGGGTTTTGAGCATGTTTGGTGTAAAGTGGGTGGTTTTGGGCATGTCGACCTACATGGGTCATATGTGAATGTTTTAATGATTCAATTGGAATTTTGTAAGTTTATTTGGTTGAACCAATTGAGGTAAACCAGCTTGGTGTGTGTTTGAATCAAGAGGAAGGGATCAAAGTGAAGTTGTAGTTTAAATTTGAACTACTTGAGCAAGAGGGGAAAAGTACGACTTATGTGAGTGTGTGTTTAGGTTTGAAGGCATGGTTTGAGATATGAGAGGTCGTATTATAGGTTTAATAATTTTTTCTAAAGAGTGTGCAAAAATTTTAAGGCAAAACACGTGAAGAAAGTGAGATATATAACAAGCTAGGTGAATGAGGGATTGAAAGCAGGGGTTTGAAGAATTTTGGATCTGAATTTGGTGATCACCATCGGTGAGGTGTTGCATTATTTTATCGGTGATATTATTATCAAAATATTTTTGATGAGTTATATTCAAGTAATTTTCTTGTTGTGAGTAATACCAACAAGGGTTTAGGGTTTGGGGCTCCTTATGGTGTTGGTGCCTCACTAAAGAAATGTATTATGATGTGTAATATTCACTTGAGTATTTGTTGTGAGTAATATCACCAATGTTTTTACTGGGTTTTGTTCCCCTTGAGGGTTTCCTATTTATATTGTGTGTTTTGGTGTTCTCTCTCTTGCTCATGGTTATTTGAATGTATGGTGTATAATGTTGTGCACACATTAATGAATGGTTAATTGGTTTATGGTTTGAGAAAGCAATTATAAATTTATTAAAGTTTGTAATGACCGATTTACCCCTCCTCTCAATACATTGTGTTTCCAACACCACAAATTAAGTGGATTGACATGGTTTGTGGATCACAATGGAATACTTATGGGGTCCATATTCATGTTGAGCCATTGTTAGTTCATTCATGGCCCTTGGAAAGAAAATGACAAGTTGTGAGGTAAGGACCTCGGTGGATTAAGAATGTGGGGGATAAACATAGATTTTTGAAGGGGCAAGTCAATAAATGGGGATGTGGGTATATTTATAAGGAATGTAATCATGCATAGCAATAGGATTGGCATCGAGGAGCTCCTGAAACTCCATGTATCGGTGAGGGATGGTGGGAGGTAAAAGGATCCTAAGGATGTGGAAGATGGGGGTGTAGTTGGTCTAGAGGGAATAGAATAATGAGATACGAAAGGGTTGGTTTCAACATGAGGATTAGTTTAGTTCATGTGAGACTCATGGAGAGGAACCATAGAGACGATAGGTTGGAAACCAAGGATGAAGTGATCAACGGGGTGAAAGAGACATTGAAAAGGGTTGACGTTTGCTAGGAAATATTATTGGAAGTGGGTATGTTGTGGATGAGGTTGTTGGTTCCATTATAGTGGTTTGAGAATGAGTAAGAACCGACATGAAACATACAAAAAGAACTTATGAAAATTATTGATATGATAGAAAAATCACACAAGAAAGTGTTAATTATCTTGTTTATTTAGATAGAGTGTGAAAAAGAAAAAGAAATTCTCAGAGGGAACCTAAGAAGTGATCAACCTAAGGATGGTTTTAGTATGTTTAGGCGAGCATCCTTGATATACTGAAGGTACGTGAGACATAAATAAATGATGATTACTACCACATGGCTTGGTATTGGGGCCTACCCCTAACTTCACACACCATAGTGATAAGGGTGTCGGGTGCTTAGCCGATATACCGATAATCAAAAAAATCTTACACACCCTAAACATTGTGGTAGATTCCTTATTAGGTGATGAAATCCAAATAATCCCACCTAGTAGGAGTTGTTTTAGATGTGTTAATTGATTTGTGATTTTTGTTATGTGTGGAAGAATTGTGAATGTAAAATATTACCTCCTAGTTAGACTATGTGAGAAAGCAAAGATTAAGGTGTTCCTTTTAGATCTAAAAATCCAAATGTTATATTCAATGAGATCATGTAGAAAAAAGGAGGGAGAGAGATGATGAAAACTGTGAAAATAAGGACAAAATGAGAAATACCTGGATACATTATTTTTCCTTTTTTTCAATTTAAGCACGTGTGTTGTTGATCTTAGCAAACAAGATGCCCAAAGTATGTAAGTAAAGAATATATACCCGCATAGTTAGTAGAAAAAAGGAAATGGAAAATGGAAATGAAAATAAAGAAAGAACTCACCAAAGAAAAGGGTACATCCTATTAGGATTGCCAGAATGTTGATCAATTTTTCTTGCTCCTATTTCAAGTTAATGGAATGGTGGCAAGAAAACATGAAACTCCAAATTATGTGAGGGTTTAAGGATTCCTCTTGATATGTGATGATGATAAGGATGAAAATACGGGTACAAAGATCCCTCCTCGGTGATATCGATAACCTACACAACAAAGAGACAAATATATGGAAATGTGTTAGTATATAAGATTTTAGTTGCCTGAAAAAGTCATTCCCAAGAAGTAAAAAACTTCTAGGGATATATTTTAACCCACTTTGATAAAAATATGGATAAAATATCATAGATAAATGGGATGTAGGATATAGAAAAATATAATAGAGATGTGTTATATATACTAGATGTGCTAACATATAAATCTGATCATGTAAATGATATTAAATAAGATCAAACCTGATTAGGTCAATGGTGACTGAGAATTATAGGGACATTATATGGCAATCGTAGTAGAATAGATAATAACATGTGTAGAAAATAAGATCTAGATCTAATGCTTTGAGAATGTAGTAAAACATAAAGGATGTAAGAAAACTAATATATCCGATAAGGAAATGGTGGATGCATATTAGGTCGATGATAACTAGGGGAAGATTTAGGATGGTCTACAATAATTGGGGCCAAACATCAAGATCTAGGTTTTTAGATAGCTAGATCATAGATACAGGAAGTTTGAATGATGAAGGAAGATAGAAAGCATATGTGAGTTAGGGTAGGATGAAAAAAACAAAGATGAAATAGATCAAGTTGATGACGCATCGGGATTGTGAAGATGAAATATGAAATGCCAAATGTGCAAAACAACAAGGTTGGAATATTTGAGGTAGTGTAATGAGTGGAAAATATATGGTATAAAATGTGGGTGGCGAAAGTAAGGCATATGCCTATTGGGTCAACGATGATGAAACATGGTCGAAGGTGACCATGGATAGGTTTAGGGCTTGATGGGGCTAAATAGATGGGAAAAGAGCTATTAAGAAGGATCTCGTGATGGAAGGTGAAACGACGAGCTCCAAAGCAATTATCAGACTTGAGGGACCAATGAAAAGGGGTGATGATATAATGGTGGGGGATCTAAGTAAGAAATTTATTTCAAATCTCCCAAGATGGCATGTAAAAATCTCCAAGATAGCTCAAGGTGATGGCTACAACTTTTAAGAAGAGAAAGAAACAAAGTAAACTCGCAATAAGGCCTAATTCTCAAAATTTTATCCTCTTGAGGAGGGGTAGGGGTATACTTAAAGGGTCAATAGCTACCATCTAGGGTTACCGTGACTACAAAAATCATCAATTTGGGTGGTGGAGATGATGATCAACTCGATACAAATGGCCCTAAAGGGATTAAATTAGGGTTTTAGGATGTTTAGGTAGGTTAGGGTTGCATAGGGAAGATAAAAGGTGGTTGGAGGGTGAAAATGCATTGAATGGGGGTAGATAGGATTTTAGGGAGGATAAATGGGTGTTTAGGGAAGTTATTAGGATAATAGATGGGTTTATGGGTAATTAAATGTGATTAGGGGTAGATTAGGGAAGATAAAATAATAATGAGGTTAAGATGGGATTAATGATATTAAAGATGGTAATAGAGAAATAAATAGGATTTAGTAGGGAAAGGGGAATTCAAATAGGGAGAGAGGTATTTGTGCGAGATGACGATGAAGGGGAGAAAATGTGGGATGGAGGGAAAGCATACCAAAAATTGGTGTCTACATATATCAAAATTCAATTATTGTGAAGGAAGGTAAATCATTCCATTCTCCATAGAATTGATGAGTCACTTACTTCCAAGAGGAATAAAATTTCCCTAACACAATGAAAGAAAACTTCCCGTGAGAAACAAAGTCAAACACACTTAGAGATACATTTAACTAAGATTATGTCATTTACATCAATCAAAATAAACATTGTGCGAGAATTGTATTCTTTATAAAAATAAAATGACACCTAAAGTGTAACATCTAGGATCGTGAAGGTGACTCTAAACTCATATAAGGAATCTTGAATTAGAGTGAGCAACAAAGAAGACTAATTCCTTTCTCATTACAAATATATTATATAAATGGGTGATAAGTAAAATATAAGTGGTTAAACTTATATCAATACCAAGATGGTAAATTTGGGATTCATGAAATGCCTTCTAATCCCACCACCTTCTATCCAAAGTGTTGGAACCGTGATGGTCTATATATGCTTTACACCCATCAATATGGAATCCCTTGTATCTTTGCCACAAAATACACTTTTACCCAATCTATTTTCTCAATTCCCTCTCTTGTAGCCTAGTCATTTACATTTTATAGGCTTGAGTAGATCTTCATGGGCTGATTGAATGGATATTCTAACTCCCAATTCCTTCCTATTCTTGAAGATTATGATTGGAATAACATCTACAAATAATCTGAAATCCAATTCTAGTGCCATCAAGACATAAAGAGGCATGTTAATATACTTACAAAATTTGATGCATGTTCTAGAGAATAGAGTAAGAATGGAAATATTTAGTAGGGTCAAACCAATGGTATATACATTGTTCCCTATCTCATTTCCCTCTTACATCGAACACATTGTTTTGGAGAATGAATGACTTCCCATACCAATTACCTAAGAACTCAAAGTTTATCTCATCATGCGCGTAGTTACGTGATGATGAGATGCAACTCACAAGAACACAACTAATGTGTTTTTCACAAGTAGAGGAAAGAATTTAAGAAAGTAGGATAACATGACTATGGGATAAATGGTGCTTAGTATTACATAAAAAGGAAATGAAACTACCTACAAATTTACCAGGGAACTATCTTTATTGCATACTAAATTTCTAAAAAAGTATGTTCCTGTATTGGAATCCATTACTTGTACCACCATACCCAAAACAAAAAAATGAAGGAAAGAAAAGTGTATCACATTGCTATCAAAATAATCATATCAAATAATTTTCATTTTCAATACATCAACTTGGGTTGGCTCGTAATCAACAATGTTATGTATTTCAAGTTGTGCAAGGATGATAGTAATAGGTGCATATCATATAGCCTCTATGATGACAGCTGCAACTCACAAGAACACAACAAAAATTATAAATAATTTGAAATAAAACTTTAGACCTACTCACATTGTTGTCAAAATACTCACATTAACACATGAGTCCATATTCATGTGTTCAATTTCTATACTCCAACACCTTATTTGGATTTAGGAAGACATAGGATTTCAAGTCTATCATTGACATTTTGTCACTTTCTTCCACCAAAGGAAGTTGTTAATATAATGAACCAATTTAAAATAGTCTTATATAATGAAATTGGATTAAAAATATTTTAAACACAACAACCAAACACATATATAAACAATATTTTTACGATGAAAATTTCTAAAGGTTACATCCTCATGCACATTAATCTATAAAAAGATTATTATGAAGAAAACATGTATAGGTTCAAGCCTAGTGCCCCTTAAGCTATGCAATGGGTTTTATAATGAAAAAATCCTATAGATGTGTTTAGTGGAAAATAACCTATCATTTTGTTTGAAATAAACTTCTCTAATGAGTTTTCTAAAGAGATGTAAAATATCCTTCAAGATAAAACAAAGGAGGAAAACCTCTTAGTGTTCGATTAATTTTCTCGCTTTATTTGTATTATCCTACTTAGGATATTACACCTCATTGGAGTTTCCCTACACTTATGGGATATACTTTCTTAGGTGTACACTTGACTACACTAATATAGGTGTTAGTCACCACTCAACTACACCATTCTAGTTTATTGGTTACCACTATTCTAGGTGGATATTTCCATGATACTAGGAGGAGGTTACACATTCACCTCCTATATGTACATCTCTTACATTGTTTATTTGATTGTATTGAGTTGGAGATATTTTTATGTTATTATAGTTATCTATCTTTTATTTTCGTAATATTATAGTCTTGTATGATTTCATTGTTTTTTCTTAGAAAAATTCACATTTCATATCATTTCACCGTGCAATCTTCAAACTAGTAGATCCATGGCGCTTCTCCTATATGGTATCATAGTCAAGCTAGTATTGAGGTTGTTTGATTATTATTGTGTAATCTTATTTTTCATTTGAGATCATTATTTACAAGTATTTGGGTGTTATTTGGTGTTGGTTTTACCTGGTTTGTGGGTATATAGCCTATTTGTAGGCTTATGAGGTTTAAAGGCCCACATAGTGCATATACGATTCTAGAGATTGCTTTTTGCTGTGCCTTATATCATTGTTGTAGGATCCCTAGAATCTTTATCTAGATCTAAGAATTTTCGAACCTATGAAGGACATGTTTTCACATGTGGTAGTGATTTACATGTATGTTTAGACTTGAAAAGGGCATGTTTCTGATCAAGTGGTGTTTCGGAGACATGAAACCGAGTTTCCAATGATCCACGCACGCATTGCAGATCCATGGATTTAGTTGTTGTTTTCTCGATTCATGCAGCGAATGTTGTTTTCTACACTTGGATCTACAACAATTTCAGGCCTACAATGAATATCTTCTTGATCCATTGTGGTCATAACTTATGTACTAAAAATCCCTCCTTATTTTTCTAAAACTATATTTTTAGTGAAAAAGTGCATTTCAAGTTTAGTGGAAATTCATTTAAAATAGGGATTATTTATGGGAAATAATTATTATAAAACTTTTGATTGGTAGCTCAATATTGAGTGTCATTTTTTTCAAAAGTTAAATATTTTTCATTTCCCAAAGCATTGGACCTATTTATTTTGTAAAACACACTAAGTTATAAAGTGCCAAAGCGTGGGGGCTTGATATAGTTTCGGGGAGTGTCTTGTGTGTTTCCTATTTTGTTCAAAACTTTTTTCTTTCCACACATTTCTTTGTTTTCTGCAACAACTACCACAACCTTTATTTTTGCACTAATGGATCTAAGTTCAATTAACCCACTTATACCTTTTAACTACCATGAATGGAAATCTAAAATGATCATTACAATTAGGAGTAAAGGGTTGTCTTTGTATCACAATGGGGTTAGAACCTGAGCCTAGTGTAGAGGCAAAAAAATTTAAGTGGTTTAATAAGTGTGATGAATCCTTTGGTATTTTTGTCTTTCAGTGTCTCTTGAACTCCTATTTCATATAGAGTTAGCCAAATATCCCAACGAGGCGTGGAAAACTTTAGAAAGCTTATTTGGAAAAGTTGACATTATGTTATCTGTAAAATTGACGAGGGCAATTTTACGTGAAGGTAACCATACCAAAAATTTTGTTTTCGTTCCCATTAAGATCCCCTAGCATTTGGAATGGCATAAAATCCCTTTCCGGAAAATCTAGTTTTTCGAACTTAGTCATTTGGTCCTTTTTGGGTCGGGCGCAATTTTTATTCATGTAACATAAAATGAATTTGCGCTTCTATTCCTTTAGCGCATCCTTTGGAGTGTTGACATTAAAATTGTTGCTCCTTCCTATGATGCACCCTTCTAACTCGTGTATCGAGGCGCATGCACCACCCTGTCGACACTAAAATTGTTGTACCCTTGAATGGTGCACCAAAGCGCTAAAAAGGCAATGTCGATAGTCCCGAATCTGCCACAATGGTGTAAATATTTTCATGTTGTCATCTGTTTTGGTGCGCCTTACAAAAAAATTGTGGTGCATTTATTACACCTTTTTCTATAAATAGGCGCATCCAACTTGTCATTTTCACGATTGAAAACACGTGAAAAAGTTAATTCCTCTACACCTGTCAGTGCTCCTGTCATCCCCATGTCACTTTACGTTGCATTCATGGACCCCAGTATCGTTTCTTCCATCCTATATATTCCTAGTAAGTGGTCCTTTCTCTTCTTGTGTTGATTGTTTGTGGGTTTTTTGTATTGTTTTTAGAGGTTGTTAAAAACCAAGAAAATGAACCTAAGAAGCTTCCCCCAAACCGGTTTTACCCTCCTTCTAGATCTTGCTAACCTGGAAGGCCTTACTTCCGAATGGCCCCTGAACCTCTTTTCTCTGTCCTCCTCACTATCCGAATCTATGTTAAAGGAAGCCCAAAAGCCACAAACCGATCAAGAGAGAGAAAATCTAAAGTTATTACAATCCAAAGCCACGGCTTTCTCTTTGGCGTAAACAAAAATGTTGTTGCACAAAACATAGTTGTCTTGAAGGGGTGCACTAACCCTACTGCAAGACGCATCCACCCCACTCCCTATAAAAATCTCAAAACCCTAACAAAGGTGCAAGCGCAACTCCAGCTACACCAGCATTTGATGTCATGCAGACTCTTCTGTGTCGCACCAAACCTAAAGAACTAGCGCATCGAACTCAGTGATACACCATTTGAACCTGCGCCTTTGGCGCACCATAACTATATGCAACATGTATCATATCTGTGCCAATGGTGCATCTTGCAGCCTTGCAACACCAAAATAATCTGCGCCTTTTCAAAACCCTTCATATGGCATAGGTGCACATCCTTTGACACCAACATTGAATGTTGTGTGTAGTATTTCTATGTGCCCTGCACCCCTTTGCATTGTTTTCTTCCATGCAACACTCTCCAGTAGTGTGCCTTGCTTTTTTCGACCGCAACCTGCAATACAATTGCACCTTTGCCGAGAAACTTGTAAATTGATAAGTTTTCATGCGTAAAGCTTTGATGGATGATCTAAAGGCTAACATGGCTCTTCTGCGAGTGGAATAACCTACTTCTTCTTGTAGATCAGAAATTGAACTTGGATTTTCACATGTCTTCATCAAGTAAGAGGCCAACAAATTCAAAGGGTAAGGCCAAACTCACAGAGAAAGTAATGAAGTACAAATACCAAATGGTCGGGATGCCCGAGTCCCTTGCGAGAATGTGACCTGACATAAGGGATTCGAGAACTTGATCACATCGATATGGAGGACTTTGGTCCGAACCAAAAAGGTCACAGTGAGTCCGTGGATGAAAAATTGGTCGGCGGTGGTTTGATTCACTGGGGGATCCCGTGAGTGCGGTAAACAATGAATTCATGATGGTGGTGGCCCATTGCTACAATAAGGACACAAGATGTGTCGAGAATGAGAAGGGTGAGGTTATAATCAACCTCACTACCTGAACTTTGAAATCATGTTGGGTATCCCCCACCATTGGCACTTTGTGGCAATAAGCCAAGAATATCGTATAAAATCATGGGATGAGAATGAGGACAAGTGCATGTAACTTATGAACGAAGTATACTACGAAGAACAAGAAGGTGATAACCGGTGGCCATAGGTTATTCATCGCAAATGACTTCTAAAGGAGTGAGTGACACCATAACCTTCCTAAGTAGGGTATTTGGGCTTCCTGATGCCCATTACTTCCACAAATGGATGCTCAGATTTTTGGAAATAATGAGAAAAAATGTTCCCGATCAACGTTTTGAATGGGCGAGAGATCATTATGCACTATCTCCGAGCAACTTCAATAAATCTCGATAATGGGAGGTTCTACATGAACTCCTATGTGGTATCTGTAACTACCTCGAAAGAGACTATCCAGAGTGCTAAGTCGATGTAGGGTGTGGCCCCAAGTAAAAATATATGAGTATCATCCGAGTTGAGGCTGGAAAACAACATCCCTGATTCGAAAGATCAATGATGCCTTCTTCTACGGCATCATCGCCTCTTGAGGCCCAATATGACTCACGGTCGGATGACTAAGAGCTTGGTGACTGCCATAGAGAAGTGGGGGTGTTATTTACGCAATTCCCCACTTTCACCTATCTCAGGGCCACCAACTTCTTAGGAGAACCCACTAAGCTACCGGGGTATGTGGGGCCTAAGTGATCCTATTGAGTGTCCAGCCATCTTATCACATACCACAAGAAGTTCTGAAAAGGAAGAAGGGTGGAACTCCTTTCCCCCTCACACGGTGGGCAAATACACTGCACTTTTCACACCAAATCTGGGAAATATTAGTGAGCTGGAATTGCTCAACTTGAAACACAATTTCTCGGCAAGGCCGACCTTTGATCCTCGTAAATTTCCTTCCAAGGGAAAAGCTTGATCGATTCACATCCCACAGATCGAAGATGTCTATATCGATCTATATCACGAGGTCGAGCTTAGAAGAAAGGATCACTCCCGCCTGGCCCTGGCAGAAATCATCCAATATGGTGTGGCCATTGTCTGAAAGGTTTCCAAATGATTGATCAAGAAGTTGATCAGGTCTATCTAGATACGGATGGGGACAATTGGCCATTTTCCGAGATTGATAGAACAAAGGCACCTCAAACTATTGAGGAAAGGGTTAAAGGCACTTTACAGCACATAGAGCATTGGTGCAGGATGAATGGCCTCATCTACCTTGGGGTAGACTTCACCACGTCTCCTTTGGGTGATGCACTGTTAGGCGAAGTGCTTACCAAAGGGAAAAGGGAAGGAAAAAGAGGAGAATCAAGCGTTGTTCAGGAACAAATTTGTTGAGAGCCCTCATCGCCACCCAGGAATAGGTAGTAAGCTTGGTATCCATCTCGAAAAGAAGCGGCGGTAAGTGTTCCAATAGGCACATCCACTCGGGATGTTGCTACTATGTAACTATTGAATTTCCCACCATCCCATCTTCCCTCTCCTCCTTCCCTCCTCACATCACTCAAGCAACCACTCCTTGGTTGTGTCTTCTCCCCTTCTCTACTATTCGCCCTTCCTCTTCCTCCATCTTCTCTTCCCTCGCGGATCTGTCCCCTAGCATTTCTTCTCTCATCTCTCGGATCCCTTCCACCCCCATGGTTTCCTCTCCTACGGTAACTCCTACCCCTATAAGTGTTGGAGAGTCAACTTCCTTATCAATGCCACCATCGAGCGTCTCAACACATTTCCCTCGGTTCATTATAGTTTCTACTTCTTCTTCCTCCGTTCCCTCTTCTCCCTCTGGTCACACTCCCTTAAGTCCAGAATGGATCTCCAAGCACACGAGCCAACATAAGAGGAAAGTCCCCATTGCACCTATGGACTTCTCCGTCATCCCAACAAAAGGAGCTAAGAAGAAAAATTCAATAACCCGCTTCTCTCATAGCGCTTCATGTGAAAGGGTAATGGAGATCGCATAATCCGATCCCACAAAATATAAAAAGGATTTTCTCCTACGAATATACGGTGACACAGTCACGATGGGAACATCCTCTGAAAGCATATAGGGAGAGGCCCTATCTACAGTGGATGCCCTTTGCAAAAATCTTCAGGAAGTAAAGGAAGAGAAGAGGATACTGAAAGAGCAAAATAGACATCTTCTCCAAGCCCTGCAAAAAATTGGCAGTGCACCTCCTATAACAACTGCCACTGAAACTCTTGAGGCCCTTAGCCAGGAAAAGATAAACGAGTATGCCAAGATTGGCAAACAAGGTATGGCAGTATCCACCTGGAGAGACCAGATCCTCAAGGATAGTGAGGAAGTAATCGTAAAGTTCACAGAGCTATATCAGAATATTGATCAGGCTAACAAGGAATTCCAGGTGATTGCGGGACCTATCTCCAAAGAGTTGTACCATGATAGGTTACAACATGAGACATTCCAGAAGATGCTCGATTGCCGTTCAATGATTTAGTGAAATTTAGTGTCTTCGATCATCCAAGAGCACCCAACAAAGTCCTTGCTGCTTTGGACTATCAAGTTATCGAGGATGGAATTTTTCTTGGAGAAGATTGATAAAATCAAGGAGGAAGCCTTGGATGCTGATGCATCAAATGGAGTAGATCGTCCTAAGGATGTCTCCAGGCTTGCTCACCCCATCATATGCCTTGAGGAAGGTAGATGACACTATTTGGATCTTTAAGGAGATCGCATTGCAAGGGTTAGGGTCAGAAGCCACTTTTGATGTAGAATCTATCAACAATCTTCTAGCTTGCCACGATTTTGTTGGATACTGATGGAGGTAGGTAATGAATACTTCAAGCTCCCGGAAAGACTCAGAGATGAACGGGAGACTTGCGAAGTCATCGGAGATCATACCAAGGTCTGCTCAGGATCAACTTCAACCGATGATTAGCAAATTTTGAGTATCGTGCTCAATTTCATATTTCCTCTCTGACGAAGTAGGATACTCCCTTCCGGCCCACGGAGGACAATGACGAATAGGCTCCTTCCTCCTAGGAATGTTCCCTTTTTGTAAAATATTTAAAAGTTTTTTGGCACAAATGATGACATCATCCATGTTGCACCATGGGATGTTGTCATCCACCAAATTGCCCCAAAGTCAACAGTTGACTTTTAGATATTTTGTAAATAGTTGTTGGTTCCTTTTTCCTTCTTTCTCCTTCTCCTTCTATATATACTTGGATACTTGTTGTATTCAAGGGGTGAACATTTTTTAGATGAAAAATAGAAGTGAGAAGAAAAAGGCTTTGTACTTTTGTAACAGAAATTATTAATACAAAAATTAAGACTTTGTGCTCAATGGATGTGTTATGTGCATTAGATCTTTCTTAAGTTAGATCTGTGTTACTTTTCTATCAGATCTATCTCTACTTTTTGTCATTTTCTCATCAGTATTGCTTTGTTTGTTTATGCAAGTAGGTTTGGCTCTGTTTACTACCAACCCAAAACATAAACCCTCTGACCTTTCTGCTTTGGAATTCATTTCTTTTCTCCTTTAGATCTATCCTATCTCTGTCCTTCCCTTCTTTCCTTTCTATCCACAATCGGAAATACCCCTCTTTGGGATGAGATCCCAAACCCCGAAGGTAGAATACTTTTGTAGGACTTGCATAGATTCTATTTGGTAGAATAGCAATAAACCAGTTTCGCTTTGTTATCTCAAAGAGGGCTATGCCCTACACACTGTTGGCTCCTCATCCATAGATCCGACCTCCCGATAGATTTTCAAACCAATAGTTTTTAGTGACTCTACCGGGAAAGAACCAGATCTATGTGAGTGTTGTGTCGATTAAAAGACACTAACAACGTTTAAGGTTGCTAAGGTACCTAAGAAAATTGGCAAAACTACAAAAGTCACTACGTATTTTCAAATCTTAACTTTTTGTTTTAAAGTCTGAAATTTTTGTAAAAGTGATCCAAACCAAAAATTTCTTGAGAGATCCATAGATTTGGGCTAGTTAAAGATCTTTAGTTCACGAGTTTTTACAAAAACCCGTATATTTCCATAGATACTGAGTTTTCGAGCAGGTTTTACAAAAAATTCAAACCCTTGCAAAAAGTCAACTCTAAGATCTGAAAATTAGCTTGCTAAGTTAAACCATCATTTTATCCTCGTTGATCTTTGTCATTAAACCAAAATCGGTTTTCAAAAAGGGATAAAATTAAATATTTGGAAAAGTACATGCTGCTGATTTTTGCAAAAAAATCAGAAAATTAGCAAGTACAAACAAAAAAGAGTTCTTAAATCTACTCTAAAGACATTGCAGATCTAAAAGATACACTTTGGCGGGTGAACCATTTACCCGTAGCAGAGAGCTCATGGAGAAGTTGATCCTATTTTCGATCTACTTCGAAGGCATAACTTCAGTATTACACCAGCACACTTCTCATCACTGAGTTCAACCAATCGGTCAACCGGAGTGTCTCACCTCCATGAAAGAACCATTTTTCATAGGAGCCTCCACATCCCTTTGCAATGCTTTATTGCTCAATGGAACCATGCTTCGGCTCGCGTCCTCTTTCAGCTTTTCAAATGGCGGTGCCATGGGGAAATGTTATGGGCCCTCTTGCGTTACCACATCCTGTTCACGCACTCCCTCATGAAAACCACAAGAATTTCCCAAGATGTGATGGGAGTGGAAACCAAAGCATGGATTCACATATATCTACATTTATTATGTCATGCAAAGATCTGGATGTGACCCATGAAGATGTATCGCACGTATCTTTCTAGAGACCTTGCAAGGACCTACGGTAAAGTGGTTCCAACATTTTCCGCCGGATCTATCACCAATTGGGCCACATTATGAACCGCATTTGAAAGACAGTATAAGCCTTCGAGAAGACACATTTTCTTTCTTGTCAAAGATCACTCACCTAAAGAAGGAAGTCAATGAAACCATGTGTGATTTTATCGCTTGCTTTAATTCACCTGATTAACCATGTGCCTTCCATGCTTTGCCCACACCGAGAAAATCAGAAGTGTTTCTTTGTGAATGCCATGAGCTCTAGAGTAAGTTTCTTTCTCTTACAAGAACAAATTACCACCTGGTTCTCACTCAGTGAAGCCATCCGGATAGAGGACAACTTGCTTATATCTAGCGAGTTAAAACAAGAGTCGTCAAGCCCAAAGCTTTAACTCCTTCTCAAGCCACTTCCTCAAATCCGGCATTCCGAAGATGGCGAGCGACTTGCTCGCATTAAAAAAAGTAATTAGCTCAAGCTTCCCTAACACTTCATACCGGGATATCACGGAGAAATTTCACTTCCAACAACGCCCCACAAAGGCCACGTTTTCTTGCAACCACTCTGCGGTTGGTACTTGAGGCCCCTCGGTCAATACCCTAGTCAAGATTAAATAAGAGGAGCAAAATTATGAAGAACCTTCATCCCTAGGTGGAGGTGATCAAGACGTTAGTGAACTGACTTTTGACTCTACAATTGGGTATAGGGAATTTGAAGAGGAGGAATATGATGAAGAAGATGGTACCCGAGGGTATGCAAGTGGGCGATCATATGTTATTTTCACCCGCTCTCAAGGAAAAGAAGCAGAATTCACTACCGGGATACAAAAAGAGAAGGTGTGTCAAATACGCCTCCATTATTGCTAAAAGAGGTAATCCTCTTCTGCTCAACCTCCTATTAAGTCTTTTACTAAGAAATCTTTTCCACCCACCTCTTCTCCAAATCAGCCTTCTTCTATTTCCATAAAAATCAGTAACCCTACCCTACAAATTTGTGAAGTGAGGGACTCATTCCCTCATCAACGCAACCCTTGGTCGCATTCGACATAATCGATCATGCTAAAAAGACCAAGATTCAAATGTCTGAGGCTGAATATCTTTAGTCCAACCCTAAGCAACTTATAAGATTGACCGAATATATTCAAAGCCAAGTTGTCGTAACTTCCCATGTCTCCCTAAAAGGAATCCTTTCCACTCCTCCTGCATCTCGCATAAATGTTTCCTCGACTTCCACATCAGGAAAAATTGAACCTTTCTATCTCTCCCTCCTAATCAACGGCCACAAAATAAGAATCGCATAATTGATTCGGGGCTTCCGATAATGTCATGCCCGGCGAAGGTCATTCATGCATTAGGCCTTACTCTTACCAAGCCTTTCAGCAGATGTTACTCAATGGAAACCAAACAGGTTCCATTGATTGGTCAAATCAAAGACGCACACCAATTCACCTTTGCGGCATTCCCAGAGAAAAGGGTGAAGATGACCATCCTCGTTCTTTGATATCCCGAGTGGAATATGGAATTCTACTAGGAAGAATCTTTTGTAGAGAGGTTGGTGGAGAGATTCATATGGATTGGTCCAAATCTAGAATCCCGTCAAAGGTGTAATGCAGATGTTAGAGCTCGAATCGCAAAATAAGTACTTGGTCACTAACGCTGACGACCCCAAATCCCAAATTCTCTTCGAATCATCAGGGATGGGAAACTACTTCTTATCTACCGAGTCCGATAAAATGGAAGTTCTCGTCCGGGGAAGAGGACCTTAACAAGGTTTGGACACTATAGTTTGATGGCGGGTTGTGCAACTAGTGGATGTGGTCTTTGGAGTTGTGCTAATATCTCTCCGAAGAGGAGATTTTTCTCTCTCTTTCAAGTCATAGTTCTTCAATACAAACAATCTTGTTGAATATGAATCTTTGCTACTTGGCATACAAGATGCAAAAAGAAAGGGGAATTAAGAACCTAAAAGTACGGGGCAACACAGAGCTGATCATAAATCAAGTGAAAAGAATATACCAAGTAAAGAATGAATGGCTTAGGCATTACCATGCAACGCGGTATGGGACAGCATTGACGAATTTGATGCCTTTTCAATAAAATTTGTTCCAAGAGCTCAGAATGACATGGCCGATTCACTGGCCATCTTAGTGTCCCTCATGCTCCCTCACCTAGGGTTGAAAAGCGAGACACATATACCATTGAGTTAGTCTTCCGCCCAAGCATTCCAGATAATTCTCAAGCCTTTGGTAGGTATTCAACATGACAATCATCTTATTTCCTTTCTCAAGAAAGTAGAGAATTTCAGTGAGCTTCATTTTGAAGGATCTACTTATGCGTGTCGTGAATCTGTCACTGATCAAGAAAACGAATCAAAAGGAGGTGATGGCATATGTCAGCTCAAGGGAAATAAGATCTCAAAAGGTATAGTCTCATTAGAACGATTGTTTGACAAACATGATCGTTTTATTTAGAAGCTGCAAGATGACCACGACTCCTCTCAAGAAACCGAACCGGTCAACACGGGTTCGGTGGAACATCCGCGGTTTGTGAACATTGGGAAGTGTTGCACACCTAAAGAAAAGTGGAAGTTTGTCAAATTGCTGAAGAAATATATAGACGTATTGGCATGGTCTTATGCCGATCTGAAGTCTTTCAAGCTAAAGGACGTTCAACATGACATCCCGTTAAAAGATGATGTCAAACCTTTTTCTAGAAACAGAGGCACTATAATCCCAAGATCTTGGGTACCATCCAGGTAGAAATATAGAAGATGTTGGATGCAAGGATTATCTTTCCTATTCATCATAGTACTTGGGTCGCAAACATCGTACTCAAGTATGAAAGAAGAATGGCGAGATACGCATATGCATAGATTTTTGCAACCTAAATCAAGCATCCTTGAAGGACAACTATCCACTTGCCCATAATGGATTAGGTTCTGCAGGCAGTAACTTGATTGGAAATGTTGTCCATGCTTGATGGTTTTTTGGGCTATAATCATATTGAAGTCTCTTTGAAGACCGATTCAAAACAACATTCACTACTCCCTGGGGCACATTCACCTACAGCAGGATGCCTTTTGGCTTAACCAACGCTGGTGCTACCTTTCAGCGAGCAATGGACTTCGCATTCAAAGGTATGATGGGAAAGGTCATCATAGTTTATTTAGATGACTTAACTATGTTCTCTAAACAATGAAATGATCATTGTGATCATTTGGAGCAAGTATTGATTAGATGTCGAGAACACGGGATCTCCTAAACCTAAAAAGTCTGTCTTCGGGGGTCACCTTTGAAGGAAAGTTTCCGGGACACGTTTTCGAGTAAGGAAGGACAAAGATAGATGTCGAAAGGGTTAAGGCTATTGAACCTTACCTTACCCACGAGCAAGACCGGTGTTCATTCTTTCTTCAAAAAGTGAATTTTCTTAGACGCTTTGTTCCCGACTTTGCTGAAAAGACTCGTCACATATCAAATATGATGAAGGGGTCACAAACTTTCCAGTGGAGTGAGGAAGGAAAGGCATCATTCGAGGATATAAAATCCTCCATTGCTCATGCACCTGTCCTGGTATGTCCCGACTTCTCCAAGGATTTTATCATGTACAGTTATGCATCTCGAGCATACCTGTTGTATCGACCATTTTAATGCAAAAATTCTGAGGATGTTGAATCTCCAATCGCGTTCATGAGCTCTCCTCTTAAGCCTCATGAATTAAAGATGTCTCGTTGGAAAATCACGCCTTCACCATTGTCAAAGCGTCAAGAACTTCCAATATTACATCTTGAACTCTACAGTGAGTGTTTGGTCCCGATACGACGGTCAAGTCAATCTTTACTCAACAAGAGTTAGGAAGATTACGAGGAATTAGATCGCAAAAGTCCAAGAATATGATCTAGACATAAAACCAACCAAGCTGGTAAGAGGCAAGGACCTATGACTGACTTATGGCTGAAAACAAACGATGAGGTCCCTAAAGAAGATGATTGCATCGATGGAGCACAAGGCCGGATGGAGAAAGTTGATTCTCTGCTATGGTTCTATTTGTTGCGACCAATGACGAGTGGTATTCCGATATCACTTTCTTACTTACTTACAGGTGAGTGTCTAGCTCATCTAACTTCAAATGAGAAGCGTCTTTGTAAAGCTCGGGGCAGCTTGAGATATGTCATATGGAATGACAGTTTATACAAACACGCAGTATTGATGGCGTCTTCTTGTGATGTGTTGACAAGCCGCAGAAGATCAAATTACTAGAAATATTTCATGATTCGGTCTACGGTGGTCACTTTTCCTCTTTCATCACAACACACAAGATCATCTGGGCCAGTACTATTGTGCCAACGCTATTTCGAGGATACTGACCACGGGTAGAAAAATGTGAGCTCTACCAACGGTTTGTTGGCAAACCAAAGTTATTTGCTTTTCCCATTAGGTGGTCATTATTGATGAACCATCGGGTAATGGGGAATTGAATTTATTGGATTTCTCCATCCCCAATCAAGTGCCGGACATAGTTATGTCCTAACAAAGAACATATTACTTTACCAAATGGGTGGAGGCCATATCTGTTAAGAATGCCACCTCTGAAATTGTTTGCAGACTTCATTAGAGAGAATATCATCGTAAGGTTTGGCATCCACACAAGATCATTGCTGATAATGCTTCCAACTTCTCCTCATGGGAAGTTATCGGCTTTTTTCTATGAATACGGGATAACCTTAGCCCATGCCTTAGATTATTACCCCAGTGGAAATGGTCGGGAAGAATCTAGTAATAAGAACTTAGTGACCATCATACGGAAGCTAGTTCTTTGAGAATCGGTGGTCATGGCACAAGTCATTGTTTGATGCTTTGTGGGTAGATGTATTACTCCAAAGAGGTCTCTCAAGTATGTCACCTTTTCAAGTATTATATGGAATCGATGTCGAGCTTCCCATTTATGTGGAGCTTCACGATCTGCGCTTGCACGAGTGATCAAAGATGAGATTTTCTAGAATTCTCTTGAAAAGAGGGTCATGTATCTAATGAGCTTGAAGAAAAGAGAGTAAGAGTGGTCAACAAGATCACCGAGCATCAAAATCAGGTCAAGAGGCTATTTGATAAAAAGACCAAGCGAAGAGATTTTCAGGTGGGAGATCTCGTCCTTTTGTGGGACAAGCGAAGAGATCAAAGGGCATGCACGGAAAATTTGATTCTCTATGGAGAGGGCCTTTCAAGATCAAGTAGCTCAATGGAGAGAATAGCTTCTATCTCTCGTATCTAGATGGAACTAAGCTCCTGCTTCCCTATAGAGGGTAGCATCTCAAAATATTCGGAAGTAAAGCTTGCTCTCTTCTTTATATAGTTTGTTTTAGTTGTTTGTTTATTTTTGTCATGTGTTTGCTTTTATTGGTGGTGTGTTATCCTTTTTCGTCACCCTTGTTTTTGACTCGTGGCCCAATAGATAGGCACATGTTGATGCGGGATTCTCTACCCTTAAGCTTCGCTCAAAGATAGTCCCCGAGGAAAGAGCCGGTTGTTATCCTGTAAAATTGACAAGGGCAATTTTGCGGGTGACCATACCAAATTTTTGTTTTGGTTCCCGTTAAGATCCCCTAACATTCGTAATGGCATAAAATCCCTTTCTAGAAAATCTAGTTTTTCGAACTTAGTCATTTCGTCCTTTTTTGGGTGGGGCGCAGTTTTTATTCATGCAACATAAAATGAATTTGTGCCCCCTTCTATTCCTTTGGCACATCCTTTGGAGTTTCGACATTAAAAATGTTGCAGATTCCCATGATGCACCCTTAACTAACTGCGTTGAGGCGCATGCGCCATCCATCGTCGACACTAAAATTATTACGCCCTTGAATGGTGTGCCAAAGTGCTAAAAAGGTAATGTCGATAGTCCCAAATCCGTGCCAATGGGAAAATATTTTCATGTTGTCATCTATTTTGGTGCGCCTTATAAAAAAGTTGGTGGCGCATTTATTACACCTTTTGCTATAAATAGGTGCATCCGACTGTCATTTTCACGATTGAAAAACACGTGAAAAAGTTAATTCCTCTGCACCTGTCAGCGCTCCTGTCATCCCGTGTCGCTTTACGTCGCATTCGTGGACCCCGTATCATTTCTTCCATCCTATATATTCCTGGTAAGTGGTCCTTGCTCTTCTTGTGTTGATTGTTTGTGGGTTTTTTGTATTGTTTTTAGAGGTTGTTAAAAACCAAGAAAATGAACCTAAGAAGCTTCCCCCAAACCGGTTTTACCCTCCTTCCAGATCTGCTAACCTGGAAGGCCTTGCTTCCGAATGGTCCCTGACCCTCTTTGCTCTGTCCTCCTCACTATCCGAATCTATGTTAAAGGAAGCCAAAAAGCCACAAACCGATCAAGAGAGAGAAAATCTAAATTTATTACAATCCAAAGCCACGGCTTTCTCTTTGGCGTAAACAAAATTGTTTTTACACAAAACACAGAGGCTGCGGCTAAGGGCGCACTAGCCCTACCTCAGTAGCACGCATCCGCCCCACTCCTCCCTATAAAACTCTCAAAACCCTAACAAAGGCGCATTCGTGGACCCTGTATTGTTTCTTCCATCATATATATTCCTAGTAAGTGGTCCTTACTCTTCTTGTGTTGATTGTTTGTGGGTTTTTTTTTGGATTTTTTTAGAGGTTGTTAAAAATCAAGAAAATGAACCTAAGAAGCTTCCCCCAAACTAGTTTTACCCTCCTTCCAGATCTGCTAACCTGGAAGGCCTTGCTTCTCGAATGGTCCCTGACCCTCTTTGCTCTGTCCTCCTCACTGTCCAAATCTATGTTAAAGGAAGCCAAAAATCCACAAACCGATCAAGAGAGAGAAAAACTAAAGTTATTACAATCCAAAGCCATCGCTTTACCTTTGGAGAAAACAAAATTGTTGTTACACAAACACACGGTTGTGCGAGGGCGGACTGACCCTACCTACAACACGCATCCTCCCCGCGCCCTATAAAACTCTCAAAACATTAATAAAGGTGCAAGCGCAACTCCAGCTACACCAGCATTTGATGTCATGCAGACTCTTCTTGTGCCGTGCCAAAGCTAAAGAACTAGCGCATCTTAACTCAGTGATACACCATTTGAACCTACGCCTTTGGCACACCATAACTATATGTAACATGTATCATATCTGCGCCAATGGCGCATCCTGCAGCCTTGCAACACCAAAATAATCTGTGCCTTTTCAAAACCCTTCATATGGCGCAGGCGCACATCCTTTGACATCAACATTGAATGTTGTGTGTAGTATTTTAGCGCCTCGCGCCCCTTTGCACTATTTTATTCCATGCAACACTCTCCAGCAATGCGCGTTGCTTTTTTGATCCTGCGGCCTAGAATACAATTGCACCTTGTGCGAGAAACTTGTAAATTGATAAGTTTTCATTCTGTAAAGCTTTGATGGATGATCTAACAACTAACATGGCTCTTCCGCGGTTAACTTCTTTGCTTTTTCTTGTAGATCAGCAATCGAACTCAGATTCACACATGTCTTCATCAAGTAAGAGGCCAAACAATTTAAAGGGTAAGGCCAAACTCATAGAGGAAGAAATGAAGTACAAATACCAAAGGGTCAGGATGCCTGAGTCCCTTGCAGAATGTGACCTAGACATCAGGGATTTAGAACTTGGTCACATCGATATGGAGGACTTACGGTCCCGAACCGAGAAAGGTCACGGGCAGTCCGTGGATGGAAAAATTGGTTAGCATTGGTTTACATTTATTTGGGGATCCCCGTGAGCATCCTAAACAATGAATTCATGATGGTGGTGGCCCATTTCTATAATAAGGACACGAGATGTGTCAAGAATGAGAAGGGTGAGGTTATAATCAACCTCACTGCCCGAAACTTTGAAATCATGTTGGGTATCCCTCACCACCGGCACTTTGTGGCAATAAGCCAAGAAGTTTGCATAAAATCATGCTATGAGAATGAGGACAAGTGCATGCGACTTATGAACAAAGTATACCTGAAGAACAAGAAGGTGATAACTAGGTGGCCGCAGGTTATTCATCGCAACAACTTTCAGACGAGCTGAGCGACACCATAACCTTCCTAAGTAGGGTATTTGGGCTTCCTGATGCCCATTACTTCCACAAATGGATGCTTAGATATCTGGAAACAATGAGCAAAAATGTTCCCGATCAACATTTTGAATGGGCAGAGATCATTAGCAGCACTATCTCCGAGCAACTTCAACAACTCTCGACAACAGGAGGTTCTACATGAACTCCTACATGGTATACGTTGCTGCCTTAGAAAGAGACTATCAACGCTAAGTCGATGTGGGGTGTGGCCCCAAGTAAAAATATATGAGTATTATCCAGAGTTGAGCTGAAAACAACATCTCACGGTTCGGTGAGATCAACGATGCCTTCTTCTATGGCATCATCTGCCTCTTGAGGCCCAATATGACTCACGGTCGGATGACCAAGAGCATGGTGACTGCCACAGAGAAGTGGGGGCGTTATTTACGCAATTCCCCACTTTCACCTATCTCAGAGCCGCCAACTTCTTAGGGGATCCCACCAAGCTACCAAGGTATGCGGGGCCTAAGCTGATCCTATTGGAGTTGTCCAGGACACTTATCACATACCACGAGAAGTGCCTGAAAAGAAATAAGGGTGGAACTCCTTTCCCCCTCACAGTGGGTAGATACACCTGCACTTCTCACACCAAATCCCGGGAAATGTTTACGGAGCTGGAATTACTCAACTTGAAACACAATTTCCCGGCAAGGCCGACCTTTGATCCTTGAAATTACCTTCAAGGAAAATCTTGATCGATTCACATCCCAAAAATTGAAGATGTCTATATCGATCTCGTATCACAAGGTCGAGCTTAGAAAAAAAGGATCACTCCGTCTGGCCTGGCAGAAATCATCCAATATGGTGTGACCATTATCCCGAAAGGTTTCCAAATGGTGATCAAGAAGTCAATCAGGTCTATCTAGATATGGACGGGGACAATTGGCCATTTACCAAGATTGATAGGACAAAGGCACCTCAAACTATTGAGGAAAGGGTTAAAGGCACTCTATAGCACACGAGCATTGGTGTAGGATGAATGGCCTCATCTACCTTAGGGTAGACTTCACCACGTCTCCTTTGGGTGATGCACCTGCTAGGCTGAAGCACTTACCAAAGGGTAAAGGGAAAGACAAAGAGGGAGAATCAAGCGCTACTCAGGAACAAGCTCCCGAGAGTCCTCCTTCCGCCGTCTAGGAATAGGTAGTAAGCCTGGTATCCCTGAAAAAGAAGCGGTAGTAAGTGTTCCAACGAGCACATCCACTCAGGATGTTGCCACTCTTATCAGCCATTGAAGTTGCCACCATCCCATCTTCTACTCCTTCCCCTCCTCACGTCACTCAAACAACCACTCCTCTTGTTGTGTCTTCTCCCCGTCTTCTATTGTTCCCCCTTCCTCTTCCTCCATCTTCTCTTCCCTCGTGGATCTTTCCCCTAGCATTTCTTCTCTCATCTCTCAGATCCCTTCCACCCCCACTATTTCCTCTCCTACGGTAACTCCTACCCCTATAAGCGTTGGAGAGTCGGCTTCTTATCAATGCCACCAAGAGCGTCTCGACACATTTCCCGAGTTCACTATAGTTGCTTCTTCTTCTTCCTCCATTCCCTCTTCTCCCTCCGATCACACTCCCTTAAGTCTAGAATGGATCTCCAAGCACTGAGCCAACATAAGAGGAGAGTCCTCATTGCACCTATGGACTTCTCCATCATCCCAATGAAAGGATCTAAGAATCAAGAGACAATAACCCGCTTCTCTCATAGCGCTTGGTGAAAGGGTAATGGAGATCACATACCTCGATCCCACAAAATATAAAAAGGATCATGTCTCCTAAAGATTATACGGTGACACAGTCACGATGGGAACATCCTCGAAAGCTTACAGGAGAGGCCCTATCTGTAGTGGATGCCCTTTGCAAAAATCTTCGGAAGCAAAGGAAGAGAAGAGGATATTGAAAGAACAGAACATACATCTTCTCAAGCCCTGCGAGAAAATTGGCGGTGCACCTCCTATAACTACCCTTTGAAACTCCTAAGGCCTTTGGCCAGAAAAGATAAATGAGTATGCCAAGAATGGCAAACAAGGTATGGTAGTATCCACTGGAGAGACTATATCCTCAAGGATAGTGAGGAAGTAATCGTAAAGTTCACGAGCTATATCGGAATATTGATCGGGCTAACAAGGAATTCCAGGGAGATTGCGGGACCTATCTCGAATATTTGGACCATGCTAGGTTACAACATGAGACATTCGAGAAGATGCTCAACTACCCGGCCAATGATTTAGTGAAATTTGGAGTCTACGATCACCCAAGAGCACCCAATAAAGTCCTTGATACTTTGGACTATCGAGTTGACCGAGATGGAATTTGTCTTGAGAAGATTGATAAAATCAAGGAGGAAGCCTTAGATGCGATGCATCAAATGGAGTAGATCATCCTAAGGATATCTCCGGGCTTGCTCACCTTATCATATGCCTTGAGGAAGGTAGATGACACTATTTGGATCATTAAGGAGATCGCGTCGCAAGGGTTAGGGTCAGAAGCCACTTTTGGTGTAGAATCTATCAAAAATCTTCTAGCTTGCCGCGATTTTGTTGGATACCTGATGGAGGCAGCTAATGAATAATTCAAGCTCCTGAAAGACTCGAGAGATAAAGCGGGAGACTTGTGAAGTCATCGGCGATCACACCAAGGGTCCTGCTCAGGATCAACTTCAACCGATGATTAGCAAATTCTTGGAGTATCGTGCTCAATTTCATATTTCCTCTCTTGAGCAGAAGCAGGATACTCCCTTCTAGCCACGGGATGACGACGAATAGGCTCCTTCCTCCTAGGAATGTTCTCTTTTTGTAAAATATTTAAAATTTTGTTGGCACAAATGATGACATCATCCATGTTGCACCATGGGATGTTGTCATCCACCAAATTGCCCCAAAGTCAACAGTTGACTTTTAGATATTTTGTAAATAGTTGTTGGTTCCTTTTTGCCTTCTTTCTCCTTCTCCTTCTATATATACTTGGATACTTGTTGTATTCAAGGGGGTGAACATTTTTTAGATGAAAAATAGAAGTGAGAAGAAAAAGGCTTTGTACTTTTGTAAATGGGAAATTATTAATACAAAAATTAAGACTTTGTGCTCAATGGATGTGTTATGTGCATTAGATCTTTCTTAAGTTAGATACGTGTTACTTTTCATCGGATCTATCTCTACTTTTGTCATTTTCTCATCGGTATTGCTTTGTTCGTTTATGCAAGTAGGTTTGGCTCTGTTTACTACCAACCCAAAACATAAACCCTCTGACCTTTCTACTTTGGAATTCATTTCTTTTCTCCCTTCTAATCTATCCTATCTCCATCCTTCCCTTCATTCCTTTCTATCCACAGTCAGAAATACCCCTACTGGGACGAGATCCCAAACCCCTGAAGGTAGAATACTATAGGACATGCGCAGATTCTGCTTTGGTAGAATAGCAATAAACTAGTTTCGCTTTGTTGTCTCAAATAGGGGCTATGCCACACCTATTATGGCTCATCTATCCATAGATCTACCCTCTCGACAAATTTTCAGACCAACACATTATGAGAGGGTCATGAGCTAGAAATATAACTTATTAGCTTAATTCCTAGCAACTTTAACACCTTAGAAGATTTCTTTACCAATATCAAGTCCTTACGATTGTAGTTAAAAGATTGTGGAGCAGTAAAAGAAGGATGCACTGTTAGTTCTTTCAAAGTGATTTCCCAACTAGGTCTTGACTACTCCATATTTGTCTCTACATTTTATGCTAGCACGAGAGGGCTCTTGGAGCCACATGGTCTATTCTTTCCTTAGTTGGATTCATTGTTTATTTTACTAAGGAGAAAGACAAGTTAATTTGAATGGGTAGCTTGAAGTTGTCCAAACTGAAGCCCTTATTTTGGAAATGGGAAACAAAAATCATCTAGTAAGAGAAGAAGAAAAAGAGAAAGGATCTAGAAAATAAGAAAGAACATAAATCCACTACCTCTTCCAAGTCTACCACTAAAACCTCCAGTTCAAATGGGAAGCCTAAGAAGGAAAATTTTAAGTGTTCCTATTGCAAGAAACTTGGGCATGATGAGCACAAATGTATGAAGAAGTAGATTGACCACCTTAGTCATCTCCTTGAGAAGAATAATAAAGGGGTCCTTGAATCTATCAAACAATATTCATCAACCCAAGAATCTACTAAGGAAAAGAAAAATATAAAGAGAAACATAAGGAAAAGGCACTAGTTGCAATTATATCCTCATCTACTCCTTCATGGGTTATCAACTCTAGTGCTTCACACCACATGGGTTCATCACAAGTTGAGTTTTCTTCCTTAGAGCCCTACAACATGTCCTCCATCACTTTGGGTGATGATACTCTAGCCACAGTTTCAGGGAGAGGGTTTGTTGAAGTTGAAGGTGGAACATTCACAAATGTTCTCAGTGTACCTTCAATTTCAACTAATCTCCTATCAAGTATACCAGATGACTCATATAGAGAAGGGCATGAGATTCCTATTTGATCTAGATTTTGGTTGAGATTAGGGAGTTTTATAGTGATACTATAGTAGTAGTGGGAAGGGCATATCACCATGCTAGGTTATATACCTTCTCACATTTTTCACTGATGTTTCCCCTACTACATTTCTCACACATTCATATATTTTAGTAGATTATGGCATGAGTGGTTTGGCTATCTTAACTCTGCTTTACCTTGAAGAACTCAAGTCAACATGACATGGTTACAGGATTACCTAGAGTTCATTTCTCAAAGGGAATTTGTGAGGGTCATGCTCTTAGAAAACATTCTAAAGAGATATTTGATAAGGGCAAAGCAAGGTTCATTATAAGACACCTTTAGAAAATTGGAGGTGGAAAATACCTAGTGAATATCCCAGAACCGGTTTTAGCGAAAGGTGAATTTGACAATTTTCTAGAGCTGAATTTTCACCAAGATTTTTGAGCTAGAGAGACCACTCGATTTTCAAACATTAATGGCCCATTGACGTGCGTCAATAAGGACCATTGACATCGTGTTAAAATGCGTCGATGGACCTTGTTGATGTGCATTAATGGCCCTTGTTCGATGCGCATCAATAGCCCTTGTTGATGCGTATCTATAAGGACCATTGACACGCATCAATAAGGGCCATTTACACGCGTCAATGACCCTTGTTGATGTGCATCAATGGTCCTTGTTGATGCGTGTCACAAGAACTATTAATGTGTGTCAACAAGGTTCATTAGCGTGGTCAATGTTACTTGTTGAGACACATCAATGACCCTTGTTGATGCACGTCAATAAATGTCATTGACCCTAGATTTGTCCTATAAATACCCTCCCATTGGTCATTTTCACGTTTACACTCTCGACTCTCGATTTTTTTGTATACAGGAATCCATCATTCTCAAAGACTCAAGCACAACTACAATGGTGACTACAAGTGCATCCCAACTGCAAGCTCAAGACAAAAATCAAGAGGAAAATCCAGTCCTATCCAAGGGCAAGATCATCTATAGGAATCCTTTATGCCCCCACATCTAGACTATTTTATAGATGACTTCGAATACAAAGATTTGATCGATGCATGTGAGTTTAGTGGGCTCGTTAAGATGCCCCATTTTGAAATAGACCCAGATATTTTGAACTACCTTCTCTCGTCTTACAATACAGAGGATGGCCTATTTTATGTTACTTATGAATGACGGCCAGATTGTTTCAATTTAGTATCAATGCAATTGACATCCATCGGTTTACGGGCCTTCCATTCAGAAATTTACCCTTTGTTACAACAAAGGCAACACTCATTGAAGACGATAAGAAATATCTCGAATCGACATTCGGTTTCCATGTTGATTGTAAGTATAATTTGTTTTCATTCGTCATTTTTATTCAGTTTTTTATTGTGATACAATTTAATGTTATATTAATTCCCACTATTTTTTGGCATTTGTAGCTCATGTCAATAAATCTAGGCGTGGTGTGGATACACAAGCAATTACACACCACTTTCTTGCTGCAATGATTTCCTTTTTCAATCTAGAATAGTTTTGCAGGGTTAGAAAATAGATATACCAAACTGGGCCATTACATACATTGTTGCAACTATCGCAAAACAAAATTTGATTAGTGCACCTTTTTATATAAAAAAATAAGAACTGACATAACAAATGCAAAGCTTTCAGAAAAACCTGTCATTTACTCCACAAACTATCTCCTTGGCCTTTATTACGAGGATCTTTTAAATTTAAAAGACAAACCAATTCCCACTTACACTTGACAAGGTGTTGATGAAGTTGTCAATTCCATTTGAAGAACAATAGGTATAAACTATTAAGTTTGTATTTCGACATTACACTGTGCACAGGTATTAACAATTTACTATTTGCAGAGAAGATTTGTGGAAGCCCTTCCCCGAAAAAAGGTGTTATCAAGAGGAAGAGGCCAACAACACGCTGAGGCTTCGGGAGATTCCCAATCTGAAATGGAAGCTCACTCCTCTCCGAACCCCAACAGATTTTAATTCATTAAACGCTATAGAAGTAATACCTTTTCATGTATTATTTACAAATACCAAATTTTTATTTTCATTTTCCAATTTAAATTTACCCATTGAATTGACATACAATTCAAATTGATGACATTATAGGGACTTTGGACCTTACGCGTGTTTTAGAAACTCAACCATCTTCCCAACTCACTTTGCTGATACCACATGCATTTTATCTTCTCAACAACCATCAATTACTACTCTAACACGACCACCCTTAGACATGCAAAAGCTACCCCTCAACAAAGGTACAAGTTTTGAATACTACGTCGTTTAATTTCATAGTTTTTACATTGTTTTCTAGTTTTTCATATGTTTTTTCTTGAAATTTTCAGCACATTGCAGTCCTCCTTCTATTCAAACAGTGGCACCGACCCCCTCAACCAATAATATTTAAAATGCCAACTAGAGGAATAGGAAAAAGAACATTGATAAACGCATGCCAATTGCTCCAGCCCCTAGTGAGACACTAAACATTGCCTCCTCCTTTCGAATTCCAACCCTCTCACTTGGTGGCTTGCCCAATGCAATGGGCATATCAGTTTTGAATAATATAAATTTAGATGAATATTACTTGGGCATTGATAACAATGACCCAATTGGTTTTTTCAATACTCATGAGATGATTCAAGGCCAACAGGTATACTTCAATTTCAACATACTTTACCATATTGAATTACATTTCACTTTAGTTTTATTTGTCTAAATCTTGATTAATTTTATCACAAATAGGATCAGGCCACCCAAAGGCAGAAACAAGTAGCAGTTGATCTACCCGAAAGCCCCCATACCTCTCTAGTGAGATCATCTTCATTAGATACAGATGGTGAACAGTTGCTACCTTTTCCTTTGGAGAACTTAATTGGTTATGATTTTCAATCCCATGTCGGTGAGTTTATTCTACCTCATATTAGTCAGCTCATAGAATGGGAGAGAAGGGCTAAAGTACTTATCAATGAGATTATTAGTCATTATGAAAATTATTGGCAAAGGGATAGTTTATATGCTGCAGTCCAGAATCAACCTGCGAAGATGGATTCCTTACTTACCCAAGTAAGAAGTGGGATCACGTATAACAACAACTATAAAGATGAAATTTTGGATAAGACATTAAACAAATTGGAAAATATTAGTGCTGAGGCCCAGGCATATTTTAACAAATGGTCTAAGGACAAGGATCTGGTAGTAGTTGCAAATGTCGAGAGAGATAGAGTGGTCGTAAGTATTATCACTTTCAAACAATAATTTTTGTTAATTTAAAGTTTTCTTATTTTAGTAATATGTTGAATTGACATTAATTTTTTTATGTAGTTGAAATATGAAAATTTGAAGAGTCAAGAAAAGGTTTTCCAAGTTCACTTGGAAACAATGAAGAACAGATTTATCCGCAGCGAAGAATTTGAAGGAAAATATTGTTTTGGTTAACAAACAAAACAATACACTGAAGCAGATAATTAAAGAGCACGACTTTGACCCTGAAATATTATTCAAAGCTAAGGTAGCAACTGATCCAAATTTTTTATCCCATGGAGATGCGATAAAGCAAGAAGAAAGAATTTTAAAAAATCTGGATAGTTGCTGGAAGATCTCATAAGTTCTAGGGTTATTTTTGCCATTGGGGAAAGGGGTATAGCCACAGGCGAAGAAACCATTGGGGAAAGGAGCACAGGAGTTGAAATGGATACAGAAAAAGAGGGTTGAAATTTTTATTATTGAGTGTGGAAACTTGAAATATTGAGTCTATATTTGAAAATTTGAAACATTGAATGTTGTGGTCATGGCATTTGAATTTTATTATCTGGATTTGATAGCCTTTGAAAATTTGAAATACTATATAATCTTTAATTTTATAACTTCCTATATATTATGTATAGAATTTCTAGATTGTATATGGAGTTTATGTTTTTTGGTTTACTTGTAATGATGATTGCATTAGATAGGGATGATGATGTATGTTTCTTGTTTACTTGGATTATCATGAATTTTATGTGGACGTAGATTTAGCTTCAAGCACGATAATTCTTCTTCTCTAGACATTTAAACTTGTTTTAAGATAATTCTTCTTCTCTATACTTGTAATGATATGATCATGATGATATTAGAATGGATATAGATGATAAATAAATGGAATGTGTTAAAATGGATATAGATGACATTAGAATGGATATACTTGTAATGATATGATCATGAATTGTTTTAAAAAATGGAATGTGTTAGGACAGAGACATTTCTTTAAATTTAAAATAGATAAATAATTGTTTTAATAATAATTGTAGTGTCAGGATTATGATAATGATATGATGATGATATGATATATATGGATGATGATGAATTTTATGTGGACGTAGATTTAGCTTCTAGCACGATCGTGGATGATGAATTGTATAATGGATCGTGGATTATGAATTGTATAATATGGAAAAATCTTCCTCTGTAAAATTTGATTGTGTCATTTTATCCCACAAAGTTTTAAAAATATATCAAAGCATTTTGCAAATATAAAAAATAAATTAAACATAATTGTAAGAAATCAAGAAAGATGATATGATAGGGTTTAACTTACCTCTAGTGTTTTAGATGGCTATGAAATCATCACTGGTAATGTGCTAGATCTTTGTTTTAAGAAAACTCAACACGAGAAATGGATTAGTAGATAGATGGGTGAGTTTCCTGACATTGTCAGTCCCGAGAAGTACCAGCTTCTTCGGATGGATGTTAACACACATTTTCAAAAAAATTGTATTTAAATAAATGTAAATATATATACCTGTAACATCTTTAATGATAACAAGAGCTGAAAAAAATTAAAGTGACAAACAATAAGATTAAGGTGAAGAAGATACCTATTTAAAGTTGAAACAATCCATTATCAATAGCTTCTTCAAACTCGATGTTCTCTTATGTAGAGTGTGACGATGCGCCAATTCCACTCTCAACATTGGGAACATTTGTACTTGTAGTTGTATTATTCACACCTCTTCTTTCACAAAGGGAATTCCAATGCAATTTCTCTATCGAAAGGAAAGGTTTCCATGGAGTATCAAGATACATAACACCTCATGTAACTTTCTAGATTTTTATCCAACTTGTTTCTTAGTTTTGATTTTATAAATGATAATGCACTAAAAACCCTTTTGTCCTCCACAAACCCCAAAATCATTGTTTGGCATAACTCATATAATCTGAAATATTCACTGATATCTTCTTGTAAGATAGAACTTTGATAGATTCCTCGCCACAGCCTTGTAATAACACCACTTTCAGAAGGTTCATCTAAATTTTTATATTGGTTCCTCATTGTTGTTGCAAAATTTGTTGATTGAAATTTTAATAAATCAGCATTCAATATACCTTTGATTTCCATACCCTTGAACTCTAAAGTATTTGTGAAATGTTCCATTATTGTACCCATGGATTTATGGAAATGCTTTCTTACAAAGTTAGCATGACCACCTTCAATATTCCAAAAATTAGGATTCATCACACCCATGGCTTCAAGAATTTTATCTTTGGAGAAACGTTCTCTAATTTATGATGATAAGGATTCTAAATTTTTTTAAGCTTTATTCTTGTTTCAACTATAACAGACTCAAAGAGATTACGTGTCACAGGAACATCTTCTCGTTCCGATCCTGTAATATCTTGACATTTTTGCAAAATGTGCAGTGGTATGTCCCTCCCATTAATAGTGATGCAGAGGTGATTGTGGATATTAAATCTCAAATAGTTACTAGGATTTTTAAGATCTAATAAAGCTTTCCAATTCTCAAAAATAGGTGTATCAAAACTATCTTGGGAGAATTACAAGATATCAAGACTTTGACATACCATTTTTCTCATCCGTATAAAATCCACAATATAGATTAATCTCCTTGTGCATGCTTCATCAGTGTATTGATCTCCTGCAACATTGGAAGAATACCAACCAATGTAAGAAATGTCTCCAAATCGATTAAACGAAACAACAAGTCCTACCCTATCAACTTCATGATGATATTTTTTCATGAAACCAACCAATGAAGGATACTCCTCACAAACTCGCATGCGAGGTTCATATAAAGAGATCCATCTAGTCTCAACATATTCAAAAAGTTTTTGCCATCTGTAATTCCAATTACAAATTTATGGAACTCAATAAATCACTTTGGGTTGCTTTCCATATAAGCATGAATTTCTCTTATAAGGTCTTCTAATTTAGCAAAAGTTTCGTGGTTGCTTACCATTTTATACGCTAAATTCATTCTGTGAGCCATACAAGTGAATTGGTAGCATATATGGGGCCACTGTTGTTTGTAATCTAACACACGTCCATGTTTGGTGACCCTGCATGAAAGATGCACCATCTGCTCCGATGCATACCAACTTCGTAGCAATTTCATAATCATTCATTCCAGCAATATCTTTCAAATGAGAAACAACTATTTTATGTAGGTTTTGGCATTACAATTTTCAACCATTTTCATAACACCCAATAGATGAGGTGTCCTTATATGATTTTATAAAGTATAGACATGGATACATACCCATGCAGTGTTGTCGACTGTTGTCACTTCATCAATTGAAAGAGAGATAAAATTTGATTTTTTACATTCTCTTTCAAATCTTCCTTCTCTATCATCGAAAGGCATTTTGCCATTTCCCATCCACTACTTTAGACCAATGAGACTGAGGTACATTCGGCATTCCATTATATTGATACAAAACTTTGAAATCAAGGAAATATGAAATCGGTCTTCCTTTCTTTAGTATGTGAAATAAAGTAGAGAATTTTATGAGTTTTACATGTAGATTTGTTTGATTCATCTTACCAATTTACGATGTGATCATTCCTCCCTTTTCCATGAGATGTCTGCGTTTTTCTGCTCTGCCTCATAATCCACTGCGTATCTAACATGCATGCATTATTTTTAGTTTTTCACCTGTGTGTTTTGATTTTCTAGCCATCTGCCCCCATTACAGTCAAATATTGTTTTCCACAATGTTTTTCTATAGTGTCAGCTTCATTTGCATTTTTGTTGCTTTCCCAATTTCCACGTACATATTATACATGTACATTCAGATGGGATCTCTTCAGAATTAGATGATTGTACAGGTTCGATAAATGGAAATTTAGTTGCCCAATCAAACTTGTATGACCTGCCAATGGTCCACATATTCTTGTTCATTTTCAATGTTTTACTTTTTTGAGTAGAATTTTGAGCAATATCACAATCACCTAGTTTCCTCTTTCATGAACTGGAATTTGAATTTGATTTCTATGTTCCATTTTGCTGAGTATTTATATGTGTGATATCTTGATGCACTTCTGGTTGCACCCAACAAGAAGAATATCTTCAAGATATAGCATATTATCATAGGTTTCATTTGTTTGATACTATGTAGAATGCATGTCCACCTCAATAATACCTTCCACACAGTCAATATTATGATTCTTTCTGGTGGTATCTATATGGTTATTGGTATTTTCAATATTTGTATCAGTAGAGTTTCCAAAATACTTGAACAATGATTTGAGATTTCTTAGTTACTTTTAGGGTCTTCGCATTCTTAGGACTAGCACCTTCCATTATTCTAAACAGAGTCTTGCATCAACAAAAGAACCAAGTAGTGACTCAGTGAGTCAGAGTCAAAATTACTGTCATGTGTCAACTATGGTAATCCCTGTCGCACATCAACAACTAACCCTTTGTCATGCATCAACAACATGTTAACATCTCGTCACGCTGTCGCCAACAAGGCATCACAGTCTCTCTGGCACCGTCACCAAGGCATCAATTTGGATCTCGTGTGTCAATTTTTCCCTATCATGCGTCAACTACTTACACTCTTTTCGCGTGCATCAAATATCTCTATCACACATCAACAAGGTGTCACTATCTCTATCATGCATCAACTCTATTCCTCTCACGTGTTAACTACTTACCCCCTTGTCACGCGTCTACAATATCTCCTTATCACACGTTTGCAATACCTCTTTGTCATGCATCAACTATATCCCTATCAGTACATAACAAAATCTCGGGTGCTAACAGTCAGTATCTCGAGTTTAAACTTCATGGTACTTTATTGGTAATTTGGTAAGCTACTTGTGGTAGTACCATAGTATACTACCGGAAAATCACCTAGGTTTTTATAGGAGATGTTTTCAAATGAAGGTGAAGCGACCCCAAAAAAATATATACTATAAATTTTAGGTGAACAGGACACCAACCCGCTCCGAAAAAATCACCTTTTCAAATTTTCCTAAAATGAAATTTTTGCCATATTACGAATATTCACCACTAAAATTATCCCTAGGAAAAGTTTGGAGATCTTCAACACCTTTAGATTTGATTCACGAGTGTTTTCATAGGGCTTTTGCCCATCCTTATTTCACTAGGGCAAAATATTCTCTCACCTTCATAGATGACTTTTCTAGATATACATGGGTCTACTTCCTTAGGCAAAAATTTGAAGTGTTCGATTACTTTTGGGACTTCAAGGCACTTGCTTAAGAATCAATCTAGGAAAAACATCAAAGTTATTCAAATAGATAATGGGGGAGTATGTTAACAACAGATTTGAGTAGTTTTACACCACAAAGGGTATTGATCTATAACTTAAAATGCCTTATACTCTTCAATAGAATGACATCAAAAACGTAAAAATATATCCTTGAAAGAGATGGAAAACTGTATGATCCACTCTAAATATTTGACTCTGCAGTTTTGGGTAGAAGCCATCAATTATGTATATTATATATAGAACCAGGTTCCCCACAAATATTTAAAAGGTATAACTCCCTTTGAAGCTTGACACAACAAGAAACTAGAAGTTAAGTACTTCAAGGTCTTTAGATCACCAGCAATAGCATGCATTCCCAAAAATAAATAAAAATTCAATAGATCCACAGTCCAAACCTTGCATCTTTTTTAGGTATCTAGAGGGTTCAAGGGTTATAGACTTATCCATCCTACTACTCATTATTTTTTCATTGAGAGAATTGTTAAGTTTTAAGAGAGTCCCAATCGACTCTTTACTTGATGCTTCTCCATCTACTTTGGCTTCACTCAATTTTGATGAGTAGTTTGAGGATTTAGATCATCCATAACATGTTCTGAGGCACGTCTTCTACTTCTTCAGTTTGATAGCAAGAAAAGTAATAAGGATTCATCCTCATCTACTTCTAGCCATACTTCAAAAGACGATGATTGGCACATGACTCATTGACTTTAGGTCGTCTTTGGGCTAGGCATACACTTCATAGTGCATGAACTTGGGTAGGGGATCAGAGAATGACAGACATACTCTGGGTAGACTTTGAGAGTAGGCCACATGTCTGTATGCTTCACTAACATATCCATAGACATTATGAGAGGAATCATACATACATGAGTGGGATAGTTTTATGCATGAGGAATATAATTCATTAATTAGTAATCACACTTGGGATTTGACTTCACTTCCTAAGGGAAGGAAGATTGTTTGATGTTGATGGATATATCATACCAAATTTGTAGCAGAATGGGTCAGTTGATAATTACAAGGATCGGTTAGTACCCAAGGGTTTTTCATAGCTAGCTGACATAGACTACTTAGAGACCTTTTCACCCGTAGCCAAGATGACTTGATTAGACTCACACTTGCTTTAGCCATAACACATGGTTGGAGTGTGCACTAGATGGATGTGAAGAGTGATTTTCTTCACAAATACCTATATGAGGAGATCTACATGGAGTAGCCACTAAGGTTTTTTTCAAGATTCATCCTTAGTTTTCAGACTTAGGAAATCCATCTATGGCCTCAAACAGGCCCCTAGGGCTTGGTATGCCAAGATGGATTCCTTCCTCCTAGATTCTAGTTTCACTTGGTGTCATTAGATCCCAATATATATCTATTATAGAGGGATGATTCATTACTAATATTGGTACTTTATATTGATGACCTTTTTATCACTAGGAGTACTTCATTGGCTATCTTAGTAGTGAAGATAGCTCTTCAGGACATATTCACCATGACTAACTTGGGTCTACTATACTACTTCCTTGACATTGAGATCACACAGTGTCATTCAAATATTTCACTTGCATAGCCCAAGTACTCTCTTGATCTTCTATCTCAGTTTTACATGGCTAACTACAAGCCATCTTTGACTCATTTCTTATATGGATTCAAGCTTGAGGCTAATTGTTCCACACCCTTGGTTGATGCTACTTTGTATTGACAACTTGTTGGTGGCCTTATTTACTTGACTTACACCAAAACTAATATCTCTTATGTCGTTGGTGTTTTTTGAGGTTCATGCAAGAACCCCATGAGTTGCATTGGAAAGTAGCTAAGGGGATTTTCACTACATTTAGGGCTCACAAAAATATGAAATTCACTACAAGGTTGGTTCATACATTGAATTATTTAGCTACACATACTCAAATTGGGTTGGCAACACTAAGCACTCATAAGTCAACTTCAAGTTACAGTTTCTCATTGGGTTTTGGTCCTATTAGTTGGTAAAGAAAGAATAGAATCTTATTTCTCTATCATCAAAGAGGAAGAGTACATGGTGTAGACACCTAAAATATTCTTACATTTAGTATATCCTCTACTTTGTTCGATTGATGACACTTCATTAATTATCTATTCTTCGCTTCATTCTTGGATGCCCATTCATGAAACTCTTTCAATCGTATTCCTCCTATAATCAACTAATTGGGCTAATATATCTCTTATTAGCTAGACTTTCCTCCTTTTACCATTCATAACCTCCCTAGTTTTCTCTAAACCACTTTTGTAGGCTTCATAGGCTATCTATCACCACAAATGGTTAATCACACTCCTCCCAACTCTCAATGAGTCTCTAATCACTCACTAATCATGCTTAACTAAGCCTAAATGTAGTTTAACTAAGCCTACATCATGTTTATCCTAATCTAATATAAAAGTTCTTTTGGCTTACCTTTAGTCCCACATGCACCCAAATTCCAAACTCTCCCAAGTAGAAAACTATAAATACAAGGCTAAGCCTACCCATTCAAACAACTTCACTCACAATTCAATACTAAGAAACCTTTGAGATCTCATTTGTATTAGCTTTAAGCTAATTATACATTTGATCTTAAGCTTACCCCCTCCATTTATCTTGAGCTAATAGCCTCCATTTGCATCCATAATCCAAGTTTAAGTAATATGGAGAGAACCATTGGCCTTGAAGCCATTAATGGTGAGACTCCATTCTTGAAAGCTTGAGAACCATAAACAACTAATCACCCCTTTGATTGCTAAATTGATATTTTAGGTTCAATTTCTTAATTAGTAATCTAAAGAGTAGAGAGTAGCTTTATCATGTTAGTTTAGATTTAATCTAGTTCATACAATGATAAATGTTAGTCTTGTTTAGCTCTTATCATGATGGTTTAGTGTAGATTAGGTTCATGCTTTGAGGTTATATGTTTTAGCTTCATTTCCATAGCATATCTAATTTATTCATGAACACATTTGGCACGCCCAGTGGGACTCTTAGTCCATCCTCCATTAATGGAGGTCTTTTAAGAGCTTTTTCATGTCCATTTCTAACAAATTTCATACTTTTAGGGTTAATAGCTTGTTTTTAACAGATTTCTAACTCTATGAATTTTAATGGGTTAAAGCTAAAAATAGGTTTTAATGATGAAAAACTAACCTATTTTCTCTTTTGAATTTTTCATTTCGTGAATTTTTCAAGTTTTACGAGGGGTATGTGTAGGCATTATGGACTAGGTACGTATCCATCAAAAAGGTGTGTATTCATCGAAATATGTGTGTATCTATCATTCTAGGTGCGTATCCATCATTTTAGGTGCGTATCCGTCACTCGATGTGTATCCATCACTTTGTTAATTTTTTTACACAAGGCGTGTATCCATCGAAACAGGCACATATGTCATTCTAGGTGCGTATGCGTTCCAATCGTGTTCATTACCAATCTTCTAGAGGCCATAACATTTGCTCTCGAACTCGAAATGACTCTGTTTTTTGCATTGGAAAGGTATTGAAGTGAAATACGCAATGGAAACATATAATTAGTATTTTGGCTTACGGAAAAATTCTAGTCTACATTATTAGATAAATAGTCATTTTCTAACATTTCTAAAAGTTTACAAAATTGATTTCTTGGTTATTCTAACACTTTGAAAGGTCTTTGTGGGACTAATCGGTTGTTTGCACGGTTCTTTGGTTTTATTTTGATTAAATTAGTTAAGTGTTTCATTTCTTTAGTTGATTAAGGTTTTGAAGTGTGTATGCTCTTCCCTCACACCTTCTAGGTGATCTTGGGAACCAAAAACACTTCCAAAACCTTCTTATTACTTTCAAAACACTTGTTTTATGCTTCATAATGGATTAAAATTCAAATTTGGTTAAAACAAATTCCTTTTTCCATAAAAACTTCAAGTATTTTCCATTATTTTATAGTTGAGTTTCCACGTTGTGTATGCTCTTCCCTTGCACCTTTTTGGTGATCTTAGGAATCAAAAGAAACACACAAACTCTTTTTCTTGATATCATGATCTTTTGTGAAAAATTACTAACTATTTACATGTAGACCTAATGGATTTGTCAAATAATGGAGAGTTGAAACACTAAATTGCTAGTACTAATGTGTGATCTGAGGTTGCCAAATGGTGTGCTACTTAAAACCACATTAAGCTAAACAAGATAAAAAACACACCACATACATCACACTATATTGCAGGTTTCAGAAAAGTACGTCCCTATCTGCTCAACTAGAACATAACCCGTTAGCATAACGCCTTAATCTACAATAATGGGGGTGGTTCTAGGAACCCTAAAGTAATCCACCACTGAGTAACCTCATGGATGAAATAGGAAGTGCTCCGCTTACCCACTTGACTAGTTTTTACATTGTGAGTTAGAGTCAAAGTTGTCTGTATTGTGACCCAGTGACAATACAACTAAACACACTAGTTGCTCATTGTATCAGAAGGGGGTAAAGTAAAGCTAAGATACTCCTTGGGAAACCTTGGTAAATTCGAGCTCGCATTTAGACAAATTGTTGACACCTAGTTGAGTGATATTTTAGGAAATCCATTTTGTCTTGGAGCCCACTTTACTAGTTCATTATCATGTCTTGGCCATTGTGAATTGATAACTTATTTGGATTCAAACCCTTATTTTTCAAACATGGTAACGAATCCACTTAAGTTTGATCTAAATTTCACTCATCACGAGATTTACGATGTATTACTTATCTTGGTTTCAATCTCACCTTAGGACGAGGTGAAACTCTACTCAAGTAACACTTAGTTTATTTCCATTTCTTGATCTATACCCTTGCATTCTTGTTGCCCATTTGGGACAAGAAGGAGGCATACCTCATAAGTGTTATCATAGACAATGTTCACCACTTTTTGTTCATTTACATCCATCCATGTTTTCGGTTGGGTTGTTAAACGTCTAAAGTGTGTGAGTACATTTTCACGTCTTTGATAGTCCTTTGATCTTGATTTCAAGATCATCTTCATAGCTAGGATTTCGTTTCATCACTATTTCCCCTTGAGTTGTTATTTTTGCTCACATTTTAGCTATACAATTATGGTACTTACATCTTGTTTTCATTTTTAAGAACTTGGTATAAGTTTTTTTATTGTATCATTACGTTACTCGCATGGATAATAAATTCTGGCTATATTTGTACTTAGTCTTTATTCCAACATCATCTGAGTATTTCAAGAGTGTTGATAATGCTTTGTTTATATCATGATGACATCATCTTGATACTAACATTGTAGACACCAATTTTTGGTATAACGCCCCTCCGTCATCTCACATTCATTCAACTCTCACTCTCATTTTTCTTTTCTTAAATTTAAATAAATCTCATCCATTTATTCACCCAAATTTAATTAATTATTAAATGGGCTCCATATAAACCCATTTGATAATTGAATTTTGGCATCTCTCACAAATTATTCAATTCATGGGAAATAATACACCCATCCGACACTCCACTCTTAATTTCAAGAATGAAATCTATTATCTCACCTACTCATTCAAATCATGCTCCCCACTTCACTTAATAAGTCAAATGGTGAGCCCCGCTGAATCACATCACCTCTTTTAATCAGGGTTACTTTACCCAACCATGATTATATTTTAACCTACATTCTAACCTCACCATTAGGCTATAAATATGGGCTTTCCCCCTCGAAAGTTAAGTTAGAAAATGGGAAAATGTTGTTTTGAATTCTAAGCTTCTTGTTTATCATTATATCCTCATGATGTCCTTGTGATGACACTGTAATCCCCACAATACTTTGCTCATGATTTGTTAGTTCACGTAGCGTGGTTCTCGTTGCACATTGTGTTTGGATCAGATCAATAACACCATCTACATACCAGTAGTGTTAGGTTCCTTTATTCATCAACTTACATGTTATCTATTTATCTTGTATTTTATCATTATTCTTTATCACACGGGGGTTGACAACCACCGAGGAAGTTAACGCTTCTCGGATCTGCTTTGTTAGAATCCCCCACATAAAATATCTAAACAATATTTCTCTAGTGTCTGTGAGCTACAAGTTTGCTGAGATCGCAGCGAGGAGTTCAACATTGACTTTGCACCGTATCATCCATCACCATCTCTAAGGTACTAAGCCCTTGCATTTTTGATGTTGTTTTGTGTTTATTGATTTCTCGTACACTAATATGGACAGGAAGCAAGAAACTCCGATCAACATTTGGCATGCCGGTGGGACCAGACCCTAGTTCTGGTCATTGTTTTGTTCCTTTACTCATCTTGCATAGGTGTCATAAGTATAACAGTTATTCATAACTCTCGTCAATTTAGATATCTCTTGCAAATATTTCATTTTCCCGACTCACCTATTTACAGGATTTAGTATTATCTCCCTCTGTGGGGTGTCATCTTTACATTCTATGGTTTTGGTCATCTTGGAGGTAAGTACTTCTGGTTTTGAATCAACTTGTTATTTGGCCATTTATAGTTCATATCGAGCATATTTTTATTATTAATCATAATAATATTATTAATATTAATTACATAAATAAATTTTAAAAAATAAAAATCCTAACTATCCTAAATTACCCACCCCCTACCTATCACCCCATTTAACCCTATACCCAACTCCCATCTCCTCTCTTGACCGAGCCATACTTGCACTTCTTCCATCCGAGCCATTTCCACCTCTATACCACTCCTCATCCACTCCCTGACTCACCACCTCCCTCTCACCCATAGTTCACCAAATTCCCATCCTCCCAACTTGAGATATCCCATCTCCCTTCCACTGGACTACCTACTTCCTAACTCCAATCTACCGTACTCACCACTCCTCAACTCCCCACACCTCACCACGGTTTACACACCACCCGGCTCATCCTCCACATTCCCTACTCCACTCTCTTCCCAAGATACCATCCCTACACATTTCCTAACTCTCCATTGCACCTACATCGTGCCCCATATAATTGAATCACCGATGAAAATATACCTCCCACTTGTCATGTGACCGACTCTAGTCCCTCGATGGATTAAGTTCATCAACATTAATACCCAACTAGCTCCATTCCCATCAATGAACACCATTCCCCACACTCCACGTTACCATCATATCCATCCTTCGAGATCTCTCCTCCCTCTCGAGTCCTCGGTTCACACCTTTTGAGCTTCTATCCCACATCCAACTCTGTTCCCATCCTCATAGGTCTCACCCTTCTCTTAATTTCACACTCCCATATCCTCCACCTCTACGATCCCACACCCATCATTCTTCCATCTCACTTGTTCCTAGTTCCCACCGCTTCCTTCACCTCACACCCAGTCATCCCATCCCATAGATTGGTCAATTCTATACGCGTCCTCTGCAAAAATACCTCCCGGTTCTTCTACTGAGCTCCAATAACTCTTTCGAGAAGTTCATGTTTTCATCTAAACTCATATCATCTGTTGATCCCCCTTCTTTGGCCCAATGATGTAACCACATCCCACATCATCCACACCCCATGATGAATACTTCAATATTGGCCTTGGTTGTGGAATAAGGATTGGTGGGCAGCAATCTCCACCACCACCATTTTCTACAGAGAAGTAAGTGAATATCCACATAGATTTACAAGCTTCTAGCTTAGTTTCAATTCTCGCAGGTTGTGGGTTGTCCTTGTAACAACTCTCACACCACCGCAAAGTTCTAAATAGTATTCCCATCCACATCCTTCACCAACTACCCTGATCCTATCACAACAAGTTTCACATTCACTAGCCCACGTGAGCTCCACATAGCTCAACCATATGTAGGTTGACTTTCGGGCAACAACCCTCTTAAATCAAGACACCATTTTTCAACATATCATATCCATATCTCTATTAGGATAATTATTTTAATATTAGTGGCTTAGTTAGGTTTTAATCACGCTAATGGTTTTATTGTTAGTTATTTAATTACGATTTGATAACTAGAATTCCTGCGATAATTATTTTGTTATTAGTTAATTAGTTAATTAACACTCTTAAGTGGGATTATTATATTAGGATAATTATTGTGTTATTTTATTTTTATTAAATTCGAATAATTATTAATTCAAGTATTTATTTTTGTTATTATTTCCGTAATTAGACTTTTTGTTACTACTTAACGACGTCAGAACTCCGAATTTGTCTTTATTATTTTGTTGACCACGTCCACTAATTGTCTTCTCTACATTTGCAGGTGAATTCCACAACATTGCAACCATGACATTACGCTACCAAAGATAACCATGAAACAAAAATACACCTAAGTGCTCTTTCACCAGACCCTTCCTGTACTTATGCATGGTGCAATTCTAGGGTACCCAGGACGTTCTCGGTCGGCGATCATCGTTTTGGATACCACGTTATCAAGTACAATCCAATAATGGGAAAGCATTCTCAATGCTTCTTTAACATCTGTTGTCATTTTCTCGCTTTGCAACCTATCACCTAATTGTTTGGAGCATACTCCTTGTTTGCCTCAACTTGTTGTCAGATAAAAAGGAAAAGCGATATACATGTATTCTTTAGTTTTCCCTATTTTCTCTTTTCTGCATGGTAATGTCATTTTCTGGGTAATTGTTTGCATCGAACTTCATATTTTGAATTTGGTCTAAAATGAACCTCGTGCATCTTCCTACCGCTCATATAGCTTAAATAGGGGTTTAACTCTTTGCATCACACATTTTATCACACTGCCTCAAACTACACATATTAATCAACACACCAAAACATTCCTCTCACCTGGTTCACTGATTGGGATTTGATCACCCAACAGGAAACCATTTCAAACATTTCCTAGCCATAACTTACCTGAAACCAAACATAGTTTACCCTCTTCTAGGTCCTCTTCCAACCATTTTCTTTTTCTTCACACACGTGTTTTTAATCAAAAAAACAAAACAAAAAAATGTTTTCCTCACTTGTTTGTTAATATAACAAGTAATTTTTATGCCCGTAATAACTCGATCCACTACTAAGAATATGGAACACAACCTTGCCACACATAGTGCTTCATCCCAACCAATCACTACCTCAACAACTTCATCATCCATGCCTCTCTCTACTTCCCTCATAGGCACCCATTCTCTCACCATTATACCTCACCAGATATCCTTCGGTCACACTTCGGTATTAGACCAACATTCCATCCCATCTAGGCCAGCCACTCCACCTTCTATCAGATCAGAGCCTGTTGGTACTCTCATCTTCCCTCTCGGTGATCTAGAATTTCAACAAATTCTTGATGCCAATCTGTGGCTCTTCAAGACTATCTTCTAAAAAATACATACACATTCCTCTAGATGGTCCACCACTCCAACAAGTTTATCCTTATAGTACTAGTTCTGAAATTATTCCATCCATAACCATATGTGATTTTGCCTCATCCTCTACCAACCCACCATCCCACCAAACTACTCAGATAGTCACACCCGTTCTGCCTAATCTTCCCCAAATCAACACAACCATTGTAACTATTATCCCCATCACTACTATAACCACCACAACTATCACCAGTGCTCTTGTCCAACCTCCCCATGTGTCATATTGTTATCCAAACAATGAGTCTTGTTCACATCACATTCTATGCCTTGCTTCTCAATCTCCTCTAACAATGCCATTCTGACATGTAGTGTCACTTCCAGTCTATCAACCCCTCTATACCCATATCCCACTCAGCAGTTACCACAACAACCTGCACAATCCCAACAATCATACCATGCCCCTGTTTCTCACCAACACACATTCTATCAACCTCCACCTCAACCACAACCCATAATTTACACTCACCCATACCAAGTTCCTCAAACACCCACGCATTCACAAATTCAACCACCACCTCTCATTTCTCAACAGGCGCTTCCTAATGATCCCATGAAAATATTAATAGGTCGGTTAGCCAACCTAGAGGCTACTATGTTAGGGTCCAAAGTTACATTGTCTTACGAACAAATATGTAATGAACCCATTCATCCATCTGTGCCAATGAAACCATATCCTCCACACTGGGAATTGCAAAGTTCACCAAATTTAATAACAAGGAGGACCCTCAACAACATCTCTAAGCATTCAAACATGCATGTTATCTTATCTCATCACACATGACCAAGATTTGATGCTCATACATTCCCCATGTCTTTGGTTGGCCTTGCTTTAGATTGGTATAATAATATTCCTCAATACTCCATATTTTCTTTCTCTCAGCTTGCACAATTATTTCTGAGAATTTCTCCATTAATATTACGCGCAAGGTAACCATCAATGATCTATATACCATCCGCCAATTTGAAGATGAATCCATCATAGATTTCATCACACGATGGCACAATATTATAAACCAATTATCTTTTCCACTTCCTCAAACCGACCTCATCGAGCTCTTCACATGCTCTTGTGTGAAGCATATTTCATCGACTTTACAAATTCAATCATTTCACACTTTTGAGGAAGCTTTCACCATGGCTTAAGCTTGAGACACGTGCCCTAGAACATGGGCATTTAAAATTAAAGTCAAATAATCCCAAAAATAGATTTTTCAGACCATCCACATCAAATGATAAGTCAAAGACAACTGCCAACACTATCATTATCAAATCATCTCCTACACCTACATCTACTACAGTAACTCAACAATGATTCACATGACCAACACCCAATTATACTCCTCTAGGAGAATCATACAACACCATCTTTGAAAAATTAATAACAACACATTTGATCACATGCTGCCACCTATCCAACCTGTTAACAAATCTAGACCATGACCTGTGTGGTATCGTGAGGACCATTACTACAAGTACCATCAAGTCTGAGGACACGACATAGAGAGATGTCAGACTTTCAAGGATTGGTCCAAAGACTCATCGATCAGGGAGAACTTCAAGTGGATAACCCAAATGCTTCACCCAATCAACCATTAGATATTTTTAAACAACCATTTCCAAATCATACACCCACGATGAAAATCAGATTGCCACTACTTCTATATCTCAAACTCCCAGTACCCACACCATAAACACTATCCACATTGGTGATAAGAATCAGCTTCATCCACAAATTTACCATCTTCATCAACCATTACACATGTCCCCTTAGACACTCTTGTACATCCACAAACTCATCAACATTCATCTCCACACCAACATTAGTCATGTCCATGCCCACTTCGGTGCCTCTTCCTACACCCACACCTATTTCCACACCTACCACCCCTTCCCCATTTACAAATATTATTCCTGTTTTGTCACTTCTTACACCTACTCCATCAAATCCAATTACCTTACCAGAAATCATCCCACCTTTACCCATTATCCCATCCTTAGCATCACTTCCAGTCCCTCTTTCCACACTTTTACCAACACCTACTACATCTACTATTGTACATTCGTCTATCTCACCTTCCTCTTCCATGGCCATGTCATTACTTGATGATTTTGGAAAACATTCCAGCTTTCCCTGACTTCAAATTATCATCCCATTTCCTCTATACCATCAAATACTCACACATCTAATCAATCCCTGCTCATATCCACTTCAATATCATCTTCAGTTCCTCTATATAAATTCTTGTCATTCCTTCTAACAGTCCCCATTCACAGACAAGATTTAGGCCCCCATTTCCCAAGCGTCCTCCTTCACATCCTCGTCGAAAAGTGGACCTCACTATCCCCAATACTAATTCCCTTGAGGCCACACCATCTCTTTCTATTTTAGGACCACACCCCTCATCATCCTCTTCCATTCTAGGAGCATCCCCTTCATCAATAACCCACGCTACTACTAGAGCAACACAATGGCTCTTTTCAACCAATATCTTAAAAAAAGGATTCAAAGGCATCTGCATCCTCCACCAATATCCCACATCAAACACATTCATCTCCCCTTCCCAAATCTAAAACAATGTCAAAATTTATTATTACATCACCACATACCCAGACATCATTCCAAGGTCCTCCATCGATAACATCAAGATATTATACCACCATGTTTCATCAGCTACTCCAAGCCTCAGCAATCACCTTACCACCAATTAAATATTTCAACTTAAGCATGCTAAGAAGCCATTGTGATTCAATTCCCACCTTGTTTGCACATATCATCATACCCTAGACATGATATCAGACATTATAGAGCATTTCAAGCCATTGTTCATGACTTCATTAAGGAAGGATGCATCCTTCCCAAACCAAACCAATCTATTCCTTCCACTTCAACATCTGCATTGTTGACCTCATCTATCCAAATGCAAATGTCCCCTCATTCTTCACACACTTCCACAACCATGTCACCTCCAAGTGAAGAATATTTTAAAGAGGATCCTTCATTCTCCATCAAATTTATTCAAGTACCTCCTCAATCTGGTTCACGTGACCCTAAATCATCAACTAACATTAAAACTGAAACCAAAACATTAAAACTGCAATGCAATCCATCCCCATCCTCAACATCTATATCATTTCATACATCGACATCCAGACTTCCATGTCTAAATCCAAGCCAAAGAATCATCTTAAAACCCATAAGAGTTATCTACTTTTTGACACCTCGATTGGGTCCTATGTAGACATCCTTCAACATCTAGTTCAAAATTCTATGATCATGCTTCCTCCCATTAGACATTGAGATCCTTATAGAAGTAAACATCCATGGTTCAATCCCAATTGCATTTGCACCTATCATCATGTTTTGAGCCATGACATTGAGCAATGTAGGGCCTTTCAAACCATCGTCCATGACCTCATTCAGGAAGATGATTTCCTCACTCAAGGGAGCATACTTCCCCATCCACAACGAGTAAAACTCATCTTTCTGCATCCTCATCCATCGGGTTTCTGAACATTCCCCATCCACATCTATTTTTCCTTTACCTATGATACCATCTATTGATTCTCTCTCAATTCATCTTTCCACACTTCTAATCATGCCAAATACATCATCCTCTTCTTCCACATCATTTTAAGAATCTTGGGAAGCATGTCAACTTACAACAACTTCAAATAACCCTCTCATCTCATTTGCAGATGCTTCCACAAAAAACCAACCTTCTTCGGACATCACCATGAAAACACTAATCTTTTCACCCATATCAACTACGAAAAAACCTTTAGACCCTCGGACTAAAATCAATATCATCCCTTCTAAGAATGCTCCTTCGCCATCCAAATATAGGATCTTTGGTACACTTCCAAAAATGATCTCTTTTGTGTCCCCAAAATAATATAGACATTTCACCAATGAATACCAAATATGCATCATCTGTTTTGGGGAAACATCAATCTAACACATCACAATCACTCCACCAACCAAAATCAAAAACATCTAGCATTCCCTCGAGATTTGAATCAAAATTGTGGAACGACATGATGTAATCCTCTAAGACAGCTCATACAACCACATCCCAAGTAATTTCATCAAGATCTAAGTCAAAGGATTCCCAAGAAAGTAGCCATACTAATGTATCAATTGAATCGTATGCGAAACCCTTTGACACTTATTACAAATTCCTACCATTACGCTTCCACCTATCAAGGCATTTACCCCAAGTAGTAAGAATCCATCATGGTTTGATCCCCACCTCAGTTGTGCCTACCATCATACCCCAGGTCATAACACTGAGTGTTGTAAGGCCCTTGAGGACTGTCATCCATGATCTCATTAAAAGAGAAGACCTTTTTGAGGATTGTCCCTCTATAATTTTATCTGCAACTAATTCCACGTCTATCAAAGTCTCTAAGTCTTCTCCTCCATCCTTCATTAACATCTCTCCTTCACATGTTATTACTCATACAAAAGGTCCTCCCTTATTCATCAACACTATTTTCCTATGATCCCCAACGCATTTACCGAATCCAAATCTAAGGTTATCATCATCCAATCTCTTTCACCTATCTAGATCTAATTTTCCTATAGTGATATAATCTCTTTCACTGGGGGAGTAGCCTCCCCTCGTCCTTGAGAATATCATATATATTAACGCATTTTCTATCTAAACAAATCTCCTTTCATGTTGAGAGGCTTTAGTCCTTGACCTTGTTTTATTTACCTCATTTAAATCCATCCAATCTAAACTAACCCCATCCAAATATTCATCTCATTTGAAGCCCACTTTTGTGGCCTTATGCATCTATCCCTTAGGGGACCATTTACTTTCATCTTAAGCCCACTGTGTTGGCCATGTTTTTCTCTCCGTTAAGAGACCATATTTCTATCTTTTTCATTGAATTCCACCTTTGTGGCCATGATTGTGTCATTAAAGTCCTCCTTTAAGGCCATATTTTCATTCTAATAAAGGACCATATTGTTTTACAAAGTCCACCTTTGTGGCCATGATTGTGTGCCTCTTAAGCCCACCCTTTTGATCATATGTTCATCTTGTTAGGGATGCATATTTTCACTTCCTGAGAGGATAGTGCATATTTTTACCTTCACTCATCCTCCCAAAGTTCTTATATTATCTCAGATGCAACATTAATCAAGGATTCGGTAGGAAAAATTTCTCCCAATTAGATCGGACCATATATTATCTGTCATTGGTTATGTACTAACACCTAATATTGGTTGCAAGCACAATGCTTTGAGTAGTGCATTTTCTTGTTTACTTCATATCCGGTTAAAAACATAACTTTCTTACATGGCCCTTGCTATGGTTATGTGATACTCATCTCATCAAAATCATCTTTTATCACGATTATGTTTTTAGAAATCAAATTTCATATCATAAAATATGCATCTATATTTTTACTCTTAAGGATGTCCCCTATTAACATCATCCATAAATCCATGAAATCTGTTACTATTTCTACACACTCTCTTTGATACGCTATTCGAGTTTGGGAATTCTACTTGATCTCCATTGCAGTTTTTGAATTCTACTTGAGAATATCTCTCAAGTAGCATTCATTATCCAGCAGCTTCTCATCCCCCACCATGACCAATGTGACCTTTCTCCATCCATCCTCTTGCATCATCCTTCTCTTCTCTCTAATCATCCACCCATTACCCTTCTCATCACTCTTATTCTTTTCTATCACCTAACACAGACATCATCTTCTTCACCATTCCAAGATTTTCATCCCGACTTGCAGCACGTCTACGTCACTTCCCCATGACAAAAAAATCCTACTCGAAGTAGACTTGTCATTCTAGACAAGGTCTCATTCATAATCGCATTGTTGACCATTCCTTCCTCCTAGTCTCCTTTTTCAACCCAATTTTCTCCTAATATTCACCCCATCTCATTCTTCGTTGCTCTCCTCACCCACTTCATCCCTCTCCGTTGTTTCTTTGATCCTCCACCCAAATAATTATTTTTGTGTTTTTCTCTTAATATCCTTTTACTGACATCTATTTTATCATTTCATTTCCCTTTCATTATTATTTCAGCTTGACAATCTTACTTAACCACCCATTTCACATAGGCTTCTTAATCACAATACATCTCTTTCCTAAGATCCTATCCACTGTAGAAACTCCTCCACCGTTTTCTATTCCATTGAACACTAGAAATGTCTTCCTGCTCCATAACTTTTGCTTAACACTCTAGCATCATCACTCGCACAACATGGGCATCCTAATTAAGAATTCCCCTTACACTCTCCATCCTACACCGCATACATTCCTCCATCCACTCATGTCACACTCCTTTGTTTCCTTGTTATCACCTCCTTTCATCTCTTGTTCCATTTTGGTATACACCGCTCAGTCTTTTCATCATTCTTCTTCTTCTTGACAGTGATCCTACTTAACCATTCCTACGGCATGGCGATCTTACTTAAGAGTCTCTCTTAAGAATGATATGTCTCCTTGCCTTTCCCCTTCACTCCACCTTCCCACCATCTATATTTTCTCTTCATTCCCCATAAACACGTCCTCTTCCCTCCTCTTTCTTCCTCGCACAAAATATCTTAGACTTCCTCAAATATCATCCCCATCATCCCTCATTTAGAAATCTAACTTAACCACTTCATACCATTTCTTGTTATGTCTCATTCCTTTATCTTTACTTCCTTCATCTTCATCCACATCCTCATCCATTACATCCTCTCCTCATCATCATCTCCACACCAATCATTATCCCTCCTTTCTTTACTCTTTCCACTCCATTTTCCAGAGTACTCCCACATATCTACCACCATACTTACTCATCATTATCATTATTCATCTCCTAACATTATGTCATCATCATCTTCCATTTTTGTGCTAATAATTATCGGTGGACTTCTCCTAAAATTCATTTATCCCTATTCTACATGTACCTATTCACTCCTTTTTACCTCCTCCATTTTCTCTTCCTTCCTTTTTTATTTTGTGTCCTCTGATCATTATTGAGGATTTCTCCTAACATCCCTCCGTTGGCATTTCCTTTCCATCTTCCCTTCACCTTCTTCAATATCTCTACTGTCTTCATCATATACTGCCTTTGCATCATTTTCTCTATTGTCCTCTCCTCCTTTCTACCCCTGGTTTTCTTTCATTTCCTCTGTATCATCTTCATCCCCTCTTCTCCTTGCACTTTCATCTTACTTCTCCATTGATAACCTAACTCACCAACATTTTCCCATATTTTTAATCATCCCACCATCCACATGCATTTCCATGCATTCTATTTCATATTCTTTACCTGGGTCTTACCCCTAACACTTGGATTCAATTCCCTTCCTATTTTGGCTCTATCATCTCTTCTTTCCCTCTTATTTCCACTTCCCCATTACCAAACTTCTTTCTCTACCACCCCTATCTTATTCCATCTCTTTATTTTCCATTCTTTCATCTCCTCTGCAGTCTCCTAGCTCATCATTATTCCTTTCTTTCTCTTTTCTATTCTACTTCCTCTCCCATCTTCTTTAACTTCTTCATCTCCTTCATCTTTCCATCCTTCTATTCCTATTCATCTCTCCTATCATCCTTCTCTAATATTCTTCACCTCTTCTCCTTCTCATCTCTGTCATCTCTTTCATGATCCATTCTTTCTCTCCCTTTGTTTTTTATCTCCATCTCCCTTTCACCCTCTCTTCTGTCATTTTCTTGTCTTCTTCTTCTTTGTCCTTCATCATTTATTTCTTCCACCATCTCTCCTCTTTATTATATCTGTTGCTTCTTTACTATGGTACATCTTTGTACATTCACCATCTCCTCTAATCTCCTTTCTCTTCTCATTTGTCTTCTTCTTGTTTAGTCTTCCTCATTCCTTTCTTCTATTGGTCTCTTTCTCTATTTTATTTTTCTCCAAGTCCATCACACCTTCCCTATTTCTTTCCCCCTTATCTTTTCCCACTACCTTCTTATTAACTATCATTCTCTCTCTTTTTCTTTCATCTATCTTCTCACCTCTCTTATCATCCTTCTCTACTATTTTCTTCTCTCCTCCACCACGTCTGCTCTACTCCAACCATGTCCACTTTCTCTTATCTCTATCATCTATCATCTACATCCTTCATCCCATCTTCCTGGGACATTTTTGTCTTGGAGGATACCATAACAGCCATCACCTATCTGATCTTGTTCTCTTCCACAAATGTTTGTTCCACTTTTTCACAAAAGTAGCTTGATTCCTTTTCCTACTTGTCAAAGAAGGGACTGCTTTCCTTCTTCTTCACCCCATTATTCATTTTCCTTTAACTACAAACCTTTTTTAAGAAACATCTAAACATCCTATTTAACACCCTCTTGGGGAATTTTATCCAATATGTTCTTCATATCCACATTCGTGGCCATACTCATTCCCCCTAGGATATTTTATTTCAACATCCATCTCCCATTATGTCATCTTCATGCCCTATGATGGGGCACCTTTTCATCCTTGTACTTTTTGATGCATATAACTCACTTTTTGTCTTTCTTGTGCCCTATGCTGGGGCATCATTATTTTCATCCTCGTCCCTTTTTTTGGACGTGTGATTTTTGCTCGATTCCTCACAGACAAAGGATTTTCATACCTTTCACATTTAATTGTGCATATTTTGATGTTTTCCTATGACCCATTGGTCATCATGGTTTACATCCATATTGTAGTGGTCTTCACCCACTCACTGGTCTATAGAACATTTTCGTCTGTCTCTGTTGAGACCGTAATTGTCCTCTACCGATGTGATATTGGAGTCACCACCATATTTTTCATAGATATTGTGATCCTTTTTTGCCTTGGGAATCTTGCCTTTGGTCATGTTTTTATTCATCCACATCCTTTTTACATCTAACCCTTTTTATTTTATTTCGTGGCTTGCTATCACAAACCACTCAACAAAAAGGGGTAAATGTAGACACCAATTTTGGTATAGCACCCCTCCAGTCATCTCACATTCATTCAACTCTCACTCCTACTTTTCTTTTCTTAAATTTAAATAAATCTCATCCATTTATTCACCCAAATTTAATGAATTATTAAATGGGCTCCATATAAACCCATTTAATAATTAAATTTTGGCATCTCTCACAAATTATTCAATTCATGGGCAATAATATACCCATCTGACACTCCACTCTTAATTTCAAGAATGGAATCTATTATCTCACCTACCCATTCAAATCATGCTCCCCACTTCACTTAATAAGTCAAATGGTGAGCCCCATGAATCACATCACCTCTTTTAATCAGGGTTACTTTACCCAACCATGATTATCTTTTAACTTGCATTCTAACCTCACCATTAGGCTATAAATATGGGCTTTCCCCCTTGGAAAGTTAAGTTAGAAAATCTAGGAAAATGTTGTTTTGAATTCTAAGCTTCTTGTTTATCATTATATCCTCATGATGTCCTTGTGACGACACTGTAATCCCCACAATACTCTTCTCATGATTTGTTAGTTCACGTAGCGTGTGGTTCTTGTTGCACGTTGTGTTTGGATCAGATCAATAGCACCATCTACATACCAACAACATCAGGTTCCTTTGTTCATCAGCTTGCATGTTATTGTTTATCTTTTATTTTATCATTATTATTTATCACATGGGGGTTGAAAGCCACTAAGGAAGTTAACGCTTCTCGGATCTACTGCTTTTTAGACATCCCCGCATAAAATATATAAACAATCTTTCTCTAGTGTTTGCGAGCTACAAATTTGTTGAGATCGCAGCGATGAGTTCAACATTGACTTTGTGCCCATATCGTCCATCACCATCTCCAAGGTACTAAACCCTTGCATTTTTTATGTTGTTTTGTGTTTATTGATTTCTTGTACACTAATTTGGACAAGAAGAAAGAAAATACGATCAACAAACACCTTTCTTTCTTGGTTAATGTATAAGAATAGTGTTGTTACGTTATCCACATTTGCAACTTCCATTATCAAAGACTTAGATTTTGTCGGCATTTGAACTAGTCATAGTATATCTCGTGGAGAGATCACGTCAGTATAACTTTGGTGCTTATATCTTGTTGATATTTCAACTCAACCTAGGTATTGATAGGGTATTTTACTATCTAATTTTATACCTATCATTGAAACCGTAGCTTAAAGGTATAGTGTTCCATAAAATAATTTGAGTGAATGACTAGTTTACTAGTGGACTTGCATAATTGTTCCTTGCGTGTTAACAAACTCATAGACTTATTCTAGGAAAATCTTGTTGGGTTATTAAAATTATGCCATCACGATGTATATTTTCCTTAGGTTCCCTTTGGAAAATCATGCAAGCATCTCCATACTTACGAAATGTCTAGTTGGTTGTCGTTATGCTTCCCGAATCGACATGGAGCCTTCTTCACTTTGAAGAAGTTTGATCACACTATCTAGGTCTAGGCATTCACATCTATAACGCATGCCAAAAATTATTGATTATCATAATGTCACTTAATATATGACAATACAAAACCTATGTTTAGGCATTCACATAAAAATATGCCCATTATGACTAAGCTTCGTTTGGTTCTTTCTATTTAAAGGGCCCATTTAGGTACCCTATTCCCCACCTTTAGCTCATAGTCGGTGGTATGGTTTGAATGCTTCTGATCCAAATTATTATTTAAGTTCCCCCACTCTTCTTTTGATTCAAATCCAAACTACCATTGATTCCCACGCTTCTTCTGAATATTCAAATCCCAACTATTGTTTAGATACCCCTAGATCAAATCTTGAATCACGGTCCTCCCTTTCTTGAAGGACCTTTATTCCAAATCACCTCAATAATGTATTCTCCTTTGAAGACTTGTGTGACTCAAATTTCCATCGATCGAACATATAATTTGGTTCTTGACTCATGGTCCTCCCTTCCTTTGCATGACCTCCTTCCTCGGTCACCTGATGACCCCTTCCTCCGTCGAATATTTCCATGACTCGGGTTCCTCTATTCAATCATCTAATTTGAATCCTATGTCACAACATAACAGATGGCTATGTGATCCTATTTTTCTTCCTACATTACGTTGTCTTCTAGAAAAATGACCGGGTCCGGATCGAAATCGTCCATTCATGAGATGTTTGGCTCCGAGCCTACTTCCTCTCTTGAGTCATCTTCTGTTATCAATCCAATTTCAATCCCTCTTCCTCCCTTGATCCCTTTCAATCATATCATACCATTTCCTCATCCATCCTCTAGAGATCAATGTCTATGACAATGTCGAACCATTAGAAAAAATCCATGTCTAAGATGTCTTTTGAAAAACTATCAAAACTCCTGTGGGAGTGATAAGGTCAAACATTCCCCTTGTCTACATCATCGAACATCTTCATCTTCTTTTGTCAATCAATATTCCACACTTATGGACTCATTTCTTCTAGTCAACATCCCATGCTCGAAGAAAAAATATCTACTAATTGATTTCTCTCCGAGGATGATGGAACACTAAGACTTCACGAAGATATCCCTCTCAAGGATTCTTTACGGAACTCGATACACTCGCGTATGGGGAGGAATAATTTGATTCCTTTTATCATAACATAGAGGAAAATCCGAAGGTCATGAAACTTGATTCTTCTTATATTCCATCTTCACCTTCCTCTGAGCATGATGAAATGTCAGGGTCTAGTATTGATCCTCCTATCTTCTCATTACCAATCATTCCTTATCTATCATAATTACTCAATAAAAATCTTTCCTTGGGTCACCGCTAAGTATCCCACCATCTTCTTCTATCCTAGAGCCACCCCTAGGTATCCCTCCATTTTCTACTTGTTGATCACCTCTGGTAGCCCATTACCATCTTGTCTTGAATCACCACCTTGAGTATCCCATCATCTTATTCTATCCCAGAACCACCTTTAGGTAGCCCTCCATTTTCTACTTGTGGGTCACCTCTAGGTAGCCCATTACCTTCTATTCTTGGGCCATGTCCTAATATCCCTTCATCCTCTTCTATCTATGGGACACCTTCGAGTAGTCCCTCCTTGTCTATACTTGGGTCACCCCCTAGTAGTCCCTCGTTATCTTCTTCCATTCTAGGGCCACATCCTAATATCCCTCCATTATCTTTCATTTATGAGTCACCTTGGGGTAGCTCATTACCTTCTATTCTTGGGGGCCGTGTTCTAGTATCACTTCATCCTCTTAAATCATGGGAAACCTTCGGGTATCCCATCATCTTTTATTCTTGGGCCATGTACTCGTAGCCTAGTTTCTTCCATCTTAGGGCTACCTCCTAGTAGCCCTTCCTCATCTTCTAGCCATGGCTCACCTCTACGTAGTCCATCATCTTCAATTATTGACTGTATTCTCTTCGTTCATCATATCATTATAAATGTCCATGTTCTTCTCCACTTATCGGGATCAAAGCGGATCACATAATCACTCATAAGAAACCCAAATGACTTCTTCATCAAGCTCAAGTCACACATCCCATGAGCTCCAAAGTTCCCAACACTTCCAATGATCTTAAGGTTAAAAATAAATCACGATTCAAGAATGCACATCAACATAACTATCAAGTATGGCACAAAGGGAATAAACCTATGGATAGGGAACTCAATCTTCGCATATGAAACCAACATTTGGGATAAATCACATTCATTTATTAAGTATGAGCTCACCACAATCATTGAGATCAGGGATAACATAACTCTTGATAAGAAAACACACCTAATATCCCTTATCAAGGAAGTCTCAAACATTGTTGTTGGATCTTATCATGTCGAGTGACCTTGTTGATCCCACCTTTCAAAAAATCAAAAATACCAAAAAAAAAGTAGAAAACATTAAAACATTTACAAAAATAGGAGAAAACATAAAAAAATCAAAGGTACAAAGATCAAACATTGCAATCGGGTATTGCATACACATGGATGTTCTTTCTTCCATTCCTTCTATTTATTTTGTAAGTCTTCCTACCATTTTCATCCCTTTAGTGATATTATGGTTATCCTTTTGCATGCATTTTACAAAATTTATCTCTATAGTATCCATTTGACCCTGGTATTTTATCACCTTAGTAAATTAAATAATGGTGACATCTTAGAGATCTTATCACACTCAACATCTAATAACTTTGTTGCAAAGAAATTTTGGACATATTTTTGACACTAGCAATGTCGTCATCAAAATCACTTCCACATCCTTCCATCAAAGTCATTTGTGGTTCTAACCCCTTGTCAAACAAGACAATTGAAATATTTTTAGAAAGAAAAAGAATCAAAATTAATCAAATCAAAAGAAAAAGCTAAAAGGAAAATAAAATTGATATATAACTCTCTTTTGGGTATTTCCAATAATATCTATCGGGGATATGGATGCCTAGCTGGAAGTAGATCAATGTTGCGATTAGAATCAAATACATATCCTTCGGGGCTATGGACGTTTGCTGAAGAATGAGAAATGTATGATTATCCATCCACCATCCATTCACAAAATTACCTTTCAAAATCAATCATTCCTACACATTGGCTAGTTTGTCCTCATTTGTTTCCTATTAAATCTTCCCTTCAAGAGGTAATAAAATCCACATCCACATACTGGATATCTATGAGAAAACATGATTAGTATGTTACCAAGTGTCTTTTTTTAACCTTTTTCAAAAATTTACTTTAGTCCATATCTCATCTCACGAGTTGTACCTTTGGCTAATCACTTCTTCATCGTAATGATTCTAAGCTATATTCACAGCATCCATATGTCCCTCTACTTTTTCAGCACATCCATGTGTATAAGATTACCTTTTTCCATGTTTGTGACACCTTTGTCCCCTTTCATAAAAAAATCTTCCACTTCCTTTCTATCATGTGTTTCTTGGCCAGCTTACACTGGGGGAATCCTTGCTTTTTCAGCACTCCATTAGTTTGTGTTCATCATCAAGTTGAACATATCTATTTTGGCCTTGATCCCTCATTCATCATCAGCATGTGAAGAGTTTTCCTTTAAATATTCCCACTTAATCGCTAGGGAAATTTCACATCTTCACTTCCTTGCACATACACATGGTATTCCGCCCTTTTACATCCTATCTATCATTGGGGCATCCACATTTCCTCATCTTCTATACATAGCTTAGAAAAAATTCAAAATCAAAAAAAAAACTCAAATATTTTTCAAGAAACATCAAAAACAATATAAATCATCCTACAAAACATCACTCTTTGGTTCTCACCTATTCATGTGCACCCCTCACGGATCATCTTTATCTACCTCCATCAACAAAAGTTCATCTTATTACTTCATCTATACTTTTGGGCACATCAAGTTACCTAGTGCTATTTAAGTAGCACATAATGACTTTTCATCGGACCCAAGTGTCCTCTGTTTTCCCCCTTACGTGTATCCTTGCTTGGGGCACCACCTTGACCCTTGTCGTTAATTCACACGGAGTTGAAAGCTGAAGCTTGATAACAAAAACATTGCATTGTGTTTCTCTATTAGGTTAGTTTGTTTACTTTCTCATATTGCATTGCATTATGTATGTTGCATGGAGTTAGTCATATTTTACTTCCCGTATTGCATTGTATTTTGCATGTTGCATGGAGTTAGTGTTTTTAACAATGGACATTTGTTCATGTATGGATTTTCATGTCATTCTACACTTTTGTTCATTATTTTTAATAAGGACCGATGATGAAGACACTAGAAATATATGAAAAATAAATTTGTTTAAAAGGCCTTTGGATGGATGTTAGCTCATTCCCTCTTCCTCATACTCCTTTTTGTTCTATATCCCCTTTCTTTTCTTCTTCTTCACAATATTCTTTCTTTTGTTCTCTTTACGTCATTTTTTTATCATCAATCGAGTTCTTCCATCACCCCATCGAAAATCGAGGGGACATCCTTCATTCTACTCATTTTTTCTTCTACCCTTTCAAAATTTCTACTTTTTATGCTTGTCTACTATCTTTTAAGTGATGTCACTTACGCCACCCCAAAGAGGAGAAAATGTAGAGAACTAAAATATTCTTACACTTATCATATCCTCTACTTCGGATTGATTGATGACACTTCGTTAATTAGTTATTCTTCTCTCCATTCTCATATGCCCATTCATGACACTCTTTTGGTCGTATTCCTCCTATAATCAGCTAATTGGGATAATATCTCTCTTATTAGCTAGACATTCCTCCTTTCGACCATTCATAACCTCCCTAGTTCTCTCTAAACCACTTCTGTAGGCTTCATAGGTTATCTATCAATCACAAATGGTTAATCACACTCCTCCCAACTCTCAATGAGTCTCTAATCACTCACTAATCATGCTTAACTAGCCTAAATCTAGCTTAACTAATCCTAAAGCATGTTTATCCTAATCTAATATAAAAGTGATTTTTGGCTTACCTTTAGTCCCACATGCACCCAAATTCCAAACTCTCCCAAGTGGAAAATTATAAATACTGAGGCTAAGCCTAACCATTCAAATAACAACTTCACTCACAATTCAATACTAAGAAAGCTTTGAGATCTCATTTGTATTAGCTTTAAGCTAATTAGACATTTGATCTTAAACTTACTCCCTCCATTGATCTTGAGCTAATAGCCTCCATTTGCATCCATAATCCAAGTTTAAGTAATATGGAGAGAACCATTGGCCTTGAAGCCATTAATGGTGAGACTCCATTCTTGAAAGCTTGAGAACCATAAACAACTAATCACCCCTTTGATTGCTAAATTGATCTTTTAGGTTCAATTTCTTAATTAGTAATCTAAAGAGTAGATAGATCATGTTAGTTTAGATTTAATCTAGTCATACGATGATAAATGATAGTCTTGTTTAGCTCTTATCATGATGGTTTAGTGTAGATTAGGTTCATGCTTTGAGGTTATATGTTTTAGCTTCATTTTATATAGCATATCTAATTTATTCATCAACACACGGGGAGTTATTAACACGGCTAATGAGGCTATTTAGATTGAAGGGATTCTTTATGAGCTTGGTATCTAGATCGGGTAACCTATAGTCATCTTTATGACAATGACAAAGAACTATCCAAATATGCGGGAATCCATTCCTTCATGAAGGACCAAACACATGGAGATTCACATGCACTTCATTCGGGATCTCATTCTTGAGTAAGTCATCGACTTGATATTATGTCAATATTCGAGAGAAATTTGCTAATATCTTCACCAAACCTTTCTCTAAATAAAGTTCATTCATTTATGAGCTCTTCTTGGGGTGCGGTCTACATCAACAACTTCATCATCTTCGGGGGGCTTCTAGCCTCTTCTCTTCTTCATGTATCTTTTTGGGGGGGATTTTTTCCCACTATTTTTTCTCATTTACTCTATCTTATGAGAGATTTCATTGTGTGGCTACCTCATCAAGCCTTGTTGTCAGGACCCACTTTATTTTTCATTACCCACCTAAGCTATGCTTATGGGGGTGTTAGTGTAGGATTTATTTTCCTCACTTTATTTGTATTATCCTACTCAAGATATTCCACCTCACTTGGAGTTTCCCTACACTTATGGGATATGTTTGCTTAGGTGTACACTTAACTACACTATTCTAAGTATTAGTCACCACTCGAATACACCATTCTAGTTGTTGATTACCACTATTCTAGATGCATATTTGTCATGATCCTAGGAGGAGGTTACCATTCACCTTCTATATGTACATCTCTTTCATTATTCTATTTGATGGTATTGTGTTGGAGCTATTTCTATGTTATTTTAATTATCTCTCTTGTATTTTCATAAATTTTCAATCTTGTATGCTTCAAAGTGTTTTGTCTTGGAACAATTCATGTCTCGCATCATTCACCAGTGAAATCTTCAAACCGGTAGATCCGTGGTGCTTCTCTACAACCAACTTCATAAGAGGTTAGAAGGAACTCTTAACTATGATTAAAATAAGATCTAGGGTTTTGAGTTGTAGATAGGGTTTAGGGGTGAAGCTAGGATTTTAATCAATATTTCACCTTGTGTTTTACTATGATTTTTTATTCGATCGCTATTTTCAAAATAAGAAACTATTGAGGTCCCCTATGTAAGTGAGAATATATGCCACTTTGTAATAAAAATGTTATACCTCATACCAAAATTAAGGGATCCTATGGGATTGGCATGCCTTGAAATGTAAATTTTTCATTTTGTTAGGTGAATAAATACACTTGAGATTCATTTCAAATATAGTAATAAAAGTGAAATTTTAATCATATCATTCTTATACTTCTACCAACATTTTTTAATATGTTATTAGGATTTCCTTTATGACTCCAACTACATCATTGCATTTTACATGTTAGAACTATTTTTCTATCTTGGCATCATGAATAAAAATTTATTTCTCTTTTGTCCTTATGTTTAATATTTTTTATTTAGAGTATGATATATATGGTAAATATGATGAATTAAATAATTTTTGTATTAATTTTTCTCTAACATAACTCTACAAAATTTATCTATGAGTGATTGAATCCATAGGGGTATGTATGGATAAATTTAATATGATTATCTTAAATTGAAAAAGGTACTCCACATTACGCATATTCAATTATTACGACCCTACATTTCAAAGAAATCAATTTGCATATCCCTTTTAATTATTAAATAATTATACTCTTTAATATAAACTAATAAGAAAAAAATTACTTTTAAATACAATATGGGTTTTTGATTTAAGAAATGTATTCCATGAAATGTAAGTTCACACCTCATTCGATATGGATATTTTAATGACTTTGAGCCTAGCGTATATTAAGCATTCCCTGGAGGAGGCTCCAACCCTCCAAAGTGAACATGAGGGGAGGGAAACCAACTTGAGGTTAGAAGGAACTCTTTATTATGATTAAAGAAAGAGATACATTTTGAAGGTGTATTTAGGGTTTGGAGGTGAAGCTAGGGTTTTAATCAATATTTCACCTTGCGTATTGATATACTTTTCATTCCTTTTTCCTTCCTAATCACGAAAACTAGTGGCAACGGGTTTGTTTGGATGCCTCCATATGCTCAAGATTTTGAAGAGAGGGTTAAGGGTTTTCAAAGCCACTAAGACGACCAAATGTAGTGTCATTTCCTTTGTAATTGGATTTTCTCACTCAAATCGATGAAATAAATGATACGGGGGAGTTGGGAGGCCTCACCCCTTGTTTGGTGGGATGGTATGTGGGCTCATCCTGATCTCAATAAAACTTGGAGGTTGTTAATACTTAACTCGGATGATGTAATTTCCATGCAATTTATTCCACAGAGATCAACGATGGTTAATAAGATGCCCATGTCCCTAAATTTCTACTTAGCTCAATTCAAAAAAACTCCCAATTTGGTTTGTAGCTCATTGATAACTTAGCACAAGGAAATTGACTTCATAAGATGGTATGAAGGTGTAGCTAGCATTTGCGAGTAAAGCTAGGGTTTTAAGCGTGTGGTGAGAGAAGTTTCTTTTATATAAATATATAAGCCCCCATCCATCACTTTGCTGATTCCACTCTCTCAAAAGAAGGGCATTTTAGTAACTATTTGATATTTTATAAGGAAGGTAATTATTTGGTAATTTTTTTAATAGGAGTGTCTCAATCAACTCGATGTATGATAAGATGTAGGGGATTTAGGGAGGTCTCGAACCTTTCTTGGTGGGATGGTGTGCGGGCTAGACGAATCTCATTGTGTGGGAGATTTTATGTAAGGTTAGAGCTCAAACCTTTAAGAAATTGATACTGAATCCTCAATGTTGAAGGGGATTCAAGTATTTCTTGCATTTTCTATGATTATTTCCTCAATTGGGTTCTAAAATTGTTTCCAAGTTCAACATTCCTTTAGCATATTTCTAGATGCAATCATGTGCGATTTACTCCATATATTACGATTATCATTAAGGTAGAGTACGTTTTCACTTGATCTTTATCTATTATGACATGAAAATTTCCTTTTATTTTCATCTCTTATTTATAATTATCCTTTATTTTACATATGGATTTTGAGTAAATCTTGTAATACTATAGTTTTGGAGTGTCTATATATATATATATATATATATATATATATATACAAATACATATTCAATTGAAATCAACTATACATACATAGTTGTACACTTGGAAATCAACTAAGTCTTTTTATTGTTTGTGTCATTACTTGTATTTTATCATTTATATATCACTTGTTATAATAGTTCCTCTGTAATTATATTTAATTAATTAAAACTAAATTAAAAACACACACACACACACACACACACACACACACAGGTTAAACTACACACACACACTCCGACTACATATATACACATACTTTAAAGCTACACATATATGTGTATTTTTGGAGTATACACACACACACACACACATATTATGTGTGTGTGTGTGTCTTCTGTTACACTCAAAACTACACATATATGTGTGGCTTTAAAGTATGTATATATATGTAGTTGGAGTGTGTGTGTCATAAACTATATATATATATATATATATATATATATATATATAGTTTAACTACACACACACTCAACTACATATATATACATACTTTAAAGCTACACATATATGTGTAGTTTTGGATGTCTGTACACACACACACACACACACACACACACACACACACACACACATAATATGTGTGTGTGTGTGTGTGTGTGTGTGAGAAATGTGTGTGTGTGTGTGTGTGTGTGTGTGTGTGTGTGTGTGTGTGTGTGTACTCAAAAAATACACATATATGTGTAGCTTTAAAGTATGTGTATATATGTAGTTGGAGTGTGTGTGTGTGTGTGTGTGTGTGTGTGTGTGTGTGTGTGTGTGTGTGTGTGTGTGTGTGTATTTAATTTAGTTTTAATTAATTAAATATAATTAGAGGAACTATTATAACAAGTGATATATAAATGATAAAATACTGTAATGACACAAACAATAAAAAGACTTAGTTGATTTCAGTGTACAACTATGTATGTATAGTTGATTTCCAATTGTAAAAAGACTTGTTATATGTATTTGGAGTGTGTGTGTGTAGTTTAACTATGTATGTGTGTGTGTGTGTGTGTGTGTGTGTGTGTGTGTGTGTGTGTGTGTGTAAGTGTGTATGTATGTATTTAATTTAGTTTTAATTAATTAAATATAATTACGGAAAGGAAGGAACTATTATAACAAGTGATATATAAATGATAAAATACAGTAATGACACAAACAATAAAACATGTCAAATGTGAAACCCCAAGCAAGAGGGAGAAATAAAAAGACTTAGTTGATTTCCAAGTGTACATGAATTTTTTTGGGTAGGTGAAAGTGTTGAATAGACTACAAATAGTGTCATTAATGTTCATTGTAAATTTTGGAACTCGGGAATAGATTTAAACATGGGTGTCTAGTGTATGGAAGAGGTATATGGCGTTGGTGTTCATGTAAGAGCTCGGGATTTTCTTTCTTACTATGTTGTTGGGTTTTTACTATTGATTCCTATTGATACCTTGATATTACTTTCTTGATCGCTGAAGATACTTGTAACTTGAAAGAAATAAGTTCACCTTCACATACCCACAAAGCACATCAAACCTAAAAGGAAAATGCATAATGGGGAGTAAGATGACACCGAAAGTCACTCGAAGAGTGAACTTACTGCTAATCGTTGTACTACATATCAAAACCCATGTAGTTCTTGTGTGTGTGTGTAGAAATGGTGTCCTAGGATGCCCTTATGAAAATTGTACAAATGATAATAGGCTAGATCCATAATATATAAATAAATAACATGTGTCATTGGAATAGAATAGTTTCCCCCTCCTACATTTAATGTATGTAAAATTGATGCAGCCCTTGTCCCTTGAATGAGTTCTAGATGGCATTTGGAGTGCTTTCTGCCTTTGGAATGCAAGCTTAGGTGATGATAGTAATTTTTAGTGTTTGGTCCTTATTTTTGAGAAGTAACTAAGTATATATATGATTCCTTTGTTTGAATTTCATAATTGACAACTAGAAGGCTGACCCATAAGTGAAAAATATGCCCAAAAGATAAAAGAGACCAAAAAATGTGAGTAAAGGTAAGAAAGGGTCAGGAGCTCGTAATATGGATAGAAGCGCCTAGTCTTAGTGTCCTAGCCCCAGGCGTTAGTGTTTAAGGCCATAAATATAAATCAATCCAACTCCTTCAAGGTTTTAGGGTGTGTAAGACCAAAAAGAAAGTAAAAACAAAGAAAAGAGGCCAAAGATAGTTGTCAACCACTAGTTTTCTTACTTAGGAATCATGTATACATTAGTATGCTTTTGAACCTATAAATGTACCCAAGTGCGTGATTTTGTGTCTACATTTTCTCCCACTTTATGTTTTTGAGTGAATAATCGATAACATAAAGTAGATAAAATATATGTACCTTATGATATTGCATAAAAGAGTGTTTTCGATAACGTGTTAAGTGGAAAAGTGAAGCGTGGAGTGATTGCAAAGTGAATCGTGGAAACTAGGAAAGGAAGGTGGACCCTAGGGTGAAGCGTATGTGTTGAAGCGTTTTGATGTAGTTTAAGCACTTCTTTTGAACTTGCAAAAGAAGAGCATGTTAGTTGTGGATCCTGTTTTCTTGAAAGTGTTGAACTGTACACTTTTTCTGTATAAGGACGGTAGGGGAACATGGCCAAAAAATGCACCCGACATATCGGGAAAGCGTGATCTTCTCATATGGGTGAGATTTTTGATCCATATGTTTATGGGATGGGGTTTTCCCATGGTTTGATACCCATAGTTTTGTAAAAGCTGCAAGCGATTGTCTATTTATATGGTCTTATGCATATGATAGATAGATAAGCAAATGTATTGCAGATGTGTTTTGAATTCGGGTGTGGTACAGCAGAGTTTGTTGAGGATAGCTCCAAACGGATGCGGGTATTGTATTGAGAGAGTGGAGGCTTGTAAAATAAAAGTAGAAGTGATTCTTGGTGGACATAGCCCAAATTGGGTGAACCACATTAAATCTTGTCTCACATGATTGTGTTATTTATTTGAGAGTAATATTTTACGCATATTAGATATTTTGCGATTTTGTGGATTATTCGCATATTTTATCTCTTATTTCCTGAAAAAGATTACAAGTTTATACAAAAATATGATAAAGTATGTAAAAGTGTGTAAAAATGTGTAAAAGGAAAGTGTGTACCTAATATGTGAGAGAGTAAAAGGTAGAAAAGTGTCATGTTGCTTGAAGTTGTTGATTTGAATGTTGAAGGTGATGTTTTTGGGTGATTTCATGTAAAGAACAAGTTTTTGGTGATCTTACACCAAGTCAATTTTTTTGAGTGATCTCACACCAAGTGCAAGTGTTGGGGAGAGAGTTATAGTTTTACTCTCCTTCCATGAGTCTTCCCAATAAGCACCACCTTGCATATAGTACATCTTGATTTTTTTTGTATTTTTGATTGTATTGGTTATAGGAGGTAGAATTCATTACGTGACTAGAAGGTATGTTCTTGTAATTGTAAAAATGCTCGTAAATTGTTATAGATTGTGTTTTACTAATAAAATGATTGTATCCCCTCAAGACATTAGTGCCCAAGGGAGGATAGGGCGCCCAGTGCGGTGTCTAAGTCAGGCGCGGATGTATGTATTGTGTGTTAGACCCAAGTCATACTATGGATTTTTGTGGTGACTATGTTCCTATGTTTTTTTGTATTGTGTTAATATGAACCAAAGCTCGAGTAGTTGTAGGGGTCATTTGTTCACCAAATGTATGCCCCCTCATTTGGGGTGCATGTAATGATAGCAAGAGAATGCAGCCCAAAGGAGAGGACATGGTGATGATATGAAGTGGATACCTACAGGAGTAAGGGATGTGAATGGTAGAAACCAAGGCACATGCAAACAAAGGAAGCTAGAAATATGTGTTAGTGCAAGAAAATCATGTAATATAAAAATAATGTAACAAGAAAGTGTGCAAGCAAGATAGACCACAAAAATTAGGTTTCAAACATGGGACATCACTCATAATGTCACAAGATAATTAAGGTAAAATCATAAAAAAGCATGCGGTGTTCACACAAGACATAGGGCATAGCCCCCAACCAATAAAAATCAAAATATGACAGATATCCATGGTTGTATATAGTCTTGCAAGGAAAATTCTATACATGAAGCACTCGTTAGCATGTTAGAAAGATAAATAACATGTCAAGAGTGTGTATATAGAAAAGAAAAGTAAATTAATTGTAATGAGATGTAATAATAGAACTTGTGTAGTATGTGATAGTAGTGAAAGTATATTCCCCGGGAGCCTCGGTGGGACCTGGTAAAATTTTTTTAGAGCCAAATATCATTGCAGCATGTAAGAACCAACAAGAGATCTACATTCACTTCAAAATACCAAGTGAACATGTATGTGTATATATAGAAATATGATAACATATTAAGAATCCTTATAGCATGGAAAAAAAAGTGTAACATGTAAGTAGATAAAACTAGCAAGAATAGAAGCAACCAAGATATTCAAATGCAATGTATGAGTGTGATGGTGTGGTATGAAAAATGTGAATATGATAGGATTAGCATGCCTCCCAATGGATGTGTATGAGATGAGGTTCATTTATAGGAACCCTCAACAATCAAAAATGAACAATAGAACAAGAGTGTGTCATCAGTTTATGTGTGTATTGTGTGAATAACTGCTAGAATGATGTACCATGAAGCCACAGAGCTTGAAATGTGTAGTGAATATGAGCTTCATTTAAGAATTAGACCCTCAACAATTGAGTATGAACTATGGAAATAGAGTGTGTCATAGGGTAATGACGATACAATGTGTGTATAAAAGGGTGTGAAAGTGCGTAGGAAGATTATTTATGATGCACTGAGATCAAAAGTGTAGTAATAGGTGTTAAAGACAACTAGTTAGAATTAAAGGGGAAGAAAGCATGATGACCACCAAGTGTGTGATGGAGAGGAGATTATCGACAATAGTAAAGGGAGATGGCCCTCTACCCAATATTGAGGGAGACAAAGGCATGTGACCTTGCTCTAAGGTCGAGAGGTGTAAGAGAGTAATAATGTACATGTGAAGGAGACATGTGTGGTGAAGGAGGTGGTGAATACCTATGTGAAGGGTTTCCCAAATAGGGGAATTAGGCTGATGATGTGGGCTAAGATACATATGAGGATGACAAGGTCATGATGTAGGTCATGTGTGAATAAGAGAGCTAGGTGTAGAGGTTGCTTTAGATTTGAGAGGCATAGGAAGCCTATATGTCATGATTGGTGCATTAGAAAAAGTAGGTTGAGGTAATGGTGTGCATGGTGGAACACCTTTGATAGTAAAAAGTTGTTTATTGTGGATGAAATTGAGACATAAATGGTTCATGGAAGGGATGGATTGGGTGGCATGGAGCCAAGAGATACCTAAGAGCATGTCATAACCTTTAATTGAAGATGCAACGGCGAATGGTACAAACATAGTAAGGGGCCCAACTATAATGGGAAGCTTGACATAGCCAAAATACTTAGGGAATAGAAATTTGACATTAGATAGTGGATAATTAATTGCTAGGAGGATTGCAATGGAGCATACATTGGTAGGAGCTGATGGATAGATCATAGTATTATTAATGTATAGGAACCAATAGAAGAATTGATATACAAGGAATCAGAAGAGAATGTAGTGTGATAATCATGATCTAAGAATGTAATGACTAGCGGTGATGCATCACCAAAAGAAAAAAGGAAATCAAGAGGCACCGATGAAGGATGAGGCACAACATGATATGTATGGTTGCGCAGAAGAATCTAAAGCTTTCTTTTCATCCTAAGGCAAAGGGTCATTAAATATTTTCATATTTTTATTATCATTGATTGACTTAGAAGTAGATGGCTTAGGGAGCTCGAGTGCATTATTGTCAATGAAATATTAAATAATATGTTTAAGTTTAAAACAATGATCATTAGTGTGCCCAATGCATTCATGAATTTTCATCATAATTGCAGCCATGGGGGTGAGAGGGATAAATATTGATTGGTGGAGGAAGAGTGATTAGGTTTCTTTCGTTGAGTTTTGGAAATATAAATCGAGGTGGGTAGGGTAATTTAGTAAAATTATGTTTTGGAGGTTACAATTAAAGCTTCATCAAGAGGAACAATAACATTAATAGTTTTTTTTTCTTTAGTGGGTTTAGGTGATGGATTGAAAGTATATTTATCCTTAAAGATCAATTAGAAGATGAGGATGAAGCATTGTCATGATATCTCATTTTCCTATAGATAAGAGTTTTCCTTTGCACATCTTGAGTGTATGGCATAATTGATCAAAAGATGGAGAAGTCTCAAAGATAACACTCTTTTTAAGTGGAGGTAATATACTTTGAATTAAAATATATTGTAATTTGAAATCAGCTATAACATTAGTCATCTTAGCTAGATTGTTTCTTGTAATGCAAACCATAGTGTACTAGATGATCATTAGATCCTTGTTTAATTTGAGCTAGTTGTGCGAAAGAGATCTTGGTGCTGATATTGATGGAGAAGTGAGAAAGGAAATCATCAACTAGATGTGTAAAATTAGTTACCAAATGAACAGTAGATCAAAGAACCAATGCATTGCGTAATCTTGTAAACTTCTAGGAAACAAATTAGCTAGCATTGTATGGTCATCTGCATAGTAAATACATTTTACATGGAAAGATCAAAGATGCTCTATGGATCACCATGGCCATTGAAGGTGGGAACATTAGGTGTAATGAAGTTGGTAGGAATTGAATAAGAATATATAATGGATGAAAAGGGGTGTAGAGGTGTAATGAGGAATCGAGGAATGGAAAGGAACATGAAGTAGCTTGCTATAGTTAATGGATTTGGAGTTGGAGATCTTGGTATAAAGAGGTTATGTTTTGAGTTCTGAAGAGGATACGTGATGTGTATGTGAAGTAATAGGATGGGTGAAATGATTGGTAGGAGTGGGCATAGAAATGGGAATAACAAAGGTAGGTGTGAGATTCGAATGAGGAGATTAGGTCATAATAGGAATAGATGTGTCATTAGATCTTTGGAAGATTGAGCTCATCTCTATTAGTAGTTTCTTCATGAGTGGTGAATTAGAGGAGATCTAGATCTTGAGGGTGCTCAGCAATATGGGCTTGGAGGTCATAGAGATATTCATTGGTAAAGGTGTCATGAATGGAATCCATGGGAGAAGAAATAAAATAATGTGTAAAAGAAAGGTAGGGTTTGAGTGATGGGTTCATCAAATGATTTTGTTTAATTTGAATTAATTAAATTTGATTACAAAATAACTATTGTAACAAGTGATGTATAAATGATAAAATACGGTAACAACATAAGAAATAAAGCATGTAGAATGTGAAAACCTAAGAAAGAGGGAGAGGTAAATAGACTTATCTAAATTTTTGAGTGCACAAGAAGTGATATGGGTAGGTGAAAGTGCTTGAGCATTTGAAAAACAACATCGTAAATGCTCACTGAAATTATGGAACTCAAGAACAAAGCCGGATAGGGGTGCCCAATGTAGAGGCGAGAGGCACTTGGGCATTAGTGACTAGGTATGGGTGTTAGTGGTCGTGCAAGAGATGAGGATTTTCTTTTATTACGTTGCGAGGGTTTTCACTAGTGATTCTTGTTGATCACCTAATATTCACTCCTTGATTGTTAAAGATGTTTATAACCTACAAGAAATAATTTAACCTACACATACCCACAAACTACATCAAACCTAAAAAGGAAAATGTAGAATGGGGAGTCATACTGACTCCGGTCAATTGAAGAATGAATTACTACCGAGCGCTACATTACATCTCAGACCCCATGTAGTTCTTGTGTGTGTGTATAAATGGTGCCCTAGGATGCCCATATGTAAATTGCATAGATGATAGTGGCTAGAATATAGAAATGTATAACATGAGTGGGTGGAATAGAATATACTTCCCCTCTCTATTCGGTGTATGCATAATTGATGTAACCCTTATCCCTTGAATGAGTGTTAGATGGATGCCTTTGGAGTGCTTTAGTGCCTTTGGAATGTAAGCTTAGGTGATGATGGTAATGCTTAGTACTTGGTCCCTATTTTTGAGAATTAACTAAGTATATATATGTTTCTCTTGTTTGAAATTCACAATTGACAATTGGAAGGCACACCCATAAGTGAAAAATATTCCTAAAAGATAAAAGAGACCCAAAAAGAGTGAGTAAAGGTAAGAAAAGGTTGGAGCACCCAATATGGATAGAAGCGCATAGGAACTAGTGTATTAACTAGGCATTAGTGTCTGATGCCATAAAGTATAAATAAATCAAGTTTAAATCAAAGTTATAGGGTGTGTAAGACCAATGAGAAAGGAAGAAACAAAGAAAAGAGGCCAAAGATAGTTGTCAACCACACACACACACACACACACACACACACACACCACACACACACACTGACATGTGTGTGTGTGTCCCTTTAATGTTTTTTTTTAAATATTTATGTAAAGTTCTTATAGAAGTGAATGAGAGTACATGCTTTGTCTTCTTAATCTTTGAGCAACATTAAAGATTCAATTTTGTAAATATTGTTTTGGCATCTTCACTTATGCAACAACCAGATTAATATTTTTATTAGTTGTGTGTCGAGAGTTATTGTCTCGATTCTCTTATATATTTGATATATAGTTTACCAATAATACTTAAAGTTTTCAGAAAAATTTATGACCCTTAGAATATGTATTGAAGTCCATCCTTAATATACCATGGTTTTTTGTTTTGAAGTATTTTCTATTTTCATGCATGTTTACATTTTTTCTATATCAATTCAATGTATGTTATTAAACCATATAATAATGTAACTACAATAATCCAAAAATTTACAAAGCCACTAAAACAAGGTTTTTTAGGTTGAGGATATTAAGAAACCATTAAGAATAACCAAACAATACTTTAAATAGGATAATCATTTATACCAATCATTAATATCTAAGTTTGTAATGGCACAATTATGAATGACCAACTAGAATATAAATCAACTAGAATGGAAATGTTAAAAGATAAATAAATAAATGAGGTTTTCATATTAAATTATACTATAAGCATATTTGGGAATCTCCTACACAATTTCAAGAGAGCTTCCTTGCCTACGAGTGCAAAGAGCATGTGCATCTTAAGGGTGGCGAATTAAGGCTTCCCGAGGTTTTCAAGTCATCGATTTTGTACAATGTGGGGCAAAATTTACTCTTCAATGTAAATTACTTTCCATTTTCTTTTCAATTCACTAATATTGATTGTAGTCATGGTCTGCATAGTGTCATGTATTTATAGCCGAAAATTATTATCTTATATGAGGTTTATGAACATCATCCCTAGGTTCTCAATCGCCTGTGCAAACTTCTTTATGTTTTTCTACATTGTTTTATTAAACTACAATTTTTTCATAGCTTGGTTGATTTTTTGGAAGTTGATTCTAGAAATTTATAAGGATAATAATTTCCTTGGTAAGGAGATGAAGACATTTTTCTATGGTGTGATGATGTCGTTATGATGTCATTATGCATCCACATGTACATATTTGTTTGTTATAGGATCGAAACTTAGATTTTTCGGCAATATTAGATGTTTTTAATTGTAAAAACGTGTGCATATAGTTGAGTCAATAAATAATAAAATCTATATTTGAGTTTATTATAAAGATGATGCAATAATGGTACTAATTAAGTCATTTTTGTCAATTTTACGATTTGGTTGCTTTTTAATTAAATTGGTTTTGAGATATGCATTAGTTTACTATCAATATACCTCTTTTAATTTGATGTGTTTGTTTATCATCTTATGTGCTTTATAAATTTGTATTTTTCCATAAATTTTGAAAGATGTTAAATTAAAATTATATTTTAAAGATCATTTTTAAATTTTTAAGTTCACATATGTTTGAACGGCCTCAAAAATCTTGTTTATGTGTTTACACATTAATGTATTCTCTTGAAGATTATGTCTTTGTGTGGTTTTTAAGAGATGGAGGAGGGATTTGAGTTTTGGGGGGCTTTCAACTAGGATAACCATCCTAAATTTGTTTGTTAGATCCCCTTCAAACCCATTCATGTTGTGCTCTTCTCGTGCCACACATGAGAGGATTCATTAGAAATATAACCAGATTCACAATATTGGATGTTTTTAATTGTTAAAACTCATGCATAGAGTTAAGTCATTGTAAAAAAAGTATATGTTTAATCTTATTATATGACTATGTAATGATGGTAATGATTGAGTATTTTTAATCTAGCTCATGATTTGATTACTTTTTTATTATTGGTTTTTTTTTTTATTAAGGGCAAATAGTTTTGAAGGGACTATACCACCGTATACAAAAGGGCTCAAAAGCCGGATATCACGAGTGAGAGAAACAGCCCGAGAGAAGGGCAAAACAACCAACTTAAGAGGGCTCATGACCGAGATAAAACAAGAAATTAGAAGAGAGGATCCGGACGTACAATGATCCAAAAGTAGCGAAGAGATCAAAAAGCAAACAAAATATATCCATCATATAATATCTCGCCAAAAATAGCTTTTGATTAAAGCAACTTTTAGCTAGCAAACAACATGTTACTTGATTTCAATCTTGGTTTTGATAGCCTGCAGCGACATGAAGAAGGCAATTTGTGGCTTCGAGAAGAGTCTTTCAAATCTGCCTCGAGCAATTGCTATATCCCTTTTCTCTTTGGGGCCCCAAATGTCTTCATTAATCCCACTTAAATGCATACACTATGAACATGTTGTTGTTCAATGAAATTATAACTTTAAGAGCAGAGATAGTATGCGATCATTGTGACTTTTGCATTTCCCATTCGCCATCCAAAGATTGTAACTTTTTGAATACTTCAGCAATAACCCCCTCCTCATCATCACTTTGTAGTATTCCTTTTCCCTTAGCTTTTTCCATATTTTTGATAACCCCTTTGAGTTCTTGTATTTCCTTTTCCATCCTGTCCACTCTGACCATCAAATCCTCCTCCTTAGGTTCCCCCATCGGTTGGCTAATATGCAGGAGGTTCTCAGCAAGCTCTAGGTCTTTGTGACTTCTGAGAACCCGTTGAGAAGTAGGGATTTTAGTTTTTATGCCCTTTCTTTTCTTAGAAACAATTTCAATCTTCCTTTCCAACAAGGGGGAATGAAGGTGGTGTGAGCTTGGGGTATGGAGGAAGAGGGTGGAGCGGGATTCATGTGGGGACAGTTTGAGCAGATGGCGATGGATCAGCGGGATTAGCCCTTGATGCGAGGGACAGCCCTAGAATGGCTCGAACTTCCCTAACCTGATTTCTCTAGCGAGTTTATTAAGTAGTGAGGGAAATCGATGGTTATATTTCTACGAAAGTGATTAAGAAATATCAAATGTTTTTGAGGTATAGTAACAAATATTCCTTCAAGAGTTACATTTGATGACCCATCTGGCTAGCTCAAAGAAAAGGCTCGGGAATCGAAGCCACCTTGATGTCGGCGATCCAAACTCAAGATTCTCCCCATCGTCCAGGGAATTTCTTAGTCTCCACCTCCTTGTCTACCTTCTTATTGAAGAATTTGGTGCCATCAAGACCTCTTTTGATTTATTTATTATTGGTTTGTTAACACATACATTAATTTATTATGAGTAGACCTCTTTTGATTTATGTCTACATCTTTTGTGTTTTTCAAATTTGTATTTTTTTCATAAAGTTTGAAATATTTTAAATTAAAATTATATTTTGAAGATTGGTATTTAATTGTTAAGTGTACATATGTTTAGATAGTCTCACAACTCTTGTTTATATGTTTACACATTAATGTATTCTCTTGAGGATTATGTGTTTATGTGGTCTTTGAGAGATGGAGGAGGAATTGAGCTCGAGGAGCTTTTAATGGCCTCACCATCTCCCTATCTTGACATGTTGGACCCCATTGAATCCACCTTAGTTGTGCTCACCTTGTGTCACGTGTGAAAGTATTCATTAGAAATATAATAGGAGGTGAAAATTCTCAAGCATTTCAAAGTAATGAATTTTTCACCATATGTTGGGAATTCCTTGATAAATTGTTGTTTCTTTCTTCTTTAGATTCAAAAAACATATTTGAAGTCGAAGATTACACCCATAGCTTGTTGTGCTCTTATGTAACCAAATAATTTGATGAAATGTTCACGCTATAAAAATTCTTAGAAAATAACATTAGTGTGAAAAATATTACCATATGGTTTGAGGTCCCACATCGAAATGATAGCTTGAAACAATTTCAAATATCATATTAATAATAGCTCAATACGATTTCAAGACCCATATTTTAATGAAAATTGGTATCATGAATAAAAATAGTGATAATAAATCCATTTTTTCATTTATTATCGGATGGAAGAATGATGGTGTATAGGATAAGGACCATTGATCTCATTGTTAATAGCTTTTGCCATATTTCCTTCATTGTGTATGCAATGTTTGCATCTATTTCTTTGATAACATTTTGATTAAAAAAATTATGGGAATGCCCATATACTTTTCCTCTCTGATATTATTTAACCATCAACTCATATTTGAGAGCCACACAAAGTCAAAATTTCAAAATAACAAGTGTAAGAATAGAAACGTGACAATCCTCCAAATTTAATGATTATTAAGAACTTGGAATGCAAAGGAAGCAATGTCAAAAATAATCTAAAAGGAAAACTCTTGTAGTTGATTTATGTTTTTAAATAGGCTAGTGTAGAAGATGCCTAAAGCAATATAATAAAAAAACTAGACTATTTTCATAGTACTTGTAAAATTTTGGTCTTCATTTGTCCTTTCCATCTTTGACTTTAAGTATATTAGTGGAAATGATCCAATATATGTAGTTATTGACAATTTATTTCTCTTAGTGTCCTTTCTTTTGGTTTCTTTGTTGTATTTTCCATCTTGATTCTCTTATCCGTATTTAAAAAACATTGTAGTGTCTTTCATTCCATGTGTTACACCCCTCTTCCTCTTGTAATGTTTCACATTCGTCCCTTCAAATTTATCTTCTTTAATGCCTCCCTACATAGGAGTAGAAATTAAGTGGAAGACAAAAATGTTGCTAGAAAAATGAAGGACTAGTTTAAATCATCTTAGATGTAGAACCAATGGGTGGACAATGCTTAATGAGGAGTGGGAAATGATAAATTTCCCTTTTTGTGACATGGGGGTAGTGGAGAAAAAAATTCACTACATAATGGAGTACACAACCTATAAGAACATACATAGTAATTGTAACCTCAATGTAGATAAGCTAACCAATTTTTTGAGGAAATGAAACTAGACAAAATAACATTTTTTAAACCAAGATCCGAATAGAAGATCTAACATAAAAAAAGAATTGAAAGTTTCGCATGATTCTAACCCTTGTGGAAAGCATTTGGGTTTTCAAATGTCAACATTATTTCAGCTCTTATCCCATACATTGTTTGATCTCGTGGACATTATTTAAATCTTTCATTTATTCATATTGGTGTATCCATTGCCTTTGGTTGGTTACAATTGTTAGTATAAGCCATTTGAACCTAATCTCACACATTTTGTGTCATCATTTTGTAGTTTGGTGGATAGTAAAATAAAGCTTTTTACCATCGTTTTTACCACGAACTACAAAATATATACTATGGTACCAAGATGCACCGTCGTACATGTGTGCCCCCATAAAATATACATCATACATACATGCCAACTCTGTTGAAAAGTCAAAAAAATAGTATCACTCAAATAAATATGATGCATGGTGTTTACTATAATCTACTACCATCTAGTACAACTAGCGATAGCAATTGTATGCGAAATGTATGATGGAAACGCTTGAAACATCGAAAAATTGATCTTGTAGAAAGAAAGAAAGATAAAAGAACAAGGTCAATCAAGAATGGTTATAGGGAGGAGAAGGCAAAGGTCAGGAGAATTGGTTGGGGAAATAATTTTAAACTCTTCTTTTCAATAAGGACATGTTATTTTTGTCAAACGTTAGTTTAAGATAAAAGGGGTGTGGTGTGGAAGGAAAAAAGATAATATATTTTGGAGATATGTTAGAAGGTAAGTTTTAGGTATTAAAATGACTATCAAGCTATCAAATTATTTTTGCTCCACATTATCATCTCTATGCCACTTGCATTTTTCACATGAGTGGAATTTATAGTTAAAGGGTCAAATAAAAAATGGGGAAATTCCAAGAGGATGTAGGTTTGAAACCCAATCTTAATGGGGACATACAGAGGGGTCACTCAGTTAACACTTAACTTGTCTTTCACTTCTAGGTGCCAACAACTGACCCTTACACAACTGAAAGAAATGGAAAATTAAGAGAAAATTGGAGAAAATGGGCATTGATAATTTTTATTTTATTTTTTACGATGTCAACATTTTGAAATGGACAACATTTAATTTGTTAGATAAGACAAAGACCTGAATAGAAAGTTGGAAAAAAAATGGGGGACTTAAATGTGGGAATTCAATATATACATGTCCCACACCTATTACATGGCTCAAATTGTTCCTAACCAAAAAATATTTTCTATTTGTGTTCATTTTATCTTCTCGACCTCGTTCACATTATTTACATGAGTGCAATTTGTGCTTAAAAGGGCCAAAAAGAGAGGAAAACTTCAATAGGTTCTAGGTTTGAAACCCAACCAAAATGTTGGCTTGTTGTAGCACTTTGTCCATCCCTTTTCACTTTTAAGCTCAATTAATTAAAAAAAAAGCGAGTCATGAATAATCAAGGATAATTGAACCCCTTTAATAGGTAGGAATATGAGTGTTAAGTAGAATTTATCTTCCAATCGTAAACTATAAACTTAGACTCCATGTACATTTTCTTACATTATTTAGTGCAATATGCTCATTGACTTGCAATGAGGGGCATTCACATGACATTATGATTTGTAGTAGGGGAAGTGTGGTGGTGGAAGAGGATATCGATGGATCATATTCATCATTTGATGTCTTAGCGAGTTGACGTTATGTTTTTTTTTACAAATATACTCATGCACTATTATTTTTTATGTCAAAAAGAAAAATAACCATATTATGGTTGTGGTCATGTAGATTCACAAGAAAGATAAACATTTACCTCCCTATGTATACTTTATATAATGTAGCTTGTGATAATGGTGTCTCATGGAGTTAAATCACCTCATGATATATTTTTTTATAAATGGTTTGTTGTTATTATATTGCACTGAAATTATAAACAACTATTGACATTGGTAATATTGATTGACTACTCCTTACCTTCTAACATATCTCCAAAATATGTTGTCTTGTTGCCTTGCACACCACACCCTTTTTCTCCTTGTAACGATTGAAAAAAATAGAATGTGGTTATAGAAAATAAGAGTTTAACATTGTTTCCCCAACTAGTTCTCTTGACCTATGACTTCTCCTCCCTCTAACCCTTCTTGATTGACCTTGTTCCTTTATTTTTATGTTTTTCAAGTATCACTTTTTTGATGTATCCCCTTCGGCATTTCCATCATACACTCCATGTATGGTTTTTAGTTTTTATTTTCTTGTGATCTTGTGACGTGTTGAAGTCCCATGGATTTGGTGACTTGACCCAATGCACCATGGACATGATTCAAAGGATACGACATTGGAGGACAAGCTTAGATGAATGTAAACAAATGACATTGCATGTAGTAGTTTGATATTTGAAATCCTATGCAACTCATTTAAAAGAAATCAAACTCATTGTAATCAATTCAATATCCTTTAATTGTGGCTATCAATACAAGCATGCAATGCCATGCGTTGAAGTCAACAAATATTGCATTACACAAATAAGACTTGTAAACGTAGAGCATATAAGACATAAGATGCAATAACCAATCTCTCAACCATTCACAATAACAAAAGTGTGAATTCGATGAAACATGATCTTTTGTAGATAGAATAGTCCTAGAAAATAACAAAATTTGAAAATCTCTAATCCATGAAAGGTGTTGTGCATATATGCCCAGGTAGAAGACTACACCAACTTGTTAATTCCAACTATATTGCAAAAAAATGAAAAAGACCACACGAGGACAAAAATATAATTCCAAAAGTGCTAAGTTTCAATTCAAATAGAGCATAAGATATACAGAGCATCACAATGCTAATGCATTACAAACCCTTAAGATAGTTTTAAAAATAGTTGTAAGATTTCAATTTTAAAAAAAGGGCAATGAGGTTCAATCACGCATAACATTAATCTAATGTTTTATGAACATTTTAGAAAATGCTATGAAAGTAAAGAAGGGTGGAGAGAATTTATAGGCATGTAGCCATCAAAATGTTGAGGCTGCACCATTTTGGCGATTCTGAAAATGTCTTTCTTGATGGTCTTTTTGCAAGTGTTGCACTGCAGTCTTGAGGACTTGGCGTACTCTGCCTTCCATGGCTTTGGAGGATTTTCCATTGCATAAACCGGGTTATACGATATTGAGATGGTCAAGTTTGATATTGAGATTCACAAGAAATGGCTTTCTCGAGGCGAGGATGAGATTTGTGATTGGCCTAAAACCGCTAAAAACAATCATGGACGGGTAAGTCATTTTAAATGGTTGTCCCAAAAAATATTATATCTATTTTAAATTATATTTTTAAGTTATATGTTTCCAATATACTAAATTTGTATTGTTGCGGGTATATTTTAAATAAAATATCTATTATTTAAAATCTACCACTTCAAAAATATAACTATTCTTAATATTGTTACTATTTTTGTATTGTTTAATACAAATATATCATGATAATTTTGATAGTTTCTACAAACACATTCATGTCATTGAGGATGGGTAGTTAATTTCAAAAATTGTAAAATATGTTTTAAAATGCCAAAATGTCTAAAATGGGCATCAAATCTCATTATGCTCTAAACGATGAATTATGTGTAAAGAAATGAAAAAAGAACACACGAGGACACAAAAATATAATAATAAATGGGGCCCTAACAAGTTATACCTATTCCTATTCCTAATCTAGGGTTTTATATTATAAGATTATTCTTCGGGCTCGATTGCTCATGTGAATTGTAGCTAAAGTTTGTTACAACATTGGAAAACTCACCCATTCAATAAAGCCATTTGGAAAAAAGCTTCATAATGAAAATTTTATTTCTCCTCAAACTTACCCGCTCTGCGTAAATAAACAACCCAATTTGATTCCCACACGTATGAATAAAATTCACATGCCCCGCCTTGAGTTCTTCAAACCAACTTAGTGCGTGGAGAACGGAGAAAATATCAAATTTTATGGATTGGGTAGATTGATTTCCTAAATTTAGTAGATTAGGTGTTTGACAAACAATGGTGATACATATTTTTTGGAGTACCACAAACCACATGACTACCTATTACAATCTTTGTGTGAAAATTGCACTTGTTGCTACTTCTTACTTATTTTATTTATATTCTCAAGGAGAAATTGTATACATGTTTTCTATTTAAATTTACAAATCTTGTATAACCATATATATGGATAAATTTATGTTTAGACTTTTATAAAATTAAAAACAAAAATATACAAATAAATATAACCAAACCAAATAAACTAATTTTTAATTTTTTGAAACATCAACAATTTCATTCAAACCAGAATGTTATACTAAACCATATAGAAAAATAAGAGTACATGACACAACAGTATGAGACCTTACGATAGAACGTATCTAAATGGAAACCATATAAAATGCAGGCGATCGGACATCGTTCTCTTTTCTTCCAATCACATACACATATTAAATGCTCTTAAATACACCGATTAATGTTGTATGATTCACCTAATAAGTTATATAGTGTTGGCTTTGGTGTTCTTCTTGGTTTGAAAAGGGAGGCTAGACATGTCTTCAAATTCATAGTTTTTTCCATGTTTGGAGAGCTCCATCTTCTCTCTGTCACCTCAAAGAGCATACACCTCTTCACCATGTGTTGCATCATCTACGATTTCTAGTGAATCGTCCTCCATCCACGAGTGGAACAATCAAATGAATCACCAAGCATATGATGTTCATCACCACAAAATTCAACACTATAATAAAATTCACCACAAATATTTGGAAACCAATTTGTTTAGGACCAAAATGATGCCCGCTCTATCATCATCGTGTTGCGTATCCAAACCATATAAAAATCTGATTGGTTTTAGTTTACGGAGGAAGAAAATCTCACGAGAGGTAAGGAACGCAATGTCGTGTAAATGCGATCTTAGCTAAGTAATACTCACATTCTTGGAGTGTAAAAATGCAGGTTGGAGTGGGACATATTGGAGTAGAAAAGGTTGGATTGTGATCCGGTCCAAAGCGTGAGTAGGGTGTAAAAATTAAAAAATAATATGTTGACGATACATATTTCTGGTGAAGGCATTCCCCTTATGGGAAAGGACCTCCGGACGTTTACTGCGGCGATGTTAAATTTGACGTTCGTTTGGACGTTTTTCAAGGCGTTTAAAATTGACGTCCATTTTGACGGTTTGCTCCTTTTCCTAATTTATTATAGGGCTTCTGGGCAAGATTAGGTAGTTGTGTCGACGCAGGTATTCGACCAAGGCAATCCAGAAGAAGGATTGAGTCTGCAAATTAAATCTCAAGGCCTTCGAAGCGATGCGGGTGTGGGAGAACAATTTTGAAGATCTCGTGTGGGATTCAATAGTTTAATAACAATGTGCTTTGATGGAAGTAGGATATGCGCAAAATGGGATTCTTGGAAAATCCTTCGAGATTGTTAAGCAAATGGATATGCACAAAGTCTTCACATTCTCCTGCGCTCCAGCCCAAAATGGAGTTACCGGAATGGCAGGACCGAACAGAGGTCGCATGGCTCTGGCCACTCAATTATCTGTTGCCTTCAGTTTCAATAGCAAAATCACCCTTTGTCTCCCATCAGGCAGACCTTACACTTGGCTAATTAACAATCCATCTTGCAAACTGGGCATGTTCGAGTATCATCTGTACGTTGTTTATATAGGATCTGTTATAGCAGTTCAGAGCTACGGCGGTTCAAAACACTAAGCGCTATTTACTCTCCAGTCGAAATCAAAATATTTTGTGCAGAGAAATCTCTATATGCACAACTTTTATCTCTATCAAATCTCATGAGATTCAATGCATCTCATATCAAACAGGGAAAGAAGGTCAAAGATTTGCAATCGCTAATTTTTCCAGGCCAACAAGAGGTGTTTCACGGCATGAGACAAAGTTAACAGCCATTCTTGGGAATGAATTCCCATAGTAAATGCCTTTCAGCTAAATAACCCTAATTTGCCCCAACAGCCAATCAAGCAGAAACCCTCTTACTGGATATCCACTTTATCTCCACTTTATTACAGAATTAGAGTATGTCAAAATTCATTATATCAACAAAGAGAACCCACCTTACTGTACATTACAGCCATAGGAGTTTCAGAAGAGACTACATAATGCAAAACATCTAATAACATACAATAAACACAAAACATTGATTCCAACCATTAAGAACAATCCCTCTTGCAGTTACACTGCTAAAACTCCGCAATGTTGCCTTTTCAGTCCAGGCTAGATGTAACTCATTGGATTGGAGACCTTCTCAAGTCAAACTGCTCCCATGGCTATTCCCTTCAGGAATGACTTAAATCATAGTGAAGATTGATGAAAGAATTGGCTTGTTTCTAAAGCAATAAGTGAAAACACTAACATCAAAATTACATATTCTTATATAGCTGGTTATAGCATACTATCAGTTCGGGGCAACCTCCTAAAGTAGTTTACAGGAATCGAAGGAATTCAATACCAAAATTTGGGATGGCACATTTAAGAACTAAGAAACAACTATTGGAAGGGAGTAACATATTGGAAAACTCCCTTTTGGGACGAGATGAACTAGAGGTTCTTATAGAGAATTGTTGCATGGAATCTGAGCTTCCTTGTTTGGCTGAGCAATTTTGTGACTCTTTGCATAAATTGTTTGGATTCTTGTTCAACAACGATGATGCTTTTCTAGGTTTGATGTTCAAAATAGGTGATCAGAGTAGCTAACCATTTGATTGCCAAAGATGGGAATAGGTTATCAAAGAGAGGAATTCAGGCTTATCTCATGGATTTTCCTTTGTAGATTTTCCTACTATTGTAAGTTACTTTTTGTGTTGTTTTATGTCCTTAGCTGAAAGGTACATTCTTTTACATAGTGCAGATGCTAAGTTATATTTGTTTCAATGTGACAGGAGGCAACCCATTAGAAGGAGAGTAACCATGTGGGAAAGATAACATTTGGTAAAGAGATTCAAGTTTGCAGACATTGCTCCTATATCCCCTCCAACTGACCATGGAGTTTATGTAGAATGATTTGTATGAGGAAAATGTTAATGTTTTCAAATGATTTGCATCACTTGTCTACTTTTGCAGCCTTGTGATAGCTGAGATGATGGTTTCAACTTCCGAGAAGTTATAAAATTAAGGACATTACAATGTTAGTATGGAGTTTGTGCTGACTAGATTCACTTTTTATGGATCACATAGTAGCAAGCCAACTGGAGGTTTAGGTGCACCTCAAGCAGGACAAGTAAATTTTGCAAATGGATCAACTCAAGGAAACTCAAGAGATGAAAATAATAAAGTTGATTGGATGTGTATTGTATGTGGATGTGTCAACTTTTCTCGCGGATGTCATGTTTTCAAGTTAGCTGAGATTGAAGTTATGGTCTATGCATGTGCTTTGCAAGTGCTTTTATATATTCATGATTATCTTGACTGTGATTGTGTAATTTTGCTTTACAATCTCGACTTCCAAATTTCTACGTTTTTCAATTTCTAAAATCATTGTAGTTGGATTGTTAGCTTGTTTCGTATGAGCAATGTAAGTGCATTTTTTTATGTTGGTAATGTAAAATTTTAGACCTCACTATTTGGTTGAGATAATCGATTGAATAACAACATGTTTGTTTTAAATTTGTTATAGGTCTACTTAATAAGCTTCCAATGTTAATTGAAGTAATTACAAGCCATAAAGAATTTGCTTTCATTTTAATTGATATTAACTTAAAGATGGTAATAACAATGTTAAAGCAACAAGGTCTAATATATGTTGCTCATCACTTCTATAATTTACCCTTCTTTTCATCATGGTTTAAGGTCCTTGACATGTAAGCACCATCTTCTCGTTCTTTGCTTCTCGCAAAGTTTTTTCGGTCTTGAGCCATTTAAGCTTGAGCAACTTGCTTACTAATTTAGATATATGCATTAGCTACCCTGTGCATGATCGATGTGGGCCTATGGCGGGCCTTGTAGAATGGTTTATACTGACGCAATATGTTATGTACATTGTAAATACAAGTAATACATCCATTGTTTCTCATGCACAAAACCTTTAGACTGATTCTATTAAACATCTTGTCATTATAACTTTGTTTCATAATTGTCTCTTATATTCTCTTTCCATGACTGACAGTGCAATGAAGGCCAAATGAAGATGCTACCCCTGCAGATGCAGTTGCTTCCAACACACCAACAACAAAGAAAGCATATGAGCCTAGTATTTGCATTATATTATTTTTATGGATATAACTTGTGATATAGTGGTATGATTGTGGATTTTGGGTTCATAAATCTGATGAAAGGGGGTTATTTTATAGCACCAACTCATGTATTAGTTGTTCGAAGACTAGATGAACACATTGATGAAGAAATGTTACACTATGAGTTTTCTAAACATGCTCCAATCAAGGTAAAAGGTGGTATTTATTGAAGAAATTATCCATAATCTGCACATTGTATGGTTGGTAATAATCCTAGCCATTTGAATGTGTGCCAAGTACAGCCTGATTATTTTGCTCTGTCATAGTCTATCCAAAATGAAGTAATTTTATCTTATTACATGCTACCTCGTTCACTCATGTTTCGCGGGGTTTTGCATTTATAAACTTCCATTCGGTACATTAAATTCTTATACATTTTTATCTATAGAAAATGACATGTTTAGTTTCTTGTTTAGCTATATTTTATCGTCATGATCTCAGTGTTGGGTTTTAATAATTGGAAATATGTCTTTCAGGTAGAAGAGGAGACCAAGGCTTTGGAGGCTACCAATGGAACGGTTCTTGAAAATAATGGGAAAGTCTTGAGAGTCCAATATGCAAAGAACATTTTTGGACCAGTAGCAGAACCATACTTGATAACAAAATGAAAATATGTGCTTCCTCTTATATTCCGGTGGATCAACATCTTATTCCAATAGGGGCTGTTATGCATGTAAAAGAAACACCCTATGATTTTAATAAAGAGACCACTATTGGAAGCATAATAAATAATGTGCCTCGAGGTATGATATAAATATGGCTCTGGACCCTCCAAAGAAGAACTGTTGTCTGAGACATGCAGTTAGAGTGAAGGATGATTTCAGTGGTAGGACTCAGAATTCATTGTTCTTTTGTGCAAACAACAAAAAATCATGCTTATTACAAATCTATGGGTTGATGCAGGCCTTATGAATGGTGCCACAGGAACACTCACCGACATTGTCTACGACGCATCAATGCAACCACCAGAATTACCTTTATTTTTGTTGTAAAATTTGATAGATACGACGGCCCATGTTGGGATCCCTCCAACCCATTAAATATTCCCATACCCCTATTTCGAGAGGGAATCAAAGACAATTGCCGATTAAAAAGGCCTGGGGATTAACTATCCACAAGTCGCGAGGAATTAATTTACATAGAAAAAGCCGACATTGGAACCACCGAAAGGTAGGGTCGACATTCACAACTTTCTCCAAAGTTCCCTCACTTACAAATCTCCACATTTCATGTGCTTTTTCATTCGAGAGATACTCAAATATAGCACACGTACCAACACTCAGAGCAAGAAGAAAGGAGGAAGCAAGACTACTATCACTCAACCCATCGTAAATACTACCCTCTGCTTTGATAGCACCTCTACTACTACTATACTCAACACTTCTTGTATCCAAAACAACACTTCCATTCAAGGGGTATCAAATGTAATCATGTTTATTGAAACTGAAATCACCCACAAGAAGGATACCATTCATAATATAAATATTGCAAATGTATACATGTCTCATTATGTGTACGTAGATCTTCATTTATTTGATGTTTTGAAATATGATATGCAACTTTAAATGTACGAATCTGTAACATAATTAAATGTACACATACAACATTTCAATGCAATGTTTCAACTAAATTCCTACACTACAACTATCAATCACACACATTATCAACTGTACAATAAATGTTTTTCCAACAAAACACCAACCAAACAACCGATGCACAACTAACACAATAAACCCAAATTAAATACATACAACATCAACTATAAAATTAATTAACTATTGAAAATGGTATCAAATGTATTCATGTACGAATTTATAACAAGTTTGAAATGTATAAACAACCTTAAAATTAAGTGGCCCATCTATATTTCTACACTTACAAAATCAATCAAACCCCTTATCAACATCAATTACAAAAGTAATAACTATACCTCTAAATCAAATAACATATATTGTTTGGCATTCACATTGCAATGAACACATGTGATTGCTAGTATATCTCTTTGTTATAATCCCCGCACCTTGAGCCTAACTTATACAATGCCTTGATGTAATTAGTAAAGTGTTGGAAGAAAAACTTACAAATCACATGTTTAAATAGTGCATGTACTATTGATTATGACGATAAATTTATATGTTAAACATGGTAAATTATGGAAAACACTATGTGTTTACCCAAACAAAAAACCAAAAAAATCTAAATTAAAAATGTAATTATGTTGAAAGGCGTTTCCAAAGGGGATTGAGACCTCATCCCATTGGCATGCAAGGTGATGATCAACGCGTCCATGGAAGCATACATCGTCATTCTCTGCTCAAGATTGGTATGGTTCGATCTATTGGGAACATAATCTATTTTTACCATGCCCTCACTATTGGCATAATTTAATTCTTGATGGTTGACTCCTCATGTAGCCACCAAGCTCAATATTCGACCATTACGTTCCTCATGTCTTGGCGATGAGTACGAGTTCTGAAGCGGCTAAAGATCTCATAATACTTTGCCACTAGACTTCCCTTTAACTTACAGATTTATCTCCATGTGCAGGTATGATTTAACCCATAATGGTGTTGATTTTAGGATGGATATTAGTGAGAGATTCGAGTTAACACAACTCTTCGTAGCATTCTTCTTATTTATTTAATTTAAGTCTTGTTGTGTCTATCCAATTACTGCTAAATTTACAAAGTTAACTTGGGTTTCAACGTGGTTAACACCTCTAGATCTCAAATAAAGTGCTTGTATTTTTGATCCATAGGTATCCAAAGAAAATGGAGAAAACAAGGTTTTGTCAAATTTTTAATAACCACCACCCTATCTAGATGGTGGTGTTGTAACCGCCCCTAGCATAGGGCGGTGGTCCTATAACCACTTCATTATGCAGGGCGGTGGTCTGTCACTTTTGACAGAAAAATAAAAATGAAGCATGAACAGAAGTGGATTTGAATCGTCCGGCTTTTTCCCTTTCCTTCATGACCTTTCCCATTCTCTAGTGCATAGGAGGACATGGGAGAGGCTATAAATACTTGGAGGAGAAAAGGATTGGATCATTGGAAGCAAGAGATTTCATGGGAGTAAGTGCAAGAGTATTCTTAGTGTTGGAATTGAGTTTGTAGAAGCAAGGAGGTTGAGAACAGAGAAAAGCAAGTACTTGGGAGGAAGTGTGAGACATTGTCAAATTCCTTTCATACTTATTGTAAAATTTATATCTTCATATTTGAATTGGCCAAAAAAAACAAGTGGGAAGAAAGAGTAGTTTCCCTTCCCGACTGGTTTTCCCTCACACTAGGGGTTTCAAGATAAAATTCTTGGTGTTTGTGTTTTAATTCATTTCTCTCTCAAATTTTAATTCTAAAGCATAAGTAATTTAGTCACTAGCTCAAACTGTCATTTTCTAATTGAAAGTAGAACAACAACGTTTTAAAGTGTGATTTGTGAGAATTCCAAAGTTGAAGGTTTACAGATCATTTTGGTATCAGAGCTAACAAGTATCCAGGACTGTGGTATTCGTTCTTGTGATTTGTATGACAATGACAAGGTCTAAAGGTGAAGAAGCTTTACCTTGTGATCCAGACATTTCTACGAAGAAGTGGAAACAAGAGAATTCGGGGACAAATGGAGGAAGAAAACTTGGTCCATAGAATTGAGATGCTAGAGACCATGATGGATAGAATGTATAGACATCAACAAGAGCTCTCAGATCTGCAAAAAAGATGGCTTTGGTGAAACAAGATTCATGGACTTAGTGGTTCGAGCGTTGGCCTGAGAAGTTTGGCATAGGGAAGAGCCATGAAGAGGAAGAAGATGTGGAAGAGCGTGAAGAAGAGACTCCAATTAGGAAGGTAAAATCTGATCATGCTCCCTTTAAAGTTGAAACAAAAGTTGAAATTAAGAGCTTTGAAGGACAAGTAGATGCAGAATTTCTTGATAAATGGTTAAAATAGTTGGAAGTCTATTTTAGCATCCATAATGTTACTGAGGCACAAAGGATTACCTTTACACGTCTCAAAATGGAAGGTCATGCTCTGGTTTGGTGGGAAACCCATCTAGCCACTTGTGAAAAGAAGAAACATGTCCTATTGTCAAGTACTTGGGAGGGATTTAAGGAATTACTTAGAGCTAACTTCTATCCTATTGGCCATAAGATTGACCAGATGATTAAATGGCAAGTATTTTAGACAAGGTAGTGGTCAAAGTGTGCAGGACTATACTACGGAGTTTCGAGAGGCAAGCCATGTTTTTGAATATGGACTTGGAGGATGAGGACATTCTGACCAAGTATTTGGGAGGACTTCACACTCACCTTTGAAGAAAATTCATCTCCACGAAGCCCAAAGATCTCAATGAGGCATGTGTGTAGGCATACTACATAGATGATGAAAGGAAGCAAGGAGAAGTAGAGCCAAAGGAAAAAAAAGTCAACAAATCAAAAAAAGAAAGAACATGGGAAAACAAGTAACAAAGGTAAATGGAAGGGGAAAGGTAAAAAAACTACCACCACTTTGAATACTTGTAAAGATCCTAAAATTTTTTTGCAAGAATTGTGATATCAATGGTCATACTGACGCTACATGTTGGAAGTTACATCCGGAGATGCATCCAAAGAACCGAACCAAGGATTCAAAGAAATCCATGACAATTGTGAAGATAGAAGGGGAGGTGGAAATAGAAGATGACTTGATGTAGATGAGAGGCTTGGATGCATGACCACCAACATGGACAACCAAGAAGAGAGAGATGAGTAGACTATTCCAGATCAAAATCCAGATCAAGAGAACTAAGGTAAATGCTTTGGTTGATATCGGTTCTCAATCTAACTTGATTTCTGAAGCAAGTTGTAAAGAAGCTTGGTCTTGAGACTTACGAGCATCCTCATCCATATCCTTTGGGATGGGTGAAGAAGGGTGTAGAAATTAGGTAACAAGAAGATGTAAGGTCAAGTTTGGGATCAATTCCCAAGTATATTGATGTATTGGAGGCTGATGTTATTCCACTTGATGCATTTGATGTTGTTTTTTTGGAGTCCTTACTTGTATATCAAGGATGTTATATTCATGAGAAGGGAGAACCGATATAGATGGGTCAAGGATGGGATCAACTACAACATCTGGGCACACCAACGTAAGTCACGGGTTACTATGGTGAGTGTTAACCAAGCAAAAATGACTTATTCAGAAAATCATAATCAATTTTGTTTACTTTTGTTAAAGGATAAACAAGATGGGGTGGAAGTTTTAGATATTTCTAACTAGGGGATGAAGGATTTGGATAGTATTATTCAATATTTTCAGAAGTTTTTCAAAGCTCCCAGTGGGTTACCACCAAAATGGGAGGTAAAGCATGAGATTCAGACTATTTCTAGAGTCCCCTCTACCAAACATCGGGTTGTATAAATCCTTGTTGGAGAGTACGAGGTGAAGAAACAACTCCAGGAGCTGTTAGACCAAGGTGTGATACGTCCGAGCACCTCACCATGTGGTTCACCTATTGTGATGGTGCCAAAGAAGGATGGTTCTTGGAGAATGTGCATCGACTACCGTGCTTTGAATAAGATCACCATAAAGAACATATATCCACTCCCCGCATAGATGATCTCTTGGACAGCTTCAACATGCCAAATTCTTCATGAAGTTGGATCTCAAGTCTAGTTATCACCAAGTCAAGAATGAAGGAGGAGGATATATGGAAGACTGCCTTCAAGACAAAACATGGTTTGTATGAGTGGTTAGTACTTCCATTTGGTTTATGTAATGCACCCGCTACATTTATGAGATTGATGAATGATGTATTGTGAGAATTCATAGATTCATGTGTCATTGTATATCTAGATGATATTTTGATTTTTAGTGCCACATGGGAGGAACATCTAACACATTTTGCAACAAGTCTTACAAGTTCTCAAGGAGAAACAACTGCTATGTAATATGAAGAAGTGTGAATTTTCCAAACAATCACTTGTCTATCTTGGGCGTGGTTGGAGGAGGAGAGCTATGAGTGGATCCAAAGAAGGTGGAAGCCATCACCAACTGGCCAACACCAATAGGAGCCACAGAGACTAGAATTTTTGTGGGAGTAGTATAATACATGAGGAAATTCATTTGGGCTTCTCCTATTGCACACCTCTCTACACACAAGTGGCCCATGAAAAGAGTAAGGGTTTTGACTGGGGTAAGGAACAAGATAAGCTTTTGAGTTGCTAAAGTATAAATTAGTCATGCTCCAATACTTTCTCTTCCTAATTTGTAGCAGCCCTTTGAAGTAGAGACATGGATGTCAGTGATTATGCTATGGGAGCAGTGTTGCTACAGGAGGTAAGCCAGTATGTTATCATTTGAGACCTTTACTTCAGCAGTTAGAGGATATTCAATATATGATAAGGAAATGTATGCACTAGTTCAGGCCATTAAGAAATGGAAGCATTATTTGTTGGGTAAAGAAACTATTGTGCACACTGACCACAAACCTCTCCAAGTATTTGCAAGCACAATCTAAATTGCAGTAGGCAAGGCACTACAAATGGATGGGGTTCCTTCAATAGTTCCATTGGTGATCAAATACAAGAAGGGTAGTACAAACTTGGTGGCAAACATGTTGTCTAGGCCACCCACACAGAGAAAATATCTTGCTTGGCCACTATCTCTCAGATCGAGCCCTTCACGAAGGAAGCTTATGGAGAGGCATATGCCCAAGACAAAGACTTTGGGGTGACATTTCAGTAGTTGCAGTCCCAAGGGCTGAAAGGATGGGGATTGAAGATTGTTATCTCAAGGATGGGCTGCTCTACCGATGGGGAAGCTTTGTGTGCCAAAAAAGAAGAAAGGCTTTTATTGATGAGGGAAGCACATACCTCAAAAGTAGTGGGACATTTTGGTGTTGGTAAGACCCTAGCCCACTTGCAAAGGTACGTGTATTGGCCCAATATGCAAGAAGAAGTTTCTAAATTTATAAGGGGATGTAAAATTTGTTGTACTAGCAAGCCTAAGACTAGGAAGGAAGGTTTGTATATGCCTTTACCGGTCCCTACTCATCCATGGGAGGACATTTCTATGGATTTTGTAGGAGGATTACCTATGTCTAAACATGGCCATGACTATCTCTATGTTGTTGTTGATAGATTCAAGTAAGATGTGTATTCTTATGGCATGTAAAAAGACAATAAAAGCACATGAGGCAACAAATATTTTCTTTACTAATGTATGGGTGCATTTTGGCTTGCCAAAGTCTATTGTTTCTGATAGGGATTCCAAGTTCTTGGGAAAGTTTTGGACTACTTTGTGGGACAAGATGGATACCAAGTTATAGAGGAGCACGACCTTCCATCCATAGATAGATGGACAGACAAAGGTGGTGAATAGGACTTTGGTGTAGCTGATTAGAGGGTATAATAGAAAATATCCGAGGACTTGGGATGAGTCCTTAGCCTACATTCAACATTCCTACAACCAGACATACATACACATCCACCATGAAGTCACCATTTGAAGCATGCTTGGGATATCTACCTACAAATCCACTGGACATAGTAGTTGGGCAGCAGGATGAGGAGGAGATACATGAGACACAAAGGTGACTAGAGAAACAAATTCATTGAGAGGATTTGGAAAATCCATCTCAAGGTGAAAGAATAGTTGGAGAAATCCCAAGCCAAGTACAAGGCTAGACATGATCAACATAGGAGAGAGCATAAGCTTCATGTTGGAGATAGAGTTTGGCTTTACTTGAGCAAGGAGAGACTACAAGGTCAAGCATGGAAGCTCAAGCCACTACGATATGGACCCTTCACCATATTGGAGAAGGTTGGAGAAAATGTTTTTGACTTGATTTTCCACCATTTATGTGGATGTACTTAGTAGTAAACTGTGAGAATTTGCACCTATATGAGCCATCCATGTTTGATGAAGATGAAGGATTCAATTTCTACCTTCCATAATAAGATTGTGTCTTGGACTCATGAGGTGAATTGGAGGAGGATGTAGTGCTGCAGCATAGAAGGTCGAGAGATGAGGAGAGGTCCACAGGAGTCTTGGCAAGTTGGACTGAAAGGGAAGACACCAAGGCAAGCCCGATGGTACTCGAAGGAGAAAGTGAGGGAATTATTTCCTCATCTACTCCCCCACTAAGCTTTTGTGGGACCAAAATCCTCCTAAGCAGGGAGGTGTGATCCATAGGGATCCAAAATAACTCTACTTCATTAGATCATCCAACACCAGAAGGAGAAAATGGAGAAACGAGGTTTTGTCAGTATTTTAATAGAACCTTCACCGCCATGTGCAAACTGTGTGAAGAGTCGGAGTGCCCCTGTATGGTAACCTAGTGCAGGCCAGTACATGGGGGCGGTCTATAACCGCCGATCTCAGGCAGGGTGGTGGTCCTATCACTTTTGATGGAAAAATAAAAATGAAGCATGAACAAACACATGGATTTGAATCATTCGACTTTGTCCCTTCCCTGCCACGACCTTTCCCATTCTCCAGTGCATGGGAGGACATGGGAGAGGCTATAAATACTTGGGAGGAGCAAAGGAATTGGATCATGGAAGAAGTAAGATTTCATGGGAGTAAGTGCAAGAGTATTCTTAGTGCTGGAATTGAGTTTGTAGAAGCAAGGAGGTTGAGAACAGAGAAAACAAGTACTTGGGAGGAAGTGTGAGACATTGTCAAATTTCCTTTCATACTTATTGTAAAATTTGTATCTTCATATTTGAATTGGCCAATAAAACAAGTGGGAAAAAAAGATTTGCCCTTCATTGGTTTTCCCTCACACTTGGGGGTTTTTCAGGATAAAATTCTTGGTGTTTGTGTTTTAATTCATTTCTCTCTGCAAATTTTAATTCTAAAGCATAAGTAATTCATTCACTAGCTCAAATTGTCATTTTCTAATTGAAAGTAGAACAACAATGTTTTAAAGTGTGATTTGGTGGGACCTTAGGTCTAGTCCGTGTGTGTGTGTGTGTGTGTGTGTGTGTGTGTGTGTGTGTGTGTATGTATTGAATTTTTGATTTTATAGAGTGGACATGAATATGACAGTTTGAGAAAAAAAAATCCCTTTCCTTTAATAATGATCAACAAATAATTTGGTTGTTTTTTGCATTTAAAAACACAAAAAAATGTTTAAATAGACATCAAATTTAATCCCCTAGTGTGTGTGGAGCCAAACTAGACCAAATCGAAGGGGCACAATCCTTTGGAAAATGTGAACTGGATTAGTTTTTGTTTTCTATTTTAGACACTACTTTTCCGGTTTGACCTACATGAAGATCCATGGATACTATCATGTATGTACATTGAAGCGTTGATGAAATATATCTAGCAGTGATCACTGCCCCTGGTACACTTTGATGGTGCTTTCCTACTACGTTGGGGTGTCGTTGCTATCTCCTTCGCAAGTTGTTCATCTTATCTAGTCAAGTGGCATCCAAGCCTTCACAAGCTGCATTAATTTAGATAGCATGCAGGTGTCATGTAGCTAATACAACGGCAAGTGGTTTTATAGACAATAAATAAGGTATCCCATTCGATGCAATAACAATATATACAAAGTTTTAAAACATGGTCGATGACAAAATATTCCCACGAAGGGCAATTACAAAACTCTCTATACAAACAATATAAGTATCCAATGAAATAATTTTAGATATTTACGTCGAAAGGCATGTTTACAAGTAAAAAACCCGGGGCTCTAACAACATATTATAATTTCCACCATCCACATGATAGACCGTATAAACGATCATGTCTGTAATTTGAGCCATGCACTAGGATTCTTTCTGTCCGCTCGTGCCTATCATGTACGAGATTGATTCGTCAAACGACATTTCGAGATCAAACATTCTGGTCATGAGTGACAAAGAGGATTTTTTTTTTGTCTTTTTTCTTTCATTCTGTTTTGTTCAATAAAAGAACTAAAATCGTTTAGACCTGAAAGAAACAATTAAAAAATAAATAACACTCACAGGTCGAGTCGTGTCATCATAAGCTTTATTAGAGTTTAGCCCCCTGGTTCTAACCCCTTCGGAAATTCTACAAGGAGCTTTGATTTTTTGTCTATAATTGCTCGCAGAACTGACATGTACAAGATCAGTTTGTCAAAGGACATTCTGGTCATTAAGCAAAACACGTGAATGTTTTGTTTGTCTTTTTGTTTTTGTTTTGTTCCATCTAATAAAAAACCATAATCGACTACACCTAAAAGAAATGATTCAATAGAAATAAATAAATAACACTCACATGCAGATCCATGTGATCATAAGATTTATTTGAGTTTAACCCCTATTTCGCCCCCTCCATGGAATTTCTACAAGAAGCCTTGATTTTCGTCTACAATTGCTCATAGAAAGATGGATACACCTTTGCAATATTTATCTAAATCTCTTCCAGACCTGGACGTGTGTGGATCCAAAATAGACCAAATAAGGGGGTACAATCATCCCTTCCTGCATCATATTATCTAAAAACAAATTATATCTTCTTCTCCTTCTTGCATCAACTTTTTAACACTTATCAATTTATTAATGGTACAGGTGCAATTTGGAGAATATTTATTTATTGGTTTGTCTAACTAATCATATAACACGATGCTTTTTAAATCACAAACCAAGTGAAGTAGCTAAAAAATATTGAGGAAATTTGTAAACCACAAGCACACATATAACACTAAGAGCTGAAAACATAAACAACAAATCTTGCCATCAACAATTTTGATCGAACACTCTTTGCGTTCTTAGATATCTGCAAAATATGTTCCATCGATCCTCACACACCATAAGTAATTTTTTTACATATTTGAGCTCTAATTTGAATTTGAATATTATTAATAAATTGTATATTTTTAGTAATCAAATATTTCATGACTATAATTTGCAAGGCATGAACTTCTTAAATTTAGACAAAACACATCATATCTTAAATTAAGAAAATAAGCAACCTCTTTCCATCTATACTTTGCACAATACACTTTTATGGTTTTATTAGTTCAAATCCCTCTTTTAAATGGAAAATAAAAGCCACATTTCTCTCATTTGGCCAACCACTTGAAGAACCCGATTATCAATGATGTTTTTGTGTTCTCTATTCTCATGTGCTTACTTGAGCTTGAAACTGGAAATAGAAGTGGATCACTATGACTTATATTGTTCGCCTAAATAATATCTGTTATGTGCTCCACTTTTCCGAATGCTTAAATTTTTTGAGTTTCCCAAAATTTTATTTGTCCTCTTTGTGAGCTTGAAGTGCTTAAGTGGAGCATAGATAACATATATTACTTGGGTAAGAACAATATGATATGTGGAAAACGTGTGGGGCATGCAAGCCACAACCTTAATCTACCTTTGGCTTGTATGACCAATCGTTGGAAGGTGTTAATTATCAATACATGGATGTGCATCTGCTCCTTGGAATTGCTTGACCTTACGACTGGATACATAGGCTAGAAAGTTCTACAACAAGCAAATATCATGCGGTAAGGTTCCAAAGTTGGAACATTTAGTTTTTCTTTTCTTTTTTTTCCTCTCTAGATGCAAAACACTTGTGTGTACTCATCATCGTTAACGTGACTACTCCGCGTATTCTTGTCCCTAACGTCTCCCGTACAACATGCATTCAAATTCCCCTTACTTTTACAATTTCTCTAACTACCGAATGAAGTCAACATATGCAAATTCAATCAGGTATTCACCTCGACAACATTTTTCATCCACTTCTTGCATTTTCTTGTATCTCCCTCTACATTTTCTTGCGACGTCTACTGAAAAACAAGTTTTATCCTTTTTACGATTACCAAACATGTCGTGCTCTTCGTATTTCATATATTTTCACATTGTCTCCTTGATTCTTCTTTCCTTTCCCATCCACTTCTCCACCCTCAAACGCCCATTTTTACACCCCTCTTCCTTCCCCTTCATTTCTCTTCATCCAATTTCACTTATCGACATTCACATCATACATTTCACATACGATTGCTAGTAAATACCTAAATGGATATGCATATATTGTAAGAGCCGTTGTCACAACCCTCCCCCTCCACGTTCGAGTGAAAAGCCAATTTTGAATGGGTAACTCTCATAAACATTTCGCCTGACGTGTAAGGCCGATTGTCAAATTTAACCGCCATTGAGGATAATCTCTCAACGAAAACCTCAATCAACTCTCAGTGCATATGTTATTTTTGCTGTTCCAAATTAATGGCAACAATGGCATTGACATCACTGCTCTCTTCGCAACACTACTACTGTAATTTCTGCAAACACAAAAGCAACAAAATGGTTTATAATTGTGATATTGGCTTGTCCAATGGGCTAAGCAAAACTAACCGTAAAATAGGTAGACCAAAACCTCCCCTGAAATGCGATACAATAAAACTTGCCCAGAAAATCGTCAGCGCGGAAACTACCCCAAACAGCAGTATAGTACCGACAAGAAATGAATACAGCAGAATTAAAAAGCAAAGGAGGCTCAGAACTTCAAATTATCCTAAGACATTATCTGCCATTTATGCCGACATTAATGATCTGTGCAGAGAAGGCAAGCTGAAGGAAGCTCTAAGTGCTTTAGACAATACCCAATTCAGAGGTGGCATTCCGGTGGATGCCCACATGTACGAAATTCTGCTGCTGGCCTGTACAAAAACAAAAGCACTGGAACATGGTAAGCAAGCCCATGCTCACATGAGATTAACCAGGCTTGATAGATATGAGTCCTTAAGGTTTAGGCTTGTCTAAATGCATGCCCGTTGTGGAAGTATTGAGGATGCGCGCCGAGTGTTTGACAAAACGTCTCAACAAAGTTTACAGCTATGGAACGCTATGATTGGAGGGTATGTTAGTAATGGATTCTGAGAGAAGAAAGCACTGGCTTTTATAACGAAATGAGGTCGGCAGGTGTGAATGCTGATGTGAAAACGTTTTCGTGTGCGCTCAAGGCCTGTGGCGCTATTTTGGACCTGCAACAGGGTAAGGAGATTCATGAGCACATAAATGGATGTAAGTTTCAGTCTGATGTCGTTGTAGGGACTGCTCTTGTGGATATGTATTCAAGATGTGGATCTATTGAGGATGCACGACAAGTGTTTGACAAAATGTCTCAGAGAAATGTAATCACTTGGACTGTAATGATTTCTGGGATGATACACGGAGGGTTATGGGATGAGGCATTAGAATACTTTTGGCTGATGCAAATGGAAGGCGAGAAACCTAATTCGGTAACTTTAGCATCTGTGCTGCCTGCATGTGGTAAAACAGGGGATCTGCAAGTGGGTAAGGAGATCCATAGCTATATCATCAGAAATGGATTTGATGTCTATGCTTTTGTTGAGAATGCTCTTATAAGGATGTATTTTGAATGTGATCGCGTAGAGGCTGCACTAAACATTTTTGAGAACACGCCTGAAAGAGATGTGATTTTGCACAATGCCATGATTCATGGGTATGCCGAAAATGGTTATGCCAATGAAGCTTTGGAAATCTTTTGTCAAATAAATCGGGATGATTTTAAGCCCAACCCAGTTACTGTGACCTCTGCACTCTCTGCATGTGGTGATATAGAAGCTCTGCAAAAGGGCAAGGAAATCCATTCTTATATAATTAGAAGTGGATTTGAATTCAATACATTTGTGTGTTCTGCCCTTATAGACATGTATAGTAAATGCGGAAGAATTGAGGTTGCAAGGACTGTTTTTGATACGATGCCTGAAAAAGATGTGGCTTCCTGGACATCAATGATTGCAGGGCATGTAATGAATGGAGATGGAAAAGAAGCCCTTAAACTTTTTCACCAAATGCAACAGGCAAAATTGGACCCCAATTGCATCACTTTGCTTGCTGTTCTGTCTGCATGCAGCCATGCAGGCCTAGTGGATGAAGGCTGCCAATACTTTGAGGACATGAGTCAAAACTATGGCATCACACCTAGGGTGGAGCATTATATATGCATGGTTGACCTTCTGGGTTGCGCAGGGCATTTGAACAAAGCATACGATCTTATTGAAAACATGTCACTAATGCCTGATGTTGGTGTGTGGGAAGCCTTGATGGGTGCCTGCAAGATTCACTGTGATATCGAGATCGGAGAAAGTGCACAACACCTTCTTGATTCAAATTGTCAAAATGTTAGCAGTCTCATTAACAGACCGACACTTTTGTAGTCCATTTAATTTACAAGTGTGATAATGTAGCTAAAGATAGAGAGTAATAATAATAATGTAGCTGGACTGTGGTCAAGAACTAGATCGCATATTTGTGATAAAAGACAAACAAAACCTTCTTGATTTGAAATCTGAAAATGTTAGGAGTCTTATTGACAAACCGAAGCTTCTTCGGTCCATTCAATTTGCAAGTGCAATGGTATAGCTAAAGGTGAAAGCAATAAGGATAGACAGATGGTCGAGAACAAGCCTGGGATGCAGTTGGATTATGGTGAAGAATAAGGTCACATATTGGTGGTAAGAGACAGGCAGCACCCACAGTTGAGCCAATTGATGCCATGTTGTAGACTTCAGCAGGGATGATGAAGGCTGCAGTGTATGAACCTGGTATAAATTTTGTGCTTCATGTTGTGAAGATGTGGAAAAACAGAAGGAACACATCATATGTGGAGAGAGCTGAAAGTTGGCCCTTGCTTTTGGGCTCATAAAAACATGAACTGGACACCCAATCATTAAGAATCTTCAGGGTCTGTCAAAGTGCTATTGAGGTTATTTAAAAAATTGTTGGGTGTAAGGTTATTGCACGGATGCTAGCCATTTCATCATCAGTGAGGGCATGTGTTTTTGTGGGAAGTACTGATGATTCCTAATAATACTGATTTAAACCATGTTACTAGAAAATTGGAAATAGTGAACATATTTGTCATTCTGATACTGCATACTTTAAATGATCGATGCCGTAGCTTAAATGTCTCAAATGCCTTCAACTAAGCTTAAATGTCTTAAATGACCAAGTTTTTGCACACTATATCTAAAAACAAATGATTTTTTGGACAGCAATGCTTGTAGCATATGGAATAAGTAGGTATGTCAAGAAATCTCTTGAGATTTTTAATGAAATGCAACAGGAAGATGTGAAGCCAAACCCCTTCAGTTTTTCTGCCCTCCTTACTGTTTGCAGCAATGCAGGCCTAGTTGCTGAAGGCTGGAATTTTTTCAATAGAATGGACCAAAACTATTATATACTATGCATTCATGGTTGACCTCCTTGGTTGTGCTGGATAGCTAAATGAGGCACAGAATTTTATCCAAAACATGCCAATTAAATCTGACGCTAGTGTGTGGAGAGCCTTGTTAGGTGACTGTAGAAACCATTGCAATATTGAGATGACAGAATATGCTGCAGAGTGCCTTCTGGAGTTAGAAGATTTACATACTGGAGATTTTATGGCTTTAGCAAGTATCTATCCTGCAGCTGGCAAGTGGGATAGTGTGGCTAAGGTAATAAATATGAAATTTTGGGAATTGAAAGGGAGGACAAACTGAAGTGGGGTTGTGTTCAAGAACAGAATGCATACGTATGGTAAAGGAGACAAATCACACCCACAATCATCAGAAATCTACCCAACATTGGAGGGATTTTCTGGAGAAATTAAGGCAGCTAGGTATATGGCTGAGCCAAACAATGTGTTGCATGTCAAGGAGGAGGACAAATAATATATTTTCTGTAGCCACAGTGCAACACTTGCCCTTGCTTTTGGCTAGATGAATTCATATCCTGGAGTGCCTATCTAGATGGTTCAGAACCACCATATATGCAGATATTGTCATCGTGCCTCCAAGGCAATCTCAAAAATTACTTGGCAAAACATATTTGTGAGGGATGGTGAATGTTTTTATCATTTTGTGGGTGGTGAGTCTGTTTGTAGGGATTATTGGTGATATTTTAACAAGGGACACATTGTACAAATACGGTGAGTTATTTAGATTGGGCTTAGTATCCGCGGCTAGAAAGTGCATTATGTTCAGGATGAATGGAATGAACTTTGGTTGAAGCATAAGCTTTCTTTCAAAAATTCTTTGAAGTACTCTCTCATACACAGAGATTTACCATGTACTAAAAGAATAGGATGCTCTCTTTCTACCCCCAGAGTAAAACATATATTAGAAAGGAAAATGGATGAAGAAGAAAAACATTCCCGTAGTGTGTTTGTAAGTTGGCTCTTTCCACAGAAATTCAATGGTGCAAAAACTCCTAAACAGTAGGACTGAATAAATCTGTAAAATGAACTTCAATTCGTGATTCCAATCTTTTTGCACATAATATCTAATCCTGGCTTGATAGAGTCTCATTTCTTCTGATCAAGGTAAATTCTTATGGATGCACATATGTTTTGCATGGATCGTTTCTTTTATCGAGAATTCAGATATTTACCTGTTAACACCATTGCTAACAGATCCAGCTGGATCTGCACCAAATCTGGTTCGGACTGGATTTTTATAGCCTCCCGGACTGTGAATTTTTAGTATATATATATATATATATATATATATATATATATATATATATATATATATATATATATATTTCACTGTTTTTTTCAAGTTTTCAAGCATTCTGGATTTTTGGATTTTTTTGCCCTCATGAACGAATTCAGATTTACATACTTGGTTTACTATGATTAACACCATATTCCTAGCGGTGAAAAAATTTGCTGGCTAAGCTGATCGAAATTTCTATTTTTGATATATATATATATATATATATATATATTCACTGTTTTTTTCAAGTTTTCAATCATTCTGGATTTTTGGATTTTTTTGCCCTCATGAACAAATTCAGATTTACATACTTGGTTTACTATGGTTAACACCATATTCCTAGCGGTGAAAAAATTTGCTGGCTAAGCTGATTGAAATTTCTATTTTTGACAGTTGTTTGTTTTTCTCAAAGGCTTTTTAAACACATGTTTAATCTTAAGAGTCTTGTTTACTTCCAAGAATTTCAATCCATGTGACTTCTTCTCTGAATGTATTTGAATTTTTGAATTCTGATCTGTTTTTGTTGCTAATTTCACTTGCATTAATATTCCCCTATTCCATTTCTGATTTGCAGTTACCTGCTAATAAAAAGCTTCAGATTAGATGAAATGTACTATTTTATAAGCTGCTAGAGCTCAGTTAAGGTCTCTGGACTACAATTTTATTGGTGAAAAGCAGAAACTACTTATGGTTCTTAAATCATCTGTGCAAAGTGTGGAAGACAAAGCTTTGAGAAGATTTCTACTAAACAAGGGGTGCTGATTGTGGTGGGTATTGTCACTACCTTTCAGTGAAATTTTGTGGTTTATTCTAATTTTTATGTTCAAAGTGTTGTTGTGAGTACTGAGCCATGAAATTTTGTGGTGTATTCTAATTTTTATGTTCAAAATATTCATCTTATAGGAATTTTATTCTGCGTCGAACACTTGGGAACAGTTCACTTCTGGACAATTGTTTCAGCTCCAGACTAATGTTGTGCACTTCAGATTTGTTTTATGAGTGTATTTTAGCATTGATCATTGAGGTCAAACCTTTACAAAGATTATAAAATCAAAAATAAAAACATAGATGTATACTAGCAATTGCACATGAGGTTGCATAAGTAGGCTGGGAGGAATTTCAATGTTTAATTTACTTTTTTTTTTTCTGACACACACACACACTATAATATTTTGTCAAACAATTCAGTGTGTTGTTACACTTCCTTATGGTATACATGTCTGTCGGGGCATTCCTCACAATAATCTTAGACCGCAGATCTCCTTTTTTGATAAGTTGTTTCTCTTGGTTGTTTTCATTTTACCATTTTTGGGTGAAATGCTTGGATGTATAATGAAACCATTGATTTTATTTTGCAGGATACTATGAGAAATGCTGGAAAAGAGCAGGGCAGTAAGAGCTGAAATTCACCTGGTAAAGAATAATGCTAGAAAAGAGCAGGGTAATGAGAACCGAATGAGAAGGGTGATCAAGTATACGATGTGCATAGGAAACTTCATAACCAAATAAGCACATATGGTAAGAGCTGAAATTCACCTGGTCAAGCACAATGCTGGAAAAAAGCAGGCCAGTTGAAGGTGTGCTCCTATTGGTTGTGTCGTAACCGACCACCATAATCCACAGGAGGACAGATCTGCTGGCTTTTGATGTCTCTAGGAGGTGCAGACCAGAAACCTTCATTAGAGGTGCCCTTATCAACTATCAAATTTGGGGGAATTTCACTGTCTTTATAGAGAGTCAGGAATATTCCTTTCTCCCTTATTTCATTATCCAGATGAAAGGTCTGACCATATAGCAGTTACTTTTAGATGACGGTTTCAGTAACCTAAGCAGTAGTATAGTTTTTTTAATAACTGTGGCATATCAGGGAGATGAGGAACAACGTAGTGATAAGTTTTCATGTGATGCAACATTTGCATTCTAGGCCGACACAGAAGTCTACTACTTTGAAAGGTTCTGTGACCACTTCAGATTGTAAGGCAGGCAAATGAAGGATTACACTAAATTGAGATAACTAATGTGTTCTATATTCAATAAGGATACCTGTATAAACAAGGTGTAAATTCATGCCTAGCATTGAAAGACAATGTCTTATTATTTCTTGTGTCTTGATGTGAAATGCACTTACTGGAGCTCTATGTGCTTGTCGATGAAAGGCTCAAGTATAGTGCTATGTAATGTGATAAAAGAGGAATTATTTCAATTTGCGTCATTATGTTTTTGTGTATGCTACCTGGGTTTATGCGTGAGATAAATGCTATTTGGCTGGTCATTGTCATTGTTTAGATGGAATGAGGAACAGTGCATTTCAACCTTAGCCTACCAGTCTTACAATCATATAATATGATCTAAGGTGACGAACAATCGTTGGTACAAAATTCAGATCAATTCTTCCACAGAGTATTGATTGGTATAACGTTTGAAAAAAGATCTGCAGAAATTTGCAAAAAGATCAGTACTGTTTTAGAAAAAGCTGAGGTTGTCTGGGGAATGAATCCATGAAGATGTTAAACGAAGGTTTCAAATTCACATCTTTAATGCTTCAGAAGTAATCGCTGGTGGAATTACTGTAGATCTTGTTGCCACCATCCTAGGTTTCCAACATGTTTCAACAACCCTTAAAATCCAACTCAGAGTTCCTTGCAAACCCACAAAACACTTAGGGATGTCAGGGTATTTATCATGTATGTGGCATACAAGATGTATATTGTTGTCTATCAGATATGGCAAAATATGGACAACACATTGACAGGCATTCTCTTAAGTAGTTGACAAAGTTATGGTCCAAGAAGCTGCAATGTCAGAACTCGAGGCAAAAATCATGAAGCTGTCTGTGCTCTATTTTGCCTTGATTGACGCATCATTGTCAATTTTTCTTCCACTTTTGAAACCAGAAGAACATGGATTCCATCTGGAAAATGTATGATATCAAGATTGGGCACATGAGTGTTGAGCTTGTTGTTGCTCAGATATGATTCCATCCCTGAAGACTTGAGCACATATTCTTTGATAACCATACATAATGTTTTTTTTTATATGAGCACAAAACCCTAAACAACGAGAATATTTTGAGATGAATATGTTCAAGGTTGTCTCCAAGACCAACCCCATCTCTATTTAGATGATAGACCAAGGTATAACACTCACCATCAATGAGAGCTAGTCTCCGTTGCTGCTTCAGAGAAAGCATTACTATATAAGGTAGTTTTCCATGAATTCCCTATTAAATATTTGTAAAGAGGTTGCTTCAGTCTCCATAACTAAGCACAAATTGTTATTAAACTAATTTTATGTTGATAATCCAATCAGTGAGTCTCCAAATTTTAATCTGGCTAGATGTTTTCAGTAGGCAATGATATTTCTTTCTCGTCTTCAGATATACACCTGGTTAGGTTAGAGATCATAAAATTAGAATAAGAACATAGATGTATAATAGCAATTGTACTTGAGGTTGCAAAGTTGACTGGGAGGGATGTCAATGTGTTATTTTTATTTTATTTTTTGATATGTTTCTTTTCCGCCTGATATGCTATAATATTTTGTCAAACAATTCACAGTGTGTTGTTTACACTTCCCCATTGTACGTACGTCTCTTTCAAGGCATTCATGACAATAATGTTAAGAGTACAAATCTCCTTTTGTGATAAGTCGTTTATATTAGAATGTAAGGCTTATTAAATAAGGACGTTGTTAGTTATTTAACTAAAAGATGGTTGTAAGGTTCTAACCATATCAACCGCTTTGTAACTACATTTATAATATAATGACGGACACACTATTCCCTAAGTGTGCATTCTGGTTTCTCTTCATTCGTTCTTTGTACATTCTAATCTTTCTTTATTCTCTCTCTCTGCATATTCTAACATTGGTATCAGAGCGCGGGGCAAGCAAAGAGAGAGAGGGGAAGAAAGCCATTTTTATGACAGTCCCGTTAGGGCTTATTTGAAGAAATTAAGAGACATTTTTTCGTGAAGATTTTCATTTGGATTTTCGAGTTCACCTTTTTGTAAGGATTTTCGAAAATCGAAAGGCAGAGAAAACAGTGGCGCAAGGGCAAAACAAAGACTGAAGGAAAATCCGATTTTTTTATTGATGAATTTCAGAAATGACACAGTCAGAAATTGAGGGAAAATTACGAATATATAGTCGTGTTCTCGGTCGAGAAATTGAGGGCATGGTCGTAAGAAACGAAGGTTGAAGTAAACAGTTACATTTTTCAAAGGAAAATACCAGTTGCAGGTCGTTCTTAGATCAGGAAAACAAATCAAATTACAAGTTAAATAAATGACCTATTTTCCTTGAAGTGTAAACCAAGCATGGTTCTATAAAGGCTTCACAAAGTCTGCAAGCTTAGGATAAGTCAACGACTAAAATTCTTAAGAGAATTATTACAGATAATTTTTGTAAGACTATAATTGGAGTGTTGAGCCATTTTTCCCTTTTATGTAATCTTTCCTTACATTAATAGAGAAGCGATGTTGTTTTCTTGTTATTCATTGTACCTCATATCTTGTTTCCATGAGGTCTAACTCTAACAAGTAGATGTGTGGTGTAAAGAGTTCCTTCACTTGGGAAAGCTAATTTCAATCGTATCATTTTGGTATCAAATAAATTATTAGGGAGTCTTGCTAAATAGATTGGTATAGACATCAATTTGGGTTGTGTGAGTGATCTTTAGATTTGTTGCTTTCCATACGTGAAGTGTGGGTAAATAGTTGTAGACATCTCTAGCATTTGTTTTTAGGGTAGAAGGTGCAAGGTCACATAATATTATTAAGTGATATAGTATGAGGGAAATATGGCGCACAAAGTAAATAGAGTGCCAAAACATCCAAACTTGGCTAACACAATTAGAGGAATGTAATCCTATTTGGAGGATATAGAAACTATGCAACATAGAGGAGTTGTCATTAATAAAGATGAAAGTGAGGATGCCCAAGAAGTGAGAGCACCTTCAAATCAGAAGCTACAATAGAGCATGTAGATAAGCAAGAGGACTTATTCTTATGAGAAATCATGATGACCGGTAGAAAACCAAATTTAGAAGTTCCATGCTATTGTGGGAACTTAGATCGAAAGATATTATCAACTAGATAGTGGAGATAGAGAAATACTTTGAGTATGAAGGTATGGAGGATAACAAGAAGATGAGATTTGTTAGTACCAAGATAAAATGACATGCATCCTTATGGTTAGGGAACATGTGTAGGATGAACTTGTATCGAGGTATGGTAATGGTATATTAATTTCTATTCAAAATGAATTTGGTATGGTTAGAATGAGATCCATAGAGGAATCCTATATTTTTTTATTGAAGGCGGAGGAGAAGTTATCCCAAAGATAATAGAGAAACCTGTAAGGAAAAGGGAAATTATTTTGCGAGAAGTGCAATGTTGCGTAGTGAATGAACATATTTGTGCACATGATGGAGAAACAAGCACCTCAAATGAGAAGAGTTGCATGCAAAGAAGTAAAGGAAGATATTTGTCTAGAGGAAGAGGATGTGGAAGATGAAGATGATTTAATGGAACCTATTTGTTGTGGAGAGGCCATACATCATGAATTTGAGTATGCAAAAAGCATGCAAAATAATGGCATAGGAGGAATGATGCTAGCAACCATGTTACTTAGCATGTGGATGTAGAGAGACATGCATCGACAAGTAGCAAAAAGAACCATGATTTGGGAAGTGCTCATGATGAAGTGGGTATTATTGAAGCCCACAAATAAAGATAATATTCCTACAAATAAAAAATAATCTCTTAGAACCATTTGCAAGTTTATATGTATGTGTTGTAAGGTCATTGTTGATAATGGTAGCATTAATAATCTAGTCTCTAACGAAATGATTAAGAAACATGTTTTAAAAGGGATTTTACACCGAAACACGTATAAGGTATATTGATTATTGAAAGGGCATCAATTGTTTGTGAATGAGCAATGCAAATTATAAGCCAAGATTGGTGCATATGAAGATGAATTCACCGTGTAATATAATTCTCGTGGATGCAAGGCATGCGTTGTCGGGGATACCTTGGAAGTATGATAGGCAAGTTGTTCATGATGGCCGTGAAAATGCCTACACTTTTCTAAAAGACATGAAAGTATACTCTTAATCCCTTGAAGGAATCAAGTATATAGCTTGGGAGGAGTCCACATTTTTTTTACTTTCAAGAAAATATTGTGGAATGGGACAGGGAATATTTTATGTTCATTCCAAGGATTGTATAGAAAATAGAGGAAGGTGAATCCTTACAAATAAAGAAAATCCCACAAAAGGCGAAAGAGATCTTAGGTGAGTATGTGGATATCACGATGAATGATATTTGGGATGGTTTACCACCTACACACAATACCAATTATCGATGGATTTGATACCAAGGAATATTTTACCAAATAAATCCACATTAGTACAAGAGTTTCTTGACAAGGGTTAATAAGATAGCCTTTGATCCCATGTGAAGTACATGCGATTGGCAACAAAGAAAAAAAGGAGAGGGGATAATGTGTATTGATTCTAGAGTCATCAATAAGATTACTATCAAGTATAGATTTTCATTGTTGTGCATGGATGATTTGATTGACTACTTGAGTGAAATGTAGTATTTCACCAGAATTAATTTGAAGAGTGGATACCACAAAATTAGAATTAGGGAAGGAGATGAGTGAAAGACTAGATTTTAAATGTAGGATGGATTATATGAGTGGTTGGTCATGCCATTGGGTTAACTAATTCATTGAGTATGTTCATGTAATTAATGAAAGAAGTGTTCAATCCTTTCCAATGTAAGTTTGTCATTGTTTACGGATGACATTTTTGTTTTTCATAAAAATGAAAAAAGAGTACTTAGTCCATTTGTGGAGAGTGTTAGAGCATTTTGAGAGGAGAAGATTCAAGTGAAAATTAGGAAATGTAGTTTCTGTTGTATGAGTTAGTATAGTTAGGATTTATAATATCTCAAGATGGGTTGAAGATAGATCATGAAAAGGTACAAGCTATAGTGGATTTAACATCACCCAAGAGTGTCACAGAGGTGAAGCTTCCATCGACATTTCATCTTCTATAAGAGCTTCATTAGAGGATTCAATGAGATTTATTCATCGATTACAAACATGATGCGAAAAGGATAAGAAAGAGTTTATGTGGGATGTGAATGTAGAGTATGCATTTTATAAGTTGAAGGGGATGGTCACTAAAAATTATTATTGGCCTTTCCTGATTTCAACAAAGTATTTCAAGTTGATTATGATGTTAGTAGATTAGGCCATTGGAGCTATGATGAGTAAGAGAGAAGACACACCACTTATTTTAGTGATAAATTGAAAGACATGAGAAGAATATATTCAATGTATGACCAATATTTTAATGCTATTGTGCTATCTATAAAGAAGTGGAGGCACAATTTATTACCCAAATAGTGTGTCAGTATACAAACCACCAAACACCGTAATTTATCTATATTTAAGCTAAATCATATACACATGCAATGGGTTAAACTATTGTTTTTTAACTTATTTTCCTTAAAGCATAAAGTGGGAAATAAATTTGAGTTGCAAATTCACTAAGAAAGAGATGCATCTTATTAATTGAGATGCAACTAGGGATAGTAGGGTTAAAATCAATGAAGGATTTATGGAACCGTGAATGCATACATAAAACTAATGAGTGTTGCATATATGTCATAGTGAGAACCCTTCCTATAGTAAGGATTGTTTTTAGATGCAACCAACTATGCATGCCATGAGGACAAATGAGAGAGAATTTGATCTTAGGTAAGCATTGTGGAGGAATTCATGCAAATTTGGAATAAATAAGACCTTAGGAATATTAGGAGAAAGATATTTCTGTCCATGAACGGCTACATATTTTCACAAATATGTGTAATGCTGAAAAGTGTGTCAATTATGAAAAGGAAAGAGTCAGAATGTAAGGTTATATCAACCACTTCAGTACTTAAGAAACCTTGGGAGCATCTGAGAATGGATTTTGTTTTGGGATTTCCCAAAACATATAAGGGTCATAATTATATCTGTGTTATTATGGAAATATTTTCAAAAATGGCTCATTTTATTGTTTTTAATGATACAAGTGATATTGTGCATAGTGCTAACATATTTTATAGGGAAGTTACAATACTTAATGGATTTCCATGTGCAATTGTCTCTAATATAGACACTATTTTTTTTTCCACTTTTGGTGCACATTGTGGAATGACCTAAACATGAAGTTTCATTTTAGTTTTGTATATCACCCACATATGAATGGCCAATTTTTTTGTCAATAAGATTCTTGGAAATTTGTTGAGATTTTTGGTAAGAGAGAAGCTAGGAACATGGGAATCAATTCTTGCATAAGAAAATTTCATGTATAACAAAAATTTCAATAGAAGCATTGAAAGTCACATTTCTAGATTGTGTATGTGTAGTCACAAAATCATGCACTTTAGACATTATTTAGCCCGGTCTCATACTACTATTTAGAAGGTTCTTGAGTGAAGAAAGTACTAATTAATCCCACCTTTTGGCCATCTTGTTTTACTTTTTATTTCATCATTCCCACACATTTTTATATACATGCCCAGTTTGTTTCAAAACTTTCCTATCATTTTAGCCTAAACTAGGGTACCAGTGCTTGTATTGGGTTGCGATCACCTGTTCTACTTTCCCGCCACTTTTTGGGCTCTTTCTAGCCATTTTCATCCTTATCTTTTTCCTAGTCGGCCATGTCGAGGTTAATTAAAAATTATATCAAGAGAACCCTATAAATATAAAGTTATGAGACCATAATTAGGTCCCTAACGTCATCTACTACTATCACTCCATCTAGAGTTACATCCATTGCATAATTTGCATCCACATAGTTCCATGCATCAAGGATAGGAAATTTGCATCAACACACACTTCATAGGGGGAGGGAATCTATTCTATTACATGCACACATGCTATTTCATTTTCTACATTTAATTATTGCTCGCTACTTCACATAATGCGATTGACACAAGAGCACCTAGGGCACGACACACACACACACACACACACACACACACACACACACACATACAGAACTACATTTGGGTCGGAAATGTAGTGCCACGCTCGATTTAGTAAGCCCACCTTGTTGTGGCGCATTTGAGGTCACTCGACTCCATTCATTTGCATCTTTTATTATTTAGGGTTTTGATACTTCCTTTTGGGTCTTTTGCAAGTCATTCTTTCTCTTGGAATATTTGATACATTTGGCGTAGTCTAGGAACCTTATGCGACATGATGGGGAAGGTTATAAAGTATCTTCCAAACATGATAAAACCAGGTTTGAGATTTTTTAGATACTAGGGTACTTGTTCTCGCCATACTAGGGCACCCTAAGGCACCCCTAATACCCTCCCGAGCACTTCAAGTATGCTCGGATCTTCCAGATCCACTCTTTTCAAGACCTCTGTGTAGTCGTTCCTACTTTTGGAATTTCTGTCATACATGCGACACTCTGTGAAAATCATTTATAATCAAATGAGTTATTTCCTTACTCTCTCCTTACACATTAGGGTTTCATTTCTATTAGTTTAATTATTTAATTAATTTATATTGCTTTAGTTCATTTATTTACGTATTTATGTCCTCCTAGATTAGATTAACTATCATTACACTTTCTCCTATTTTATTTAATTTTAGTTAATCATTTTGGTGAACCCTGACCATTCTCATGCTTAGGATCCTCCTCTTTCTTCTATCATGGTCAAGTTTCTTTATTTGATTTACTTAAGCGATATCCCACTTGTCAGATTATTTTCCAAAATCCCTAGACACCAAATATTTTGATGACAATACGCCACCACACGAATTAAGTTCTATGCTTCATTGTTTCTTTGTCGACCCTAGTCTTAATGAACCTACATCTAATCAACCACTATTAGACTCGATTCAAGCCTTACATACATTATTTCAAGATAAATTTGCTTCGATTCAAGCCTTCCATACATTATTTCAAGATAAATTTGTAGCCATGGAATCCACAATCACATCTCTTAGATCAGAAATTCAACAACTTAAGGATGCTTCTCAATCGCATGTTTGTACTCCCTCTACATCTCATGTGCAATCTATGTCCACTATATGTCATATAGCTAAACCTCAAGTCATGCCATCACGTAACCTCTCATACTTGATCACAATACTAAGCCACATGACATTCTTATAGAGCTTCTTAGTCATCAATTGATCACTCTACTCTGCCTATTGATTCTATCTTCTTTGTCACCTAACAATAGTCCATATTTCCATTATCATCGAATCAATGAACATAATGACCACGATTTCTATGCTTCACAACGTAGAGTCAAACATCTTGAGCGTCAGGGCTTTATTTCATTCACTGGAAAACATCCTATTGCACTCCCACATACAAATACTACACCCACATAGGCTCCTAATTATATTCTGCCATCGCTTAGTCATGATCAATCTAAGCAAGCTCCTATGGATACTAGTGAGCCTCCCTCTAATCAACCTACATCTAATCAACCACCATTAGACTCTATTCAAGCCTTACATACATTATTTCAAGATAAATTTACTTCGATTCAAGCCTTCCATACATTTTTGCAAGATAAATTTGTATCCATGGAATCCATAATCACATCTCTTAGATCATTACTTCAACAACTTAAGGATGCTTCTCAATCACATGTTTGCGCTCCCTCTACATTCCATGTACAATCTATGTCTACTATATGTCATATAGCTTAACCTTAAGTCATGCCATCGCTAGAACCTCTCATACTCGATCACAATACTAAGCCACATGACATTCTTACTGAGCTTCTTAGTCGTCAATTGATCACTCTACATGCCATTGATTGCTATCTTCTTTGTCACCTAACAATAGTCCATATTTCCATTATCATCGAATCAATGAACATAATGACCACGATTTCTATGCTTCACAACGTAGAGTCAAACATCTTGAGTGTCAGGGCTTTATTTCATTCACTGGAAAACATCCTATTGCACTCCCACATACAAATACTACACCCACATAGGCTCCTAATTATATTCCCGCCATCGCTAGTCACGATCAATCTAAGCAAGCTCCTATGGATACTAGTGAGCCTCCCTCTAATCAACCTACATCTAATCAACCACCATTAGACTCTATTCAAGCCTTACATACATTATTTCAAGATAAATTTACTTCGATTCAAGCCTTCCATACATTGTTGCAAGATAAATTTGTAGCCATGGAATCCACAATCACATCTCTTAGATCATAACTTCAACAACTTAAGGATGCTTCTCAATCGCATGTTTGCGCTCCCTCTACATTCCATGTACAATCTATGTCTACTATATGTCATATAGCTTAACCTTAAGTCATGCCATCGCCATAACCTCTCATACTCGATCACAATACTAAGCCACATGACATTCTTACTGAGCTTCTTAGTCATCATTTGATCACTCTACTGTCTATTGATTACTATCTTCTTTGTCACCTAAAATAGTCCATATTTCCATTATCATCGAATCAATGGACATAATGACCACGATTTCTATGCTTTACAACATAGAGTCAAACATCTTGAGCATCAGGGCTTTATTTCATTCACTGGAAAACATCCTATTGCACGCCCACCTACAAATACTACACCCACATGGGCTCCTAAGTATATTATGCCATCGCTTAGTCACGATCAATCTAAGCAAGCTCCTATGGCTACTAGTGAGCCTCCCTCTAATCTTTCTAAGGAAGTTCTCGATGATTCTCTTATTCATTACATGTGCGATATTGACAATCCCTCACATGTGCATAGTGATGCTTCTCCTAGTCAAAAAAACATTTATCCTATTTTTGATGTTGCTTCTTCTCCATCTAATGAGCATCACACCACCATTTCTCCTATGCCTTCTTCGTATGGAAAAAAACACCACCTAAATAATCACCTATGATATCCCTCAGTCAACAAAGTCAACCACTTATAAAAATTATTTCAAAAACCACTCCTACTAAGTCGTCTCTGCATTACCAAATAAACCTAAGCAATATCCCTTGAGACTCAATGCAACATGGCCTCCTCTCAAATCTAAACTCCAAATAATTAAGTTCTTCAAAGCAACTAATCCTCCTCCTAGTGGTTACGATACATTTTCACTTTCACCGTCACCACCACCTAGTTCTACTACGAACTTTGTCCAATAAGGTCCTACCGTGTGTAAACTTGGCCTTTGGTAGGTGAATTTTGTTACTCTATCCTCCTTGATGACACACTCATATTCTTATGGTTCTTATATGACTGTTGAGGGTATTTTACCATAAAGAACCTCGTTTCATCTTACATTCCTCCATTACATCACCACCTATACATACACACATCTATAATACTTTAACACTCCTTACGCATCATCAATTAAACAAAATCTATCATATCCCATCACCCTTATACATTATTCATTACATAGTACACATGTTATCATACACTTGGGGGCATAGCATCCCACATCCCCCCTCATCTTAGCATCTACGCATATCCCACTTTTACATCCATCTCATAGCATACGCATACTCATCAAACATTTTAGCACCATTGTTACTCGATGATGCACTCTTGTGCTTCGGTTCACTCTTGACTGTTGAGGGATTACCGTTACATTGAACCCCACACACCACACCTTAGGCATTGCACATTGCATTTCATCATACATTGTGCATTATACAATATTCATTAGACATGTATTCTACATTATACTATTCCTCATCATACACACTACATACATTATTAGGCTATCCATGCATAACCTATACATAGTCACATCATACACTACATATCTCTACATATATTCTACATACTACGCTAGGTTACATTACATATGGGTCTAACTTTACATTTTATCATTATATATTCCATTTCTATCTACACCTATTATTTCATTTTACACATTATGTATTATACATCCTACACCTATTCCATCACATTTTACACATTACACAACATACATCCTACACACCCTACACATCCTACATTGTATTTCCCATGCCGCGCATTTACAAATCCTACTCATCACATGGTCGTCTAGTTTCATCATACATGCTACATTTTCTTCTAGGCGCTACACTCACTACCCTATGACACACTTTAGTTCCTTGGTTCATATTCGACGGCTGAGGGTTTACAAATCAAATGGACCTTATTCTCACCATGCGACATTTTATCATGTGACATGCCTAGGCTAGTGACGTATACTTTAGGCTAAATCGTCACTCACTCTACTTTCATCTAGTAGTGGTATACACTTTAGGATAGATCAAAAATTCCACCATGTCATCTTGTAGTGGTATAAACCTTAGGTTACATCACCAATCATCCATTCATCATGTAGTGATATACACTTAGTGATAAATCATCACCCGTCCTTTCATCATGTAGTGATATATGCTTAGGGATAAATCATTTCTCATCCATTCATCCTATAGTGGTATACACTTAGGCTAAATCATCACTCACCTATTCATCAAGTCATGATATATACTTTGGCTATAAGGTTCACGCACATTTATTCCAAATGTCACATCTCATCACCACTACATACACACTCATCACATCACACTATACACAAAAACATTACTTGACCATTTCTTGATGACGCACTCTCATTTACGATTAATTATTTTATGTTGAGGGGGAAAACAAAAGTTAACCTCATTGTATACACTTCCATTCACTCGGAAAGGAAACGCAACTCCTATCATTCCATCTTGCATTCCATTCCATCCATCCACAACATAGTGCATTATCTTGGGGGAATTTACTCTTGCTTGCTAATGTTTTACATGTTCACTTTACTACACATGTTAGGTTGATTTATTATATGTCATTATCTATATCAACCACACATGCGTGCTCACGCCTTTGTGTAGTGTGATCGCAGAGATATAGGACTCCTATACGTGGCATGGATGCTCGCCTTTTACCCTTCCTATACTAGTCACTGGGGACATCCACATTCATCTCATCCAGGGCGTTATTGTTTTATTTTTACTTATCATCTTATATTACTTGGTTATACATGCTTTGACATATTTGTTATTGCTCTAACATGCTAACAGGTGTTCCATGTGCAACACTTGTTTCTGAGGATTATATGTCTCTATGACTACTTGTTTTTTTTTTCTACTTGTCTACCTTTGTTTGCAAGATTTTCCCTATGTTTGTGTGCACACTTGTTTGTTGTTTGTGGCCATGACGACATTGCATTTCTTGCGACATCATGAGTGATCTCCCATTTTGCAACCCAACTTGTTGGCCTACTTGCTTCTTGCGTGTTTACACTACTTGTGTTTGGTAGTTTCTACATTGTCTTTGTATTTTACACTTATCTTATTGCATGCATGTGTTTTCAGACTAACACTTGTTTTGGCTAGCCATCCTTGTTTGTGCGCACCTTGGTTTCTACCAAACGCATCCCCTTTCCCTTGCGGGGAAGAGTTCAAATGCGGTAGGTCCTCTTTTGGGGATGCATTCTCCTATCAGCCGATGTCGTATGCGCCCCCAAAGAGGGGGAATCATTTGAGGGTTTACATACTAACACAACGTAGTTACACCGGTTTAGTACAGTGCACTTTCCACCCTTGGCATTGTGGTTTTACATACAACGAGTGGGTTTAGACCAGTCTACGAACCCCATACACAATGGATTTTATAAGACATTGTGTCCTTAACATTTCTAGGAAGCAATACATGCTTAGGGGTTACTAGTGGGTGTGCCTCCCTATACTACTTCATCTAGTGGCATTGGATCACCAAAAAAACCAGGATGCTACAGAGATCTCTTCACACACATTTCAGTAGAAACAATTAGAGATTGGAGGACACAGATCATTTCCTCCCTACACTTCTTCATCCAGGTGGCATGAGATCACCCAAAAAACTCGCGATAGATTACATGATATCCTTCTACACCCTTTCTCTCAACATGGATCAAGTTCACATGTTCCATTTACACTTTTCATTTCACGTACTTTACATTTGCATATTTTACACATTTCTATACACATGTGTATTTTACATAGCATTTTTACATACATACATATTTGACTACTTGATCATTTTCTCCTTACAGATCCAACCGTATGAGAAATGAGCAATCAAATTGGGAGCAACAAAAAAAATAACAACAATGTAAATAACAACATTTAATGACAACACACACCTTACTAACCATGCAGGTACACTACACACCGCAACAACTACACACATGTTCCACCCTAGGTTCACTCTCATCACTTTTTCTATACACATTTTTCATCTTTAGATTCCACACTCCTCCATCTTCTTTTTTGTCATTCCACACTTGAGTCTAGTCCTTCAACATGCTTCTACTACACTCTATATGGACATCAAGTATGCATATCTATCTACTTTATGTTACCAATATTTCCACTCACCAACATAAAGTGGGGGAAAATGTAGTCACAAAATCATGCACTTTAGACATTATTTAGCCTGGTCTCATACTACTATTTAGAAGGTTCTTGAGTGAAGAAAGTACTAATTAATCCCACCTTTTGGCCATCTTGTTTTAATTTTTTATTTCTTCATTCCCGCACATTTTTATATACATGCCAGTCTGTTTCAGCACTTTCCGTCATTTTAGCCTAAACCAGGGTGCCTCGGTCCCACTTGGGGTGCCCTAGTCCCACCTGGGTGCCCCGATCCTTGTTTCTACTTTCCCACCATTTTTTGGGCTCTTTCTAGCCATTTTTCATCTTTATCTTTTTCCTAGTCAGCCATGTTGGGGTTAATTATGAAATTATATCAAGAGAACCCTATAAATATAAAGTTATGAGACCATAATGAAGGCCCTAACATCATTTACTACTATCACTCCATTTAGAGTTACATCCATTGCATCATTTGCATCCACATAGTTTATGCATCAAGGCTAGGAGATCTGCATCAACACACACTTCATAGGGGGAGGGATTTTATTCTATTCCATGTACACATGCTATTACATTTTCTGCATTTTGTTATTTCTCGCTACTTCACATAGTGTGATTGGAAAAAGAGCACGTAGGGCACACACACACACACACACACACACACACACACACACACACACACACACACACAGAACTACATTTAGGTCTGAAATGTAGTGCAACGTTCAATTTCGTAAGTGCATCCGAGGTCGATTATGACATATTTATTTGCATCTTTTATTTTTTAGGGTTTTTATACTTCCTTTTGGGTCTTTTACAGGTCATTCTTTCTCTTGGAATATTTGATACATTTGGTGCAATCCAGAAACCGAGTGCGAAAAAAATGAAGGTTATAAAGTATCTTCCAACCCCTGAAAGAACTAGGTTCAGATTTTTTAGAGACCAGAGTGCCTATTCTGACATACCAGGGCACCCCGGGGTGCCCAAGTAACCTCTTGGGTGCTTCAGTCTACTCAGATATTCTAGATCCACTCTTTTTGGGACTTACGTGAATGTCGTTCGCTTCTAGAATTTCTGTCATACCTACGACACTTTTGCAAAAGTCATATGCAATCAGCTAATTTCTTTCCTTACTTTCTTCTTGCGCATTAGGGTTTCATATTTATTAGTTTAGTTACTTAATTACTTTATATTTCTTTAGTGCATTTATTTACAATGTTTATGTCCTTCTAGATTAGATTAACTATCATTATACTTTCTCCTATTTTAGTTAATTTTATTTAATCAATATGCAATGATTCCACAAGGAATTACGGAGCCGAGGGAGTGACAATGAGAATATGGGAGAAGTGTAAAACTAGAATACTTCACATAATATATGAAGGAGGTATACAAAAAGTATGTAGAAAGCTTAAAATGATAAATTCTCAATAAACAAAACATGAATTTTTTTTTGGATAAGGGATTTGGAGTTTAATGTTAGATATTTAGTCATTTCATCTCGCATCTACATAAAGAGAGGTTCCTATGAGGAACACATGATAAACCAAAGTTGAAGAAGATTTCACTTCTGATTCATGAGGAAAATTTTGGAGAACACATATGAGTTGGTGATTAACTAAAATTAACTATGTAGTAAATGGGGATAGTTAATCTAAGCTATGAAAAGCTATAATAAAGTAAATAAATGTAGTAAAGAAGTATGTAAATGATCTAAGCAACTATGTAAAGGAAAATGTTGAACCTAATTTGCAAGAAGGAAGAGGAAATAACGTAGTTGAATAGATGATGCTCGTTGAATAGTGTCGCAGTGGTGACTGAAAATCTGAAAGTAGGAATGACTATGCAAAAGTATTGAAAAGGATGGATTTGGAGGATCTAATTTGATTTGGAGCACTTAGAGAGGGACTAGGGTGCATACGGGCACTGCAGTCCACGTAAAATGGGTGCCCTGGTCTTTGCAGAAGCTTTGAAATTGATCTTGATAGGGCTAGGAGGTGGTCTAAAACTATCACTGTGTGTCACATTAGAGTCACCGCCCTATACTATATGTCACTAGTAATCGAGATGAGTAGAAAGACTGCAAAACCCGAATAATCATCAATCCCTAAAAAATAAAAAATGTAAATGAATGGGTCAAACTAACCTCAATTGACACAACACGGTGGACTTACTAACTAAGCATTGCACTACATTTCGATCTAAATGTAGTTTTGGTGAGTGTGTGCATAACGTGCCCTAGGTGCTCTTGTGCTAGTCGCACTTTGTGAAGTAGTGAGCAATAACTAGATGTAGAAAATGTAATAGAATGTGCTCATGAAATAGAATATAATCCCCCTATGAAGTGTGATGTAGATGTCCTATCCTTGTGCCTTGATGATGGAGATATGTGGATGCAAATGACCTCTAATGCAATAGATGGATGCAATTCTAGATGAGTGATAGTATTGAATGATGCTAAATCACTCATTATGGTTTCATAGCTTTATATTTATAGGTTTCTCTTGATCTAATTTTGTAATTAACCCGAAATGGCCAACCACAAGAAAGATAAAGATCTCAAATGGCTAGAAAGAGCCCAAAAAGTGGCGGGAAAGTGCAAAAGGACCGGGGCACCCTTGGTGGGATCGGGGTTACCATTGGTGCCCCAATACTAATCTAGGCGCCCCAGTCAAGGCTAAAATAATGCGGGATGATAGAAGCTAACTAGGCATATGGGTGTAAGAGGTCAGTAATGACGAAATAAAATAAAACAAGATGGTCAAAAGATGGGTTAATTAGTACTTTATTCACTCAAGAACCTTCTAAATAGTAGTATGGGACCGAGATAAATAATGTCTTAAGTGCATGATTTTATGACTAAATTTTCCCCACTTTATGTTGGTGAGCGGAAAGCTTGCTAACATAAAGTAGATAGAGATGTGTACCTAATGTCGATAAAGAGTGTAGTAGAAGCGTGCCAAAGCAATAAGCAAAGTGTGGAATGAAAAAATATGAAAGAGTGTGGAAAATAAAGATGAAAAAGAAAAAGTGATGAGAGTGAACCTAGGGCGTAACGCATGTGTAGTTGTTGCGTGTGTGATGTACTTGCATGGTTAGTAAAGTGTGTGTTGTTGCGAAGTGTTGTTGTTGTTACCCCCATTTGATTGTTTGTTTCTCATATGCCCATATTTGTCGAGAGAAAACGATCAAGTAGTCAAATATGTATGTATGTATGTGTAAAAATGCAATGTAAAAGACAAATGTATATGAAAGGATGTAAATGTAAAATACGCAAATTTAAATGGAACATGTGCACTTGATCCATGTTGATAAAGAGGGCATAGAAGGATATCCTATATTGTGAGTTTTTTGGGTGATCTCACACCATAGGTCAAATAAGTATAAGGAGGAAATTATCTATGTCTTCCAACCTTTAACTGCTTCCCTGAATGTGAGTTTAGAGGTCTCTGTACGTCCTATTTTTTGGGTGATCCGATGCCATTGGCTGAAGTAGTGTAGAGAGGCACACCCAATGTAACCTCCAAGCCTATAACTGCTTCCCAGAATGCTAAGGATACCATGTCCTATAAAATTTGTTGTGTATGGGGTTTGTAGACTAGTATGAACCCACTCGTTGTATATAATGAACCGAATTGATGTTGAATATTTGTGTTACTATGTAAATACCCCCAAAATGATTCCCCCCTCTTTGGGGGCGCATGTGACGTCGCTGATAGAAGAATGCAGTCCTAAAAGAGGACCAACCGCATGTACATTGTAACCATGTAAAGTTCTTGTTAAAACTAATACATGCACAAACAAGAATGCTAGCCAAAAATAAGTGTAAACATGCATGCATATGGGAAACAATGTGTAAGCTATGTAAATAATGTAAAAGTAACCAAGAAAAGTACTAATGTAAACACGCAATAAAACAAAGTATGTCACAAAAAGTAGGATACAAACATGGGACATCACTCACGATGTCGCAAGACACACAAGGCCATCATGGTCACAAACAACAAAAAATTATGCACACCAAATGAGAGGAAAGGCCCGCAAACAATAAGCAGACAATGTAACAAGCAAGTATGGAAAAAATATCCCTGCATAAAAATGTTGCACATGAAGCACCCATTATCATGTTAGAAAGATAAATAGTATGTCAAAATCATGTATAACCAAGTAATGTAAAGTGCTAAGTATAAAATGAAACAATAGCACATATGAGAGACGAATGTGAATGCCCCTAATGACCCAGTGTAGAAAGGATAGAAGGAAAACATCCATGTTGCATGTAAAAGACCTATATCTACAATAAAAACTAGGAAAAAGTGTGAACGCCCATGTGTGCATGATATAGATAAATGACATACAAGTAAGCTAACTAAAATGTTTAATAAAGTGGTCATGAACAAACAAAAGTAAGCAAGAGTAAAAGTAACCATAGTATGCACGGTATGTTGTGAAATGAAAAATGGAGTGATAGGAGCTATGTGCCCCCGAGTGGATGGAAATGTATGTAATGACGTTCATTTCCCCCTCAGCAAAGATAAATAATGGACTGTAAATGAGAGTGTTGCATCGGGAAATGGTCAAGTGTGTGTCATGCGAGGATTGTGTATGTGTAATGATGAGATGTGACCTATTGACAATGTATACACAAACCCTATATCCGAAGCGTATATCACGACTAGATGAACATATAATTGATGATTTAGCCTAAGCATATATCACTATAATATGAATGGATGAGTGATGATTTATCCCTAAGTGTATATCACTACAAAATTAAAAGAGGGAGTGGTGATGTAACCTAAGGTGTATACCACTACAAAATGATATAATAGGTGATGATTTAGCCTAAAGCGTATGTAACTATCCTAGGATTGTCACATGATAAAAGGTAGAATAGTAAAATGTGATGATATAAGTTCCATTTGATTTTTAAACCCTCGGCAATGAGTATGGACCAAGGAACTAAAGTGAGTCATTAGGTAGTGAGTACAATGCGTAGAAGAGTATGTAATATGTGTGATAATAGACGACCATGTGATGGGTAGAATGTGTAAATACGTGGTGTGTAGAATGAAAATGCAAGATGTATAACATAGGTAAAGTGGCATGTACGTAGATGGACTAGTAATGTAGTATGTAAGATGATATAATGTAGGACTCGTATGTAATGCATAATAGGATGATATATGATGTGTAAATACACGAGTTAAAATAATGTAGAGAAAATGTAGAATGTATGTTGTATGATGCGTAATGTGTGATGAAATGCAATGTGTAATGCTTATAGTGCAATGTGTGGGGTTCATGTGTGGTAAGCCCTCAACAGTCAAGTGTGAACCGAAGCATAAGAGTGTGTCATCAGGTAATGATGATGTGAGAATATAGGATGAATATGCTTATGGTAGGAGATTGATGTATGATAATGTAGAGAAGAGAGATACACCTATGCTAATATGGTGATGGGGGGAAGTGGAATGCTATACCCCCAAGTGTGTATATGTAAAGTCATCGAGAAGGTTGTTACCTACCAAAGACCAAGTTTGTGTGTGGTTGAATCATTTTGGACAAAATTAATAATATTAGAATGATGCAATGCTAGTGGAATTGGATATGTATCTTGACCACTAGTAAGAGAATTATTTGTTTTGACAAAAGTGATTGGTTGGAGCTTAGACTTGAGAGGATGCCAAGTTGCACTAAATTTTAAGGGAGGTTGTTTAGGTTGACTTGGTGGTGTAATAGACATGTGAGTAGGATGTGGTGAACTAATTGTGAGAAGTTGTTGCTTATATTGAATTATTAATACCGTAGGTGGTTTCTTAGGAGGCTCTTGACTGGCCAAAGAAGGCACACTATAAATAGTGGCATGATGCTCAATAGATGCAGAAGGAGTAGTCTTTGGAGCCCATTTGGATGTAGCATTTGGAGATGGGCATGCAATATAATGTTGTGTAGTGAATGAGATAAATCCCTGATGTAAAGTAGGTAGGAGGTTGTAAGTAACTTGAGGGCCATTATTGAGGATGAAACAACAAAGGAAATCATCCCTTATGTGATATTAAGTACTGATGGACCCAAAGGGGAGATGAGTGTACCATTGCAATGCCTTAGCGGTAATACTATGTCGAAAGGCCTTGAGTAATAATCTATCATTAGAATAAGAGGTCATAGCCATGCAGAAATGTAGAAGATGAGCATGAGGATCACCAATACCATCAAAGAAAGTGAATTTAGGAAATGTCAAATTATGAATCTTCTTAGGAATAGGGTTACCACATAACGAGTTATTATCATATAAGCATAATAAGCCGTAATTTCTAGGGTGAGAGACTAGACCGAGATTGTAACTAACCTATGACATGCATGAGAGAGATAATATCATGTGAAGGAATAGTGGAAGATGGAAATAATGTATTAAGAGGTTATAACCTGCCATGGTGAGTGATCATAGGAATATCAAGAGATGATAGAGGAGATTCTGATGTTAAAGGCACACTGGGAGTAGGTGCCGAAGAAGCTATAGTAAATGATGTAGGTGGAATATCCATAGCGATGGTAGGACTAACATCATAAACATTCTTAGGCAATGAGGTGACCGATGGAGATATAACTATGGGAGAAGATGAACTAATAGGCATGAATGATGGAATAAGAGGAGATGAAATAGTAGGAGAAGAAGAATTGATAGATGGGGGTGACTCATGCACAGTGCTAGGAAAAATATCATGCGGAGATGAAGGTGGAGGAGAAAGTTTCTCATAAGTAAGATGAGAAGAAAGCAAAGCATCAATAGCTTGTAGCTCTACAAAGATGTCGAGATAAAGATGTAGGAAAAAAGATTGCATCGAGAGGATCATCGATATGCAATGCTGGAGAACTAACATGTGAGGCCGAATGAGAAGCATCTAGAAATTTAGTAGAAGTTGGAGATGTAAGTATGTGATCAAATTGAGTAACTTGTGCTTGTGTAGCCTCATATAGGACTTTTGATAAAGAATTAGGATCAATAGTATGCATATAAGAAATGATAGTATCATCTAGAACTTCATGATCTATATCAAAAGATGGAATATGAATAAACGAAGGGTAAGGCATATAACTAGAGAAATTGGATGGAGTGTCAACATAGGCATAACAAGAAATATAAAATTGAATAGTGAATTGTGAATCATCCTTAGCCACGAGGGTTTGTAGCAGATCGTAAAGAAAAATATTCTAAACGACAGGTTCACCAAAATGATTAACTAAAATTAACTATGTAGTATATGGGGATAGTAAATCTAAGCTATGAAAAATTGTAATAAAGTAAACAAATGTAGTAAAGAAGTATGTAAATGATTTAAAAAACTATGTAAAGGAAAATGCTAAACCTAATGTGTAAGAAGGAAGAGGAAATAACTCAAGTTGAATAGAAGATTCTCATAGGACAGTTGTCACGGTGGTGACTGGAAAATATAGAAACATATAAAAATGTGCAAAAGTCTCAAAAAGGATGGATTTGGAGGATCTATCTAGGATGGAGTGCTTGGAGAGGAATTGGGCACTGCGAGTGCTCTAGTCTACAAATTGGGCACACCTTTGGTATGTCCGAAGCTCTAAAAATGATCTTCACAGGTAATTTGGGAGGTGGTCTAAAACCCTCATTGTGTGTCGCATTGCATTCTTTGCTCCATCTTGGATATTTTCAATAATACAAGATGAGTACAAAGACTTGGAAAACCCTAAACAAGCATCAATCCCTAAAAAGAAAAATGTAAATGAATGGGTTGGACTAACCTCAGCTACCACAACAGTGGGATTACTAACTAAGTGTTACACTATATTTTGGACCCAAATGTAGTTTTGGTGAGTGTGTGCATAATGTGCCCTAGGTGCTCTTTGTGTCGGTTGCACTTTGTCAAGTAGCAAGAAATAACTAGATGTATAAAAGGCAATAGAATGTATAGAATAGAATCCTGTCTCTATGAAGTATGATGCAGATGTCCTAGCCTTGTGCCTTGATGATGGATTTATGTGGATGCAAGTGATCTCCAATACAATAGATGGATGGAAATATCAATGAGTGACAAAGTAATGAATGATGTTAGGTCCCTCATTATGGTCTCATAACTTTATATTTATAGGTTTCTCTTGATCTAATTTCATAATTAACCCCAAAATGGTTGACCACAAGAAATATAAAGATCTCAAATGGCTAGTAAGAGCTCAACAAGTGACAAGAAAGTGCAAAAGGATCTGGGGTGCCCACGGCACGCGGTACTAATTTGGGCACCCCAATTGAGGATAAAATGATGTGAGATGACATAAGCTAATTGGAATATGGGTGCAAGAGGTCGGTAATGAAGAAATAAAATAAAACAAGATGGCCAAAAGACAAGGGTTAATTAGTACTTTCTTCACTTAAGAACCTTCTAAATAGCAATATGAAATCGGGATAAATCTTTTTGTCTAAAGTGCATGGTTTTGTGACTATAATTGGAGTTTCCACAAGGGATATGCATCTAACCTATATTTAATATAACCAATCTATACATATATTTTGAGGGTAAAATTAGTGTTTATGAAGGTCGTATAAAAGTATATTGGAGGTACCAACTACCATAATATAGGTGCATATAAATTGAATTTGTTTTGGAGGAATAATATTAAAGATGATGCACAAAAAGGAGAAAAAACAATATATGGTAAAATGGAGAGGTAAGGGAATCAAAGAATAGTAGACTTTATAATTCCATTTTAAACCTTCAGAAATATTCTTGAAAAGCAAATCAAATTTCTTATTACCTAGTGTGTTTGATGAAGGATTTTTTAGGCTAAAAAACAATCATGCACCACCAAAAAACATTTAGAGTTATTAAATAAAGATTTGCATAATGTTGCACCTATATTAAGAAATTTTCACAAGGAACATTTTCCTTAGTCATTTTGTAGAAGTCACAAGATCATGTCCAAAGTTATGCACTACTTTGAATGCTCCACAAGCTTACCCAATCCGCACAAAATTGTGGATATTGTGTAATCCTATATAAATCCACACAATACTATGGAAGATGCACAAACCTTCTTAAATCCATGAAACACTATACATTTCATACAATATTTATCAATTCCACAATGCAATATAAAATATTCCAAACACTAGGAACATTAGAGAATGTTGTGTTCCTATAGGAACAATACCAATCAATTCAATGATGATATTTGTGTTAGGTATGATCACTTTTTTAAATAGATATAATTAACAAAGTATACACATGTTTCTTGATCTACCTATTTTGGCCATGGACCAAAAAAATGATTCAATTAAGTTCGTTCCAACAGAGAGTAAATTTTGGATTTGATGGATGTCTACGAGAGGCCACCTTAAGAATATTCTACACATATAACCTTTAATTACTAAAGGCTTTATGTTCTCTTGTGAGATCTATGTCAAATCTATAAATAAAATGGGGTTGTAAACTTGTAAAATGCCTTAGATCCGAGAAAAGAGATCAAATTCGAGTTAGGCATTTGAACAACCATCCTTAGAGTGTGAACTAAACGTTGTTTTGTAAAATATTTACATATTCTCGCAAGCTTATGATAGGTGTAGGTATGGAATTATTTGGATAATTGTTACATAATATTGTCATAATAATATAATTGGAGTGTTGAGCTATTGTTCCTGAGTCCTGTAATATTTCCTTACATCAATAAAAAAGTATTGTTTTATTTTAAATTTTGTGCCTAAAATATTGCTTAAGTGAGCTCTAACTCTAACAAGTGGTTATGTGGTGTAAGGTGTATCTTCACTTGGGAGCTTTGATCGTAAATCCTTCAACTTGTAATTTAGGATAAAATCAATGTTTTACTGATCATAGTTAGGATCATTGTAATCTTTTAATTTCAAAGATTGTATTAATAAATCAACATTATATATGTGTAATGAATTCATCCATTGAATAACTTTCTATTCTTTATGTTTTGTGTTGTATGTTATCTATTGTTTTGCAGACCCAATTTGGAGTTGATCATAAAACTTATGTGGATTTCATGGTCTAAGGTAGTCCATAATTGGACTCCCTAACTACAATCGCATCATATAACTAGAAAATATAATATATAACATAGAATGAAACCTTGAATTTTTATTTAACACTTAACAATATGTTTGTTGACACCTTGAATGCTTCAAAATTATAATATTGGTTAATTAAGGGCTACTTTTGAAATATTTAGGAAGGATATTATATTTTTAGGTAGTGATCTCTAAGGAGTGAAATTATTTCTTGACGATGATATAACATTGAGGGATATTGTTTAAATATGAGACCTTTTTGTGTAATCATTACAATCCACTTATTGGGATTTATAATTAATTGTTGCATATACATTTCCTTATTTTTATATTGTTAGTAATATGATTATAAAGTTATCAACCTAAAATAGGGTATATCTTTATTTGGTTACAAATTATTTATTTCAAACATCCCCTTGACATGCACAAAATACATAGCAATGGGAACTACAATCACTTTGAGATTTGTTGCATTATATGTAATGAATCCTTCATGAGTGGGAGTTTTAAGTCCCTTTGGTTTAAATTTCGCTTGGTATTATAAGAAGTACACATATAATTCTCTAATAAATCCTCTAGGTTTAGTCCAATTTTCTTCATATAGCCATGGAATTTCCTCAAGCCAATGATCATCCTACCTACAAAAACTTAAAGAATATTTGGAGGATTTATGTACTCCAAAATTTTCTTTAAGCGACGGAGTAGGGATTGTCATGTATATCTTTAATTGAATTAGATGTGTAGCTACTAGATTGGAATTTGGTGACAGATCCCAAATAAAATCGAGAAGAAATTTGTATATGTATGCTGATCTATTTTTCTAATAAGGTGGAATCCATTTAATAAAGCATTATGATCATTTCTTTGCAATAGGAAATAATAAGAGGGGGTGATCACAAAATTTAAAAATGACATACCACACACACACATACACACACACACATGTAGACACAAAATCATGCACTTCATTCATTTCATCCTAGCATTTTTTCATCATGAGTATATCACTTAATGATTATTTATTTAAGCATCTTGATTTACATTGCATCAATTCCAATAGCTCCTTACTACTTCGCCTTTATACGAACCCTTGCTACATCAAGTATTTGAAGATGCCTTTTCTCAGCCTATTGCATCTACATCTTCAGAAGATGACCCATATTTGTATGTCATGATTAACATCCACAATATAGGTGTCAAGTGTACTTTAGTTGACATTCGCTCTGAGCTTAATTTATGTCCCATGTCATTCATTGAACACTTAGGACTTTTTGCTTGTCATATTAGTCCATCTCGCCTTTCACTATGTGCATCTGATGGTTCGGTTCGTCCATGCCTTGGTCACATTACATTTCCCATTACCCTTGGGCCTAAAACTATTAACACTTTGTGTTTTTTTATCATGGATTTCCCAGTCCCTTATAATTGTTTATTGGGTAGGCCATGGATTTATGCCATGTAAGTTGTGGTTGTATACCAAGGTCTTAAATTCTTACATGAAGGTACTAAATATACCATTTTTTCATGACTCTCATCCCTTCAAATATTATAACCATAATATTAACACCACTACAGATTATTCTCAATATATGGATGAACCACCTCACTTGCCACCACTTGAGGGCACTATTTGTGTGATAGATGCAGTTTCTTCTATGCCCCCTACTACTACTTCTATGATTCCTTATTAGGGGCTTGTCTAGTCTATGGACGTTGCTCTATCACCTACACCTTCACATGTACTCGCCTCCATTAGCACGCCCACCATTTAATTGCAAAATTTTCATGAATGACTCATATTGGGAACATCCTACTTGTGATGATACCATTTTCTCATACGATGGTATAGCTCAAATCAATTTCAAATTTGAGAACCTATATCCTTCTACTCATGCTCCTCACTTATATTTGGATTTATCGCTATTACTACAAACTTATGGTCTATGATTATTCCATCTCACATATTACCTCCCACATGCACCCCCTTCTACTCCACTCATATTGGGATGGTCTTGGCTTACACATATAGGAGACACATTTGATCATGATCATACGGATATATCCTTTCCCATGCATTTTGGTTGTGTGTTCATTTGCAACAATTCTTTCCTTGGGTAAACACAAAATCTCACTCGTTGTTATGTGCAAGGTTGTCCACTTCCACCATTCATTGACGAAGAATATGCAATGGTCATGTATCATTTTCACCTTAATGGATCTTTGCACAACCAACCTATCATGATAGCTTATCAGGTTTCTAATGCAGAACCCTATGGATTTGACCCTAAAGCGACAATATCTTAGATGATATTACATGATCGATCCTTCCTCTTCCACACTTGGGGAATTGCATCAAACACATTCCCCCATATTAACATCAGTGCACTTCTCATTTGTGCACTAACATACATCACTCGCATAAAGCATAGGCACATTCATCTACACCGCATACATCGTCATTACCCGATGACACACTCTATTATGCTTGGGTTCACACTTGAATGTTGAGGGATCCATACTACACATGAACCCCACACACTACACCATAAACACTACACACATGCGACTCTTCATACATTTTTCACCATACATCCTACATTTAGGCTACATCATTTGACCATTACATATTTACATATCATACATACTTTACATATTATATTAGTCTTCATCGTACATAAATCTATACTAAGGTTTGATTACACACTTTGTGTTTCATCTTACACATTATACATTGCATTCATTACATGGTCATCCATACTCATCACATAGGCTACACACATTGACTACTCTGCATCTACATTTCACGCACATTTTACACTCTCAGGCTATCTACATATCTTGCATATTACACCTTGCATTCTATCACATCATTCATGTTTTCACACTTCTATACACCATACATATCATCTACACCATACTTATATTCATCATATTACACTTCTATTATTTACAGGGTTAGCATCTTATACTACTCACACTACATACCACATACCACATAACATGCATCTTCACACTACCAATCTATCTACACACATTATATTTCATACTATTCATCACATATCACACATTACATACACATCACATGGTCATTTATTTGCATCACATGTTTGTGTGCTGCACTCATTACCATATGACACACTTTAGTTCCTCAGTCCATACTAGATTGGCGAGGGTTTATAAATCAAATGGACCTTATCATACTTACACATTCATCATTCAACCTTCTATCATGTGACATTACTAGGTTAGTGACATATGCTTTAGGCTAAATGGTCACTTATCCCTTCATCTTATAGTGGTATACACTTTAGGATACATCACCACTCCCTCTATTCATCTAGTAGTGATATACACTTTAGGATACATCATCACTATTTCTATCATCTTATCGTCATATATGCTCTGTTTATAGGGTGGCACACACATCTTTTCTAGGTCGCATCCCATCAAAACACACAAACAAATTCATCACAACACGTTAGACACAACACACTATTCAACCATTTCCTGATAATGCACTCTCATTTATAGTTCATTCTTGAATGCTGGGGGGGTGAGCCAAATGAACCTCACCGCATGCATTTCCATTCACCGGGGGCATATGGCTCTATCATTCCATCTTTCATTCCATTCCACCCATCCAACAACATATTTCATATCTTGGTCACATTTACTCTTGCTTGAATTTTCTTGTATATGGTCGTCTTATTACACATGCTAGTTATATATCTTATATGTCATTTATCTATACCATACACACATGCGCATTCATGCCTTTTCTTAGTTGTGATCACAGATACAAATATTTTTCATGTGGTAAGGATCCTCACTTTCTACCCATCCTACATTGGTCACAGGAGGCATCCACATTCGTCTCTCACATGTGCTATTGTTTCATTTTATACTTAGTACTCTATCATACATGGTTATACATGCGCTTTTGAAATCTGGGTATTTTTCTAACATGCTAATGAGTGCTTCATGTGCAACATTTGTGTTCAGTAGTAATTTCTTCCATGGTTATTTGTTGTTTGTACTTTTTTTGTCTACTATTTACTATTGTATACGGGCCTTACCCTATGTTTGGTACGCACACTTGTTTTTTGTATGTGGCCATGATGGCCTTGTGTGTCTTCCAACATCATGAGTGATGTCCCATGTTTGCATGCCTACTTTGTGTGGCTTACTTTGTCTTCTTGCATGTTTAAACTACTATATTGTTAGGTAGCTTATACATTATTTGATTAGATTACACATTATCTTATGCATGCATGATTATTTATACTAACACTTGTCTTTGGATATCATTTTCTTTGTGCGTGCCTTGGTTTCTACCAAGCACTTTCCTTTCCCCGATAGGAAAAGTTACACGTTCATGTGGTTGGTCCTCTTTAGGGGCCACATTCTCCTATCAGTGATGTCACATGCACCCCTAAAGAGGGGGGCATAATTTGGGGTTTACATACTATACAGAGCTCTATACCAAGTACATTCAATTCCATTTTCCACCCTTGGAATCAGGTGCAGATTCAATTCAATTTCCTCCTTGGCATTGTGGGTTATATTACAAGTGGGTTAAGACCAATCTACGAACCCCGTACACATCGGATTTCACAGGACATGGTGTCCTTAGTATTTTGGGAGTAGTTAGAAACTTGGAGGTTACAATGGGTACTCCTCCCTACACTACTTCAGCCAATGGCACCGGATCTCCCAAAAACAAGGCAAAGACATAGATATCTCCACATATGATTTAGGGAATAAATTAAAGATTGGAGGATATATGTAATTCCTCTTGATACTTCTTCGACCTATGGTGCCAGATTGCCCAAAAAAGCCAGGATAGGATATCCTCTTCTGCACTCTTTTTCTCAACATGGATTAGGTGCACATGTTCCATTTTTCATTTTCATATTTAAATTTTTTACATGCTTTTAAATATACATACATGCATTTTATAAATATATACATGCATATTTGACTACTTAATTGTTTTCTCCTTGCAGGTCCGTCTATATGAGAAACAAGCATTCATTAATAATAGGGGAAACAATAATAACACTTTGCGATAACACACACTATACTAACCATGTAGGTACATTACACGCAGCTTGTCAACTACACATGCATTTCCACCCTAGGTTCACTCTCATCACTTTTTTGTGCTTTTTCATCTTTAGTTTCCACACTCCATCATCTTTTTGAAATTCCACGCTGTCTAGTGCTTCGGAGAATTTTCTAGTACAATATTTATGGACATCATGTATGCATCTCTATCTAATTTATGTTATCAAGTTTTCCTCTCACGAACATAAAGTGGGAAAAATGTATACAAAAATTCATGCACTTTAGACTATATTTAGTCATGATCTCATACTACTATTTATATGGTTTTGAGTGAAGAGAGTACTAACTAACCCCGTCTTTTGCCATTTTTCTTTGCTTTTTATCATAATTTGATGCAGCCTAGAATTTCATGATGAAGGGTTAATGCATTTAGATCCATAAACAATATAAACATTCTACATAGCATATTCCAGATCTAGATCTAAGGAGTAATGGATTCAAGCAATAGCCATATGAATTCTACCATGTAAGATCTAGTTATATTCATGTTTAACACCTTGAATCAGTTAATACACTCCATTATATTAAACATAGTAAATACACATAAGCTTCTTACAATATTCAATATCATAAACTTATGCGTGCATCAAATATGACAACATACTTCACAATAGCTCAAATACAATCCTCCCTATACTATGCAGATCACTACATATTTATAAGGGTGGGGACTTTCCCTTCACCGCTTACATAATTCCCAAAATAGGTCACATGCTGAAAATAGCCACGTGCCTTTACAATAATAGACACACATGCAAGTGCGCTAATAATAGATCTCTTTTGGTTAACTGGTAGTAATAATTCTATTATTAACTCGAACCCATGCAAAGTGCTTAGTAGACGCTCTTCCAAAAATAGCCTATGCATGTCACGTAAGTCTTTATCTGGTTTGTGTGCTCTACACACTATCTCCAAAAATAGCCCATAATCCTAAAAATGGCTAAGTCCTAAATCTGTCCTTGTCTTTCATGTGTGTTTCCTTCCCTATCCTTCCACACCTTTGAATGCACCCTATTCTCACACGTGAACTTTTATGTGCCTTCTGCTAAGTATCATACTTTGTCTGCTCAACATTACCCCACACAAAACTACATCACCTCGATAATGGTTTCCTCTTGATACTTTTAAAGAATAAAGAATAGGAATGAAAGGAAATTAAAGAATTACTATACAAAGAATGAATTTCACCCTACAACGTCCTCTATCTCAATTGGAAGAATTAAATCTAGATATTCCTCTTTGATTTCAGCCTCTAAGGCTTGCCAATCAATCACTCGAGCGTGACTTCTACCTTTTCCGGAATATCTGATGCAATAGAGTCTAACTATTCTTGCACAATCTCTTCCTTCTTGTTCTGCAATACTATAACAATGTTAGACATTGCAGTCACCCTTCCTTCTAGAAGATCCATCTTTCTGCGCTATAAGTTTTCCAATTTCATCCAACCTTTGTCTTTATGGGGGTCTTGGGTTGCTACAAGGGCCTCACACTTTTGATTTACTAGTGCCAATCTTCCGCATGCCCCAAAGTCTCATCCTTCATGGCCTTTAGGACTTCATTGTCTTCTACCATGGTCTTGATTCTTATTACTACCTCTGAGAGCTGCACATATATTCAATTCTGGTCTACTTTCTTTAGCTCTTCCTGCAAGGTTTGGAGTAATGCTTCATAAGATGAAATATTTCTAACCACTGAAGCCCTTGCTCTCTCTACTTCCTGCTCAGGGTCCTTTGGCATTGGCATTCAAACTGGTCCATCCTCAAGCACCAAATCAACTAAGGTATGCACATAATGCATAGTCGAAGGGAACTTTTTGGGTACCTTGGGCTCCAAGTGTGGTCTTGCTTGCAGGACATGATCATTGATCTCCTCTGCCATGCTGATGAGAACCCCATTCTTCTTTTTCTCTAGGTATTTTTCTCCTTTCAGATGCACTATTTCTACATCTTTAGCTTTGATATCTTCTCTTAGCGCTTTAATAGTGGCAACTTTATCCACATTCTTGTGTGCCACCTCTATAGATACCTTCACTAAGGCATTACTCACTATTCATCAGACATAACCATGGGTTTGATAGTTATGTGCATGTTTTGTGGTGCCTTTCTCATTCTTCTTGACACATAGGACTCTTCACATACATCAAAATCAAGCTCATTCCATGTGTGTTTGCATGGACCATGAAAATTGTTTCCTTGTGTGCATGGTTGCCATGTCAGGTTCCATCAACTCCCATCCATACAAGTCCTTAAGGCCCATTGTATTCTAAAATCATGCACAAATAATTTTACTTGTGTCCTCTTCATAGCCCATGATTGGTGCAACATACTCCCCACTTTCCCTTTTTGTTCTTGGCCCTTAGGAACTTGAGTGCCAAGGTTTGGAGTTGGATCCTCTATGTCTTGAGTAGTATCTTTCTCTATTTCTCCTAGCTTCTTTACTCCTTCTTCATCCTTCATTTCTTCATCCTTGGGTTCTTCCACATCCTCTGGTGGTATAGGAGTTCTGGCACGCTCTCTCTCAGACTCCTCCGCCTCCTCATTCACTTCAACTTTCTCCTTCTCTTCTCATTTGTCTCTTTATGGAGAGAGTCATGGTGATCTTCATACTAACTATGGAGTTCTTACACCTTGTGTTCTTGTTCTTCTGAACACTCTCTTGAAATGATGCTCTCCTTGGACTACTTCAAGTCCTCTTCTTCTTCTTGTTCCTGTGGTGGGGTACTTATGCGCTCAGTCTCCATTTTTTCTATAGGCTACCTCCGACCTCTATGTACCAAAGCCACCACTATCTTCACGCTTTCTTCCTCATCATCTACCTCTATAGGTTTATGGGATTTAGAGTTGGTACGTTCTCCATTGTATGCTTACCCTTAGGTGGCCCTGGGAGCATGAACTCATTCTCCACATATTTTTATTCTAGCTTGGGCTTAAGTTGCTAAAGGTATACAAGTGTTTCTCCAATGTCCCCAATTTCCAAGCTTACAGGATTCATGTTTATAACATCTGAGATAAGTCTTTCAATATAGGCATCCTTTCCTGGGTATACATATGTCTTCCTTAAGTGTGGTAGTCATAGTCTACCTTGTCTACAACAAAATTCAGGTGGCACACATTAGTAAAATGGTGGACTGATTCCTAGAAGTAGCGTGTTGTGAAGGCATATGATAGTTTTGCACCATGGGCTCCAAGTCCCATCCTTCATAGAAAATCATGATGATGTAAAAGTGTTGGTACACCATGAATTGTACTACCTTGCCCACCATTGATGGTAACTCCTTAGGAATGCGCCACTCCTCTTCAAATGCCACGCATGTAGAGCCTATCATACCACATCTCCACCCTCTATTTGAATGGCCCACTCATCGAACCTTCACATAAATATTTGTCAAACCTTTGTGTAAGGGATTTTTCTCCATGGGATACTCCCAAATCTTTATCCTTTGGCCCATCGGCACTCCAATCTCCATAAATACTAAAGAAATCAAAACAATGCCAAAACTGATTTTGTCACCTGTGTGTGCTTCCTCGATAATGTTCTCTCGCAAATGTAGCCTCGCTATGTTTAGATCACTCCTGTACAAAATTCTCCTCATGAATATGCAGCCACATTGTATTCACTTGTGACCACCTCTCTTGGTCATTCAAATTTGTTACAGATGATGTGCTACTTCTGAACCATTGGGTACTTCTTTAATTTTCAATATCCATCCCACATGGACCCTTTGTGTATCCTAACTCTTTCCATGTTTCCAAGATTATTTCTTTATCTATTAGATCACTGACAAGGTCTACCCATGTGCCTTTTAATCTTGTCATTATTGTAATCAAGGTGGTTGTGATTTTGACCCTCTATCGATGAAATAGAAGAAGTCCTCATGGACTCTGCTCATTAACCACTGGTATAATGGTTCATACTTGCCAAAATAAGGGAGCTCATATAATTGATAGACTCAACCTGACTTTAACAAACTTTTCTCCCAACGACATCATCATATACGGCATGTCCTCTGTTGTGCGCTTGTTGGTCTTTGTGCTCAACAATGCATCTAACTCCTTATTATCGATGTGTGGTGGTTATAATCACTTATTTTACACTTATGGATGTGGGAATCCCATTCTTTCCCAACTATAACACCTTCTAGGTATTGCATCTCGAAAAATTACTTTCAGGCACAACTTCAACTTCTACCTCCACTTTCTTCTTTCCTTTAGCTCCTGTGGTAGGTACTTTCTTTGGTGCCATCTAAAAATCCACCTTTCTGTCCTCTGTAGTGTGTAAATGCATCTCCTTCTATCCTCTATAGTGAGAAAGTCCAAACCCTAGCTCGAATCTACATGTGCCCTAGTTGAAATCATGTGCCCTAGCTCTTTCACAATGCTCCACTTTACTCAAACCCTTCACAAATGGGGATGTAAGCTTCTTCTATGCACAAATATGCTCTCCACATCTAGTTTCACACTCTCACACCTCAATACTCTTTTCATCTCGATCACACTTAGCTCATTCAAATTATTGTGATTACAATGGTAAAAATGAACTCGCATCATGTCCTTATATATATTTTCAAAAATTTGGTGCATTTATTTCTCCTTCACCTACCAATAATTCTCATTAATTGACCATTTTCACAATTTCCACGTGGTACATCTTCGCACCTCAGCTATAACCTTCTAGTGCCTTCCTACCTTCTAGCTATAGACTTCTCTTCAATGCACTTCCATGTGCTTTGTGCCTGAGTACCTCACCATTGCACCTTCTCTGGTAGTCTCCATGGTCGCTGCTTACCTCATGTTATATTGTTCCTTCATTTATCTCCATCTATGGTCCTTATTTGGAAGCAATATTCTTTCCACCAACTCTCCAAACTTGAATAACACTGTAGCATTTTGTTCCTTTATGTGTACCCATTTTTCAATAACCACCCCACACAAAAATGGTATGTGTAGTCCTCTCTGCGCATAAAAAATTCTTCAAATGGTAATTAGCTTCCAGCACACAAACACGCTTATTACAAAAACACCAACTAAATTGACAAAGCATAGCGATGAAGAAGGAAATACATTAAAGGAATACATAATTGAAAACCTAATCTAAATGGAAACACTACCTTATTACAAACACCAAGAAGACTTATTTATAGTAGGGCTTCAACCTACTCCCATTGAAGTAACCAGGTAACCATATTCCATCAAGCACCTCTAACTGACAAGCTCATGTTTCAAGTATGTAAGTGATAACATATGGTCCTAACCAATGTACTTTAAGTTTTCCTGGATGGCGCAAAAACTTAGAATCATAAAGAAGCACCATTTGTCCTATCTCAAGATTTTTGTCCCTGATGTGCTTGTCATGCCATGCTTTCTTCCTAGATTTTTCTTTCTTCTGACTCCAACATGTGCTATTTCTCATCACTCATCTAGCTTAATCAAATTTTCAATTCATTCTTCTAATGCTTGTTCATCAGCTAGACCTCCAGTGTGCACAATATGCAAAGAAGGTAACATGAATTCCATAGGAAGAACTGCTTCTATGCCAAACACTAATTGAAAGGGTGTGGCCTTGTTTAACCACTTGTATGTTGTTCTATATGCCCAAAGCATGACAAAACTTTATCATCCCAATCCTTCCTTCCAACATCACAATTTTTTTTCAATGTCTGGCTCAAAATCTTGTTGAAAGCCTCAAGTAGTCCCATTTTCCTGAGGATGATATGGTGTAGTCTTATGGTGTGCAATCATGAACTCATCCAATAATATCCTGATTGTCTCATTCAAAAAATGTGTGCCCCTATCACTTGTTAAACTCAATGGGCATCCATACCTTGTAATAATATTTTCCCATAGAAACCTAGTTGTTGTAGTTATTGTACAATCCTTTGTAGGTGCTTCTACCCACCTTGTCAGATAATCTATGCAAGTGATGATATAGCGTGATCCATTCCTACGTGTGGCTGGTGAAATAGGACCCACAAAATCTATAGCCCATTTCTCAAATGGTTCTGCACTAGGAATAGGTCTTAAAGGCATTTCATCTCTTTGTCCTAGTTTTCCAAGGTGCGATAAAGTGATCATGCCTTGCAATACACCTTACAATCCTTATATAGGGTCTCCCACCATAATCCAAGTGAGTAGAATATTACACATGTAGTGGTGTCACCTGCATAGTTCCCACTGCAATACCACCATGAGCCTCTTCCATGATATTTTGTGCTCATGTTCTAGTACACATGGTGCAATACTTCATCTCGACCTAACTTGTATAGGTCACCACTAATCAACATAAATGGTGTGCATGAATGGAAAGTTGTTTTCTTCTCTAAGGATTTCATTCCTTTTGGTGCACCATACCATGTATATAGAAAGACAATAATGTCCTCTAATTCGATGGTGCGCATTGTAACCGGTATAACTATGCATCGGGCATGGTATCTTCAATGGTCTTGCACGTCTTCTCCCGATTGTATTCTGGATAAATGGTCCGGTCTAGAATTACTTTTCCCTAGTTTTACCACAACTATAAAATCAAATTCTTGGAATAAGAGTACCCATCGACATATGTGCCCCTGTAAAATGGGCTTGTTTACCAAATACTTCAATGCCATGTGATCGGTATAGAATACAAATGGTGTTGCTAGTAGGTACTATTTGAATTTATGTAGCACATAGATCATTGAAAAGCTTCATGCTCTGTAGTTGTATAATTTCTGCTCTACATGAGTCAAATTTCTACTAGAAAAATAGATAGGATGATCTATAATACCTTCTCTAGGATGAGCCAACACCATGCCAATGGTCATGCCAAAAGCATCCACATGTACATGAAATGGTTGGTCCCACCATGAGGGAAAGTGCATAATAGGTGTTGTAGTAAGTTTCTCCTTCAATGTCTCGAATGTGCGTTGTTGTGGTTCCCCCAATAGAATGTCCCTTTTCCTTTTAGTAACTCCTCCAAGGGTGTGGAAACCTTAGCATACCCTTTAATAAATTTTCTATAATACCTAGTGTGACCTAAGAATCCACACACCTCACTTTGACTGGTAGGCTCTTCCAGGCCGATAATGACTGCAACCTTAGCTGGATCAACCAACAAACCTTCCTTGCAGATGATGTGCCCTAACAATGTGCCAAATGGTGTAGCAAATACACATTTCTTGATGTTCAAAGAGATGCTTAACTGTCGACATCTTTCAAACATTAAGCGTAAATTGTCACAATGATCCTTAACAAGTCCATACACCATCCAATCATCTAAATAAACTTGTAAGAAGTTGTGAATAAAATCTTTGAATGCTTGGAAAACTATGCATGAAAATACAACATGTGCATTTTTTACCAAAAGGCATCACAGTATAGGAAAAACTTCCCCATTCAAGTGGTAAAAGTAGTCTTTTCCTGATCCTCCTGTGTAATCCTAACCTGATGATACCCAAAGAATCCATCTATAAAGGAATAGATCTCACACCCTACAATGCCTTCTAATATTTCCTCTTGTGAATGGTGTAGGAAAGGATCAATCACACATGCAACATTCAGCTCCCTGTAGTCCACACAAATCCTAATCCGACCATATTTCTTTATACTGATCACCATTGGGCTAACCCATTTTGACTCGTCTAGGGGCTTGATGATTCTAGACTTCAACATTTTTTCAATTTCTTCCTTGACCTTTTCATGCAAGTTGGGGTTCATCTGTAGGGTCTCTTCCTGACCAAGTGCACACCTTCCTTAAGCTTTATCTTCATTTCTCCTAATGATTCATGCATGCATGCCTTTTAGTTCATGGTATCCCCTAGGAAATAAGTCTTGATAATCTCGTAGTAACTCAATGATTTTTCCACTTCAGAGTCAGACCAATAATCCCCAATTATGGCCTCCTTAGGCTCAACATCCGATCCAATATTCACTTTCTTTTTTTTCATAGGTTCATGATAGGCATGTGTGGTCTTATCTGCACTGTCCAAAACCTCACGCCTACCTGTTGAATGATCTACATCCATATTTTCTACTTCTTCATCATCCACTAAGTAGACCATCTTTCCTTTTTCTTTCTCAAAGCAAGCGCACTTAAGTAGTGTGGCATCTGTCTCTATTTTTCAAGCAAAACATGTGCTCCTTAAGTCATTTCCATCAAATAACTCCTGAATGAGTTCTTCCACCTTTACACTATCTCCCATAGTTAACCACTTTATAACCCTTAATGCCTCTTCTACTAGAGGTTTAGTAGAGAAGTAGTCAAAATTATGGATCATTCCTGTAATCAAATCCTACCAATTTCTAGTCTCTCTATGGAGTTCACATATACATACCAAGCATGTGCGCAACCTTGTAAAGTGGAATAAAATTTGTGCACCCAGAGTGAAGGTGGTAAAGCTTCTTGCCCCTCTATCCAGAGTCTCTCACACTGCTAAACATGGTGTTGAATAGGTTGATTACCATGATAAGTGCAGATTTGAGTAGGTGCATTGCTCCTAGAAAACTGAGTAGAAAGAGAAATCTTGATTTCATTCCATCCTACAAGATTATCTTATGAACCACCCACCAAGCGTTTTGTCCCCACATAGGGTATATGCTAGCATATTCCATCTCTCCAACTGGTTTATCCACTGTTCCTCCATGGCATGTAGAAATACCATAGGATCTCCTTCTCTAGTGTATCGAGGTACCGAGTTGTTACCTATTCTCCTGATACAACGAGGTCTACTATTCCATACAAATGTGCTTCTTACTTCACACCCTACCAACTCATAAGTACCATGAGCCCAATTATCACAAGAAATACTTGTAGTATCACTAATAGACTGTGCATCTTCCCACTAAAGGATTCCTTCTTTAGATGGCTCGAGCACTTCTAGGTCCCGGATGGCACGTACATAAATCCTATTCAGATCTTCCTCACTCAAAGGCTCAACATAGGGTATATATTTCCCATCGGTTAAAGGGATAATAACCCTTTCCTCCTTGTTCTCAAAACTGATATAACCCTTGTTGAACCAAAGATCAACATTATTTGCATAACACCAAGGGCGCCCAAGTAGAGTTGGGAAGTTGTGTTTCACTTTGCAAGTGCCAAAACCTCAAAGTCCCCTGTGAACTTGGCCCCTTGTATAGTAATGGATGCATCTTTTAAAACTCCAATAGGGGTGGCCTTGGTTCGATTAGCCATAAACAACACATTAGAAGATGGTTGTAATGGGGGTCTCCCCATCTATACCCATGCATCTAAAGTAAGCACATTGACTTTTCTGCACCTATATCAATCAATATATTACTCAAAATCCATCCATCCATCCACAACAACATTCAGAGTGATTTCCTTGTCATAGTCTAAGCTATGGGGGAATATTTGCATGTAGGATTTCATCCAGTCTCAATACTTACACATAGAGTGTTTCCCTTTAGCCAATTCCCTAACAATGGAATGATATTCTCTTGGCACAACATTTTCACACCTCCTTCAAGTCATCAATATCATATTGGACCGTCTCTATGTTGCTTTCTTTTACTCCATCTTCCGTGATTCTCCTTTAAACATTGTATTTCACCCTGAAGATTTTGAGTACCTCCATGGTTTCTGATAAACCTCCTTTTGATGGATAGGATCTGGGTACCATGTGCATGTAGAACCTCCTCCTTAGTGATGGTAGGCTTTGTTGTAATGCTTCTTTGCGCGCACGCCACTTAGTGTGGGTAGTGATCTTTATACAGAAATACCTGGATTCTAGTTCCAACTTGGGCATCCACTAATTTTCCACAGCATGTTGTATCCTAACCATCCATGTGCACCTTTGTTTTCTTATTTATGCTTCTTACTAAGATGCTCATATAAGTCTGGGCATTCCTCATAGCTATGATTCTTTCCATAGAAAGAACATGTAATATTTGAGGACATTCACACTGTAGTGGTTAGAGATCCACATGTATAACATGTTCCATGAGGAAACTCACCTCATCCACCACCATGACCTTGGCCTCCAAATCCACCATGGTATCCTTGACCTTTGCCATGACCTCCTTCAAAACACCCTTCATTTGATCATAGTGCACTTGATTGTGATCCCGATCCTGGTGCTCATTCTTACCTTTAGAGTTATCTGATACTCTTGTCTATCGCACACCAATATCTATAGCATCATGGATCTAACCAATCAATCTACAGTCCTCTGTATCGTGAGTCATGGACTTGAAAATTTACAATAGCAAGAGACATTCTTCCTTATTGTGCATTGTAATAATGGGTAGTGGCTAACATCATGGTTCAAATGACATATCTCATAGTCTAGTAATAATGAATGTATTGATTTGGGGACAACTATCCTTGGTGTGACCTTCTACTTCACAATCTGTACACCAAATCCCCTGTGTGTGTCTCATGTGTTGAATTTTTCGATAGTTTCTACGACTTCTTCGCCATAGCTACAATATGTGCTTCCAAAAATGGGCTCACCCCAGTGTCTATATGCCCTCGACTACCTAATGTAAAGTACTTCAAGTGCTTCATGTGGATCAATGTATGTCTTATGTGAAAATCCCTTCTAAAAGGTGTGATCAGACCTCCAACAAACCATTGTGCATATTGGCTTGCATGAATATCATAAGAAAGCTTAGATAAAAGCATTTTGAAATGGGCATCATACTCCTTGACACTCTTAGTAGTGCCTTGCTTAATATCCTTGAGTGCACTTATACTATTCTCTCAAACTCAAGGATGTGAAAACTCTTTAAGGAAAGCATATTTTAATGTTGCATAATCTACGCAAGTCTGATTAGGGTCAAACTTTTATGTACCATAGTGTGTGCATCCTTGTAACGTAGTGGAAAATTGACTTTCCTACACTTAGAAGCCATGATTCCTTTTGTGCACCATAGTATTTCACACATGTGTAACGTGTTCAACAACATATTCTATGCCCATATACTCTGGAAGATGAAGAGACATCTCCATGTAAATATTTTGGGGTTGGTGCATGAACCTTGCCCACCTAATCCAAAACCTCATGTGTTTCCTCTACCTCCAGAACCACCAGATCCACTAGAACTAGAACCACCTATACCTCTTGATCCTCCACATGTAGTGAAGTGGACCAGAAGATGTACTTCCTGTGTCCCAATAGTAGTATTGAATTGAACCCCTATAGTCTGTGAAGTGTTACCACTCCAGAAGTGAGTCCAAAATTTTTCATGCTTGAATTATGCGTAGATGATGCACCTGAAAAGGTACTCCAAACAACAATGAAGAAATGTTTCCCTACCATCGATGTACTTTCTATGTGACTTAATCCTACTCTCCCATTTCCTAAATTAGCTTGCTGACTATTTTTCGTACTAGATACTAGAAAACCAAGCGCAAGGGCTAGGTTTCTAGGTAGATTCAAATTTTGCATGCCCATGGCCCTAGGTCGTCTCTACTAGCACACTTCCATGTGAGGCCGAGGGGGTTCCCTGTCATGCTTTCCCAAATGGGGAGTTCTTGATGCTCAGCTCCATGCCTTCTATGTGAGCTCCAAATCCTTCATGAGCCATCTCTCTCCTCAATGCCATTCACTCTGTAACATCCCATGTTTCTCTATCTCCCTCTCACACACCTCATTATACTTAAGCACCTTTCTTTCTTCTCTCCTTTCTGCCACTAGGTCTACCATATTTCACCAAACCTGCTCTTGCCCCCGTGCGTGGTGGGGTTTAGTTAGCCATCAATTTTTCTTTCCAAGTTTAGGGTCACCATCAAGATTTTGATCGCCAGTGGAATTCCTTACAAGTAAGTTCCCTTGGGATACCGTAAAAATGGAATTCTACTACCTCTGGGTAAGAATAAGTGGAAATTGAGTACTCCAGAATATAACTATTCAGAACACCACAAAACCAAGTATCCACAATGCACGTGTCCAAATTAGATCAACATCATAAAGGGCCTAAAATTATTCTCTGCGTCTAGACAAGTGCGCGATACCTCCAATCCCTTTTAGACACATAAGCAACCAACCACTCATACAGTTCTACCAGAAAATAGAAAAGAAGCTCTCATACAAGTTATCATACAGATTCTGTTCCACCCATGCACGTGTGTTAAAATCAGATCCGGTGTTGAACCTCTGTGCATATTATTCTTCTAGATCTTGTATCCACTCCTCAACACTTTCTAGGGTCAATCGATCGGTATGTCTTCATCGTGAACCATTCTAAAAAAACTGAAAAAGAGGTCCCGGAAATGGAACCAATGATGGCCTAGAATTTACTAGAATAACCAGCATGTTGGCACATCACTCAGCCTAGACTCGAGCTCTCACCCAAAGGGCGTAAAGGTACAGGCCCCTCGCTTTGATTTTCTTATGTCAGATGAATGCAAATATGATGAATGGTTAATGCATTCAGATCCATAAATAGTATAAACATTCTACAAAGCATATTCCATATCTAGATCTAAGGAGTAATGGATTTAAGCAATAGCCATATGAATTCTACCATGCAAGATCTAGTTATATTCATGTTTAACACCTTGAATCCGTTATACATTCCATTATATTAAACACAGTAAATACACAAAAGCTCCTTACAATATTCAATATCATAAACCTATGCGCACATTATATCTTGAAGCATAACTTCATAATAGCTCGATATCAATCCTCCTATACTACGTAGATCACTACATATTTATAAGGGTGGGGACTTTCCCTTCACCGCTTACATAATTCCAAAATAGGTTCGCATGTTGAAAATAGCCATGCGCCTTTACAATAATAGATACATATGCAAGTTTGCTAATAATAGATCTCTTCTGGTTAATTAGCAGTAATAATTATATTATTAACTCGAACCCATACATAGCGCTTAGTAGATGCTCTTCCAATAATAGCCTATGTGTGTCATGCAAGTCTCTATCCGGTTTGTGTGCTCTGCATGCTATCTTCAAAAATATGCCATAATCCACGAAAATGGCTAAGTTCCAAATCATTCCTTGTCCTTCGCGTGTGTTTCCTTCCCTATCCTTCCACGCCTTTGAACACACCTTGTTCTCATGGACAAACCTTTCGTGTTCCTTCTACTAAGTATCATAATTTTTCTATTCAACATCATTGCATACCTTTGACGCATCCTTTCCCAATCTATTTTCATTATTTCCACTCATTTAATCCTTAAATGGGGCACCCATGATAATCTTGAGGCACCGACATGCACCTTAGTCAAAATTAGGGTGTCTTGATCCTTTTCCCTCTTTCTCGACACTTTTTGGGAACTTTATATCCATTTGAACATTTCATCTTTCTTGTGGTTGACATTTTTGGGGTTAATTATGAAATTAGAACAAGAGAACCATATAAATATAAAGTTATGAAACCATACCGACGGAACAAGAACTAGTCACTACTATCATCCACCTAGAGTTATATCCATATAAGGCATCTAGAGCTCATTTGCATCCATCTAACTCCATAATAAGGCACACATATGGTTCATCTACATCACACAAGCATAGGAGGGAAGTTTATTTTATTCCATCCACCATTCTATTACATTTTCAACACAATTATTGTTCGCTACTTTCACAAAGTGTGACCGGCACAACAACACCTAGGGTATGATTGCACACACTTGCACATAGAAATAAATTGAGTTTGAGATGTAGTATGACACTTAGTAATTCCACCATTTTGGCAGCTGAGGATAGTTCGACCCCTTCATATGCATTTTTATTTTTAGGGTTTGATGCTTGTTTTGGGGTTTTGTAGATCTCTTCATTATTGACTATCCATGACATATGACCAAGTGTAAAAAAGTTAGTGTGATAGACATCGAGGGATTTAGATCAATTGGCGACCTTAAAAATGTGATATTTAGACCTCTTACATAGACCAGTGGCACCCATAATGTAGACTAGGGTTCCCACAGTGCCCTAATCCTCTTACTGATGCCCCGGTGACTCAGATTTCCCAGATTTGCAAGCTTTTGGACTCAAAGTGCAGTTTTTTCCTCTTCCTTTTTCTCCATTCATCTCTATGACAAAGTACTACAAGTTCACCAAATCAGCTAAGCTCTTTCCAACCCTTCTTTTGCATATTAGGGTGTCTATTTTCATTAGTCTAGTTACTTGGGTCATTTTTCTAAATTATTTACTATATTCATTGTTGTTCCTAGTTATATTAACTACACATATCCCACATTTTAGTTAATCATTTTGGTGAACCCGAATTCAATCTTCACGCTTCTAGGCTCTTCATACTTTCTTTTTCATTTTAGCATCTATTCATCATGAGTATTTCACTTAATGATTATTTGGTGAGGCATCTTGATTTGTCGCATCGATTCAAACATATCCTTATTAATTCCTGCTACATTCGTATGCATCCCGACTTACTATATCAAGCATTTGAGGATGATTTCACACCTAATGACAATACCCAACCCTTATACTTCATGACTAGTATTGGTAATATGCACATCGAGTGTACTTTAGTTGACATTGGATCTGAGCTCAACTTATGCCCCATGTCATTTATTGAGAACCTAGGACTCTCCACTAGCCATCTTACTACCTCTTGTCTTTCATTGCATACATTTGATGGTTTTGTTCATCCATGCCTTGGTCACATTGTGTTACCCATTACTATGGGACCAAAAACTGTTAACACCATGTTTTTTGTTATCAATTTTCCAGTCCCTTATAATTGTTTGCTTGGTAGGCCATGGCTTTATGCCATGCAAGCTATTGTTGTACCTCATGGTGTTAAGTTCCTATATGAAGGTCTTGAATACATTTTCTTGTGTGATCACCACCTAGTTCAATATTGTGATCCCACTCATATTACTCGTATTCCTATTCCACGCACATATACTACACAAAATCATCAACCTATCGACGAACCAAATCACCTCTCACCACTTGAATGTGTCATCTCCGTGATAGATACGGTCTCTTCTACACCACATGGTACTACTACTACTACTATTCTTTATCGTGGTCATGTCAAGTCTACGATGACATCGCTCTATCACCTATACCTCCACATGTACCACTTTTGTTATCACACCCACCATTTACTTTCACACTTTTCATGAAAATTTCATATTGGGAACATATTCCATTTGATCCTACTTGTGATGACACCATTTTCTCTCACGATGGTCTATCTTGACTTGGTTTCACTTTTGAGGAACTCTATCCTCCTACTCATGGTCCTCACTTATATTATGGATTTATCACTATTATCGCAACTTATGTTCTATGAGTATTCCATCTCACAATTTACCTCCCGCATGTACCCCCTTATACTCCACTCATATTGGGACAATCTTGGCTTACATATATAAGAGGAACATTAGATCATGATCATACAGATATATCTTTTCCCATGTGTTTTAGCCACGTGTTCATTTGCAAAAATTCTTTCCTTGTCTATACACATAATCTCACTCATTGGTATACACATGGTTGTCCAATTCCACCATTCAGTGATGAGGAATATGCTATGGGCATGTATCATTTGCACCTTAATGGCTCTTTTCAAAACCAACCCAACATGATAGCTTATTAGGTTTCCAACGTAGAACCCTATGGATTTGACCCTAAAAATAATGATCTCTTAGATGATATTACATGATTGATCCCTCCTGTTCCACACTTGGGGGCATAACATCCAACGCATTCCCCCATATTAGAATCATTTTACTTCTCATATTTTCACTATTATACATCACTCACATATCATAGGAACATTCATCTACATCACATACACCTTCATTACTGATGAAACACTCTTGTGCTTTAGTTCACACTTGATTGTTGAGGGATACATACTACACATGAACCCCACACACTGCACCATAGACACTACACATAATGAATCTTCACCCCTTTTGCGCCATACATCCTACATTTATCTTACAACATTTCGACTATTACATATTTACATATCATACATACTTTACATATCATATTAGTCTTCATCATACATACATCTATACTAAAGGTTGACTACACACTTTACATTTCATCTTACACATTACACATTACATGGTCTTCCATACTCATCACATAGGCTACACACATTGACTACTCTGCATCTACATTTCATGTGCATTTTACACTCTCAGGCTATCTACATATCTTACATATTACATCTTTCATTATCTCGATCATTCATGTTTTCAAATTTTTATACACCATACATATCATCTACACCATCCTTATATTCATCATATTACACTTATATTATTTACAGGGTTAACATCTTATACTACTCATCTTCCATACTACATCACATGCATTTTTCATACTATTTTCCTATTTCCACACATTGCATTCTACATACTGCACATATCACACATTACATACTCATCACATGGTCATTTATTCTCATCACACATCTATGCGCTACAATCACTACCCTACGATGCACTTTAGTTCCTCGGTCTATACTGATCGCCAAGGGTTTAAAAATCAAATGGACCTTATCATTATTACAAATTCATCATTTGAACTTCCATCATGCGACATTATTAGGTTAGTGACATACGCTTTAGGATAAATGGTCACCCATTCCTTCATCTTATAGTGGTATACACTTAAAGGATACTTCACTACTCCCTCTATTAATCTAGTAGTGATATACGCTTTAGGCTACATCATCACTCTTTCGATCGTCTTGTTGTCATATATGCCTTGGCTATAGGGTTGATGCACACATAGTTTCTTGGTCGCATCTCATCAACACATGCATAAACATTCATCAAAATGTGTTAGACACAAAACATGCTTTGGGGGCATACCACCTAACATCGCCCCCTCATTCTCATATTAGCATAGATACATCTCTCATATTTTCATTATCGTACATCAATATCCTCGCTTAGGCATACTCATCACACACTTTAGCATCATCATTACCTGATGACACACTCTTGTGCTTCAGTTCACACTTGAATGTTAAGGGATACATATTACACATAAACCCCACACACACTACACCATAGGCACTACATACTACATCTACTTACACATCATGCATCTTACATCACATATTATATATTTACTCTACATCATTACATATCTACATGTCATACATCGTATTAGTCTTCATCACACATGTGTCACACTTGCTTACATACTACTCATCACATCACATACTTTTAGCCTACATACACATCTTCCATTACATCATACATTACACATTTTACACCTCACATTAGTTTTCATCATACATAAATATCCACTAGGGTTTTTTACGCACTTTGCATTTCATATTACACTTTTACACATTATATTTTTACATGGTCATCCATACTCATCACATAGGTTGCATATAATGATTACGTTGTATCTACATTTCATGCGCATTATACACTCTCAGGATATCTACATATCTTTCATTATGCCACATAATTCATGTTTTCACAATTCTATACACCATACATATCATCTACACCATCCTTATATTCATCATATTACACTTTTCATGTTTATAGGGTTAACATCTCATACTACGCATCACATACATTTTTCATACTATTTACCTCTTTCTACACTTTGCATTCTACATATTGCACATATCACTTATTACATACTCATCACATGGTCATTTATTCTCATCACACATCTACGTGTTAAACTCACTACCCTATGACACACTTTAATTCCTTGGTCCATACTCGAATATCGAGGGTTTACAAATCAAATGTACCTTATCATTATTACACGTTCACCATTCGAAATTCTACCATATGACATTGCTAGGTTATTGACATATTCTATAGGCTAAATGGTCACCTATCCCTTCATCTAGTAGTGGTATACGCTTTAGGATACATCACCACTTCCTCCTTTCATCTAGTAGTGATATACACTTTAGGCTACATCATCACTCTTTCGATCATCTTGTCATCATTTACGCTTTGGCTATAGGGTTGATGACACATCATTTCTAGGTTACATCACATCAAAACACATATACACATTCATCACAATGTGTTAGACACAACACACTATTCAACCATTTCTTGATGACTCACTCTTGTTTATGGTTCATTATTGATCACTGAGGCTGCAAACCAAATGAACCTCATTGCATACATTTCCATTCACTCGGGTGGAATATAGATCCTATCATTCCATTTTACATTCCATTCCACCCATCCATAGTATATCATATATCTTGGTTGATTTTACTCTTGTTTTCATTTTCTTGTATATGCTCTCTTTATTACACATGCTAATTATATCTCTTGTATGTCATTTATATATACCATCCATGCATGTGCGTTCACATATTTTTTTACTTAAGATCACCGATACAAGTCTTTTCCATGTAGTATTTCTGCTTTCCTTCTACCCATTATACAACGGTGGTGGGGCATCCACATTCGTCTCTCACATGTGCTATTGTTTCATTTTTTTCTAACAATTTATATTACATATTTATACACGCTTTTGGCATATTTTTTATCTTTATAACATGCTAATGGGTTCTTCATGTAGAGAATTTGTTTGTAGGATTACTTACTTCCATGGTTATATGTTGTTTGTACTTGTTTTTCTATAGTTTTCTATTGTATGTAGGCCTTGCCCTATGTTTGGTATGCACACTTGTTTTTGTATGTGGCCATGATGGCCTTGCGTGTCTTGTGACATCGTGAGTGATGTCCCATGTTTATAGCCCACTTTGTGTGGCTTACTTTTTCTTCTTGCATGTTTACATTACTATATTGCTTGGTAGCTTATACATTGTTTGTGTAGATTACACATTGTCTTATACATGCATGCTTGTTTGTACTAACACTTGTCTTTGGCTAGCCTTTTATTTATGTGTTCTTTTGTTTCTACTAAGTGTTTTCCTTTCCCATGTAGGGAAGAGTTACACCATTCATGTGGTTGGTCATCTTTTGGGGCTGCATTTTCCTATCAAGTGACATCATATGCACCCCCAAAGAGGGGGGCATCATTGGGGTTTAGATACTATATAGAGATCGATTCCAAGATAGTCAGTTTAGTTTTCCACCCTTGGCATTATGGTTACAGCTGATTCTTTAGTTTTGACCCTTGACATTGTGGGTTATACGGTGAGTGGGTCTAGACTAGTCTACGAACTCCGTACACAACGGATTTTATAGACACTATGTCCTTAGAATTTTAGGGAGTAGTTAGAGGCTTAAATGTTACGGTGGGTGCACCTCCCTACACTAGTTCAACCAAAGTGGTGTCGGATCACAAAAAAACTAGCAAGAAAGAGATCTCTTCACATATGATCTAGGGAATTAGTTAAAGGTTGGAGGATACAACATAATTTCTCCCTATACTTCTTCGTCCTATGGTGCGATCACCCAAAAAAATTAGGACAGATATCCTCTTCTATAATCTTTCTCTCAACATGGATTGGGTGCACATGTTCCATTTTTCGTTTGCATATTTTACATTTTTAACATGCTTTGACATATACATACATGCATATTTTACATGAGTTTTACACATATATACATGCACATTTTATGCTTGATAGTTTTCTCCTTACAATTCTATTCGTATGAGAAAAAAGTAGTCAACAACAATGGGGAAAGAAACAACACTTTGCAGAATAACACACTATACTAACCATGCAGGTACATTACACACAATTGAAAACTACACACACGTTTCCACCGTAGGTTCACTCTCATCTCTTTTTGCACTTTTTTGTCTTTAGTTTCCAAGCTCCATCATCTTTTTGTCTTTCCACGCTTTCTCTATTCCTTTGGCACATTTTCTACTATAATCTTCATGGACTTCGATGTGCATCTCTATCTACTTTATGTTATCGATATTTTCTCTCACCAACATAAAGTGGGGGAAAATGTAGACATAAAATCATGCACTTTAAACATTATTGAGTCTCGATATTATACTACTATTCATATGGTTTTGAGTGAAGAAAGTACTTATTAACTACCATCTTTTGGCCATTTTACGTTACTTGTTATCATCATTATCGACCTTCAACACCTTCTTAACCAATCTGTCTTCATCATTTCCTCGTCATTTTAGCCTTGATTGGGGCACCTAGGCTAGTATTGGGGCACCGATGAGCGCCTCTAGTCCTAATTGGGGTGCCATGATCCTTTTCCTTCTTTCCCACCACTTTTTGGGAATTTTCTACTCATTTAAACACTTTATCTTTCTTGTGGTTATCCTTTTCAAGGTTAATTACAAAATTAGAACAAGAGAACCATATAAATATAAATTTATGAGATCATAATGAGGGACCAAAAACTATTCATTACTATCATTCACCTAGGTTTGCATCCATCTGAGGAACCTAGAGATCATTTACATCCATCTAGCTACATAAAAAGGCACAAGGATGGCTCATCTACATCACACAAGCATAAGAGGGAAGTTTATTCTATTCCATCCACCATTCTATTACATTTTCTACACATAGTTATTGTTCACTACTTTCACAAAGTGCAATTAGCACAAGATAACCTAGGGGATGATTGCACACATTTGCATATAAAACTACACTAGGTTTGAGATATAGTGAAACTCTTAGTTAGTAAGTCCACTATTATGGTAGCTGAGGATAGTTTAACCCCTTCATATAGATTTTTCATTTTAGGGTTTGATGTTTGTTTTGGGGTTTTGTAGATCTCCTCTTCATTATTGAATACTAGTGACATACTAATGAAAAAGCAAAGTTAGTGTGACATACATCAAGGGATTTAGATCAAATCACCACCCTAAAATCTAGTATTTGGTCCTCTTGCACAAACCAGGGACCTAAAACACAAACTAGGGAACCCACAAGCACCCTAATCCTCTCCTAGGTGCCCCAATCCACTCATATTTACCGAATCTACAAATTTCTAGACCTCGGCACAATTATTTCCTCCTCATGTTTCTCCAATCATCTCTCGTGACACAAGACTACAAGTTCATTCAATCATCTAAGCTCCTTCCAACCCTTATTTACATATTAGGTTTCTATTTTAATTAGTCTAGTTGTTTGGGTCATTTTTCTATAATTATTTATCGCTTTTATTTACTTTATTTATTGTTTTCCTAATTAGATTAATTACACATATCCCACATTTTAATTAATTAATACATATTATTAACATACATCTTTTGGACCCAAATTCTCATGATGTTGGTTATTAACGTTCACAAGTTCCAAATATTTCTTCCTCGCCCATAAAATTAAATGTACCTACAAATTTTGTGGATTAATTTGATGGGAGTGTGTGGCTAATAATGAAGGCATAAACCACATTAAATAAATCTTAACAAGTCTCATGATAGCTATGGAGGATCTGCATAACTTGGGCATGTGTGTGAACTTTTCTCATATTATCTCTTTCACCCTATATACCAAAGGAAAATAAAATATATTTTTCATTTGAAGGGATAAACTACTTTCCCGTATGAAGACTATAATATCCAATCACTTGTTGATCCTTGGGAATCTTCATCATATAATGTAAGAAGAAATCAAATGGATAAGGGTGGTAGTGTTGCATAAGCTATGTGGTGGTCGGGTCATCTTTAGTTATTATGAGAGCATGTGTGTTAACGGGATGACAAGAGTTCTAACGCTTTCACTTCCCTTTATTTTCTCTCTTATGTAATTTTTTTATGTAGTTGTCATGTACTAGCTTATAATTGTATGGAATGAACCTCATATTACTAGGGTTTTATAAACATAATATTTATAAGTTATCTAGACATTTTGAATCAAATCCCTCTTATACTTGTTTTGATATCTTATGAATGTTATAATTTATACTTTGAAATATGTATGGGTGAGGGCCTTAATAAAATAAATGTCAAAACTAGGGTTTTCCTATTTAAGATATATAATAATCGTAAATTATGGATTAAAAAGCATAATTATGGTAATATACAATAAACATGCATACCCTAAATTATGCATTGTTGAATATATCATATATGAAAATCATTTGAAAGATTGTAAATGAAAGTACTATTTGGGGTTTAGAGAATATTCATCCAAATCTAGCAAAAGAAAATCAAAATGATTTGAAAGTGTACAAATGTGTTATGTAAAATGTCTTCAAGTTACCCAAGAAATCTAGGGGACTAAAATTGAAAGGAGGATGAATTTGGTGTAGGAAAAAATTATCTTGGTGGATTTTTCCTAGATAAGAGGTTTTTTCCTATGTATTTATGATCTAAATTCTAAATTTTTTATAATTCTTACCTAAATCTTAGGATCAATATTCTATCTTCAAATGTCTATGATATCTCTTTTAATAGAGTAGAGATTATTCTTTCCTTAGACCCCATCTTCCTCATTTTTTTAAAACTTGATAAGGGGGTTACTATGTAATGTTTGAGATTCCACAACCCCTCACTTAGTTTATATTTTCCTACATATAAATAAACCAAATAGGTCTTCATCCGATGCAGTTATCCCTTCAAGTATTTGTGATAGAACACATGATAATTAATGCAATTCTAAATGGTATTACATAAAACCCAATGTCATAAGAGGTGATCCATGTAATAAGAGTGCTTCATATTTTGAAATAAGATTGATAAACTATGTACTTCAATATGCAAGATCTATTTTGATATTGGAAATTTTATTGATCTTGTAAGGAGTCTACCATATGCAATGTTATTAAGTGATGTGTTTATATGGTGATCATTCCTCAAGTTTGGAACCTTTTTACATAACCAAAGACAATTCAAAATCACAAGACCCAAAAGACCGACCCAAATTTAGTTTTTGAAAATTTTGAGTGAAAACAAAGGAGAACAAAGTCATCATCCTTAGAAAAAACTGTAGTCAATTTAGTACAAGATGGTTAAATCTATCTTAAATGTAGTAGATGATATAAAATAAAAATACACAATGTGAAAATTATTTAAAAACATATGAAATATACGAATGACAGTTAGAATAGTGTTTAGGAATGGTTATATAATAAATAGAACCAATTAGAAGTGTTGACAAAATAATTAATCCTTATTTTTGAGTTAACAATTCATATGCACAAAATCATTTTAAATTAATTATAAAAATGGGTTTCGTCATTTTGGGGTATCTACAAGTGCCACAACTTGAATTAGGGTTGAAAATGGTTCTCTAAAGTAAACATAAAAAAGTATACCCAAATTTCATTTTGTATTTTCCTAGTAAAGATTTGATCTAACATTTTCCAATGCGCTCTTAGACAATATGCTAATCTACAAAGTAAAAAAACAAAATAAATTATCATTCTTTTGATATAAAGAGATATACAATGAGAAGCATTGATAATAAATTTTTGTAATAGCAGAGAGAATAGATATATCATGATAAATATTATTTTTTAGTTGAATTATGCCACATTTGTTCAAATAGATAAATAACGTAAGGTTATCAACAATTTGTGTCACCTAAAGGAGGTTTTGATCTCATGTTATTTTCTTCTTGGCCAAATAAACAAATAAGAATCCATCAAAATAAGTTGTATATGTATCGAACATGTTTCCTAGCTAGAAATATGGAGCATAGTCATTGACCTAATCAAATACATTATATAGAATTGAGATACTAGGAAATCCCTAAATCACTATTGAGATACTACAGGATTGATTTATCAATTTTGAAATACTGAAGAGATACAAAAATGTCATATATAATGTGATTATTTGGATAATTTGGACAAACTCAATGCCTTTAGAAGGGAAAAGTTGAATGCTTTGAATAGTCAAGTATTTTTATTGGAAATACTTGTTCAATTTATATAATTAGCATGATTATGATTGTAAATATTTGTTCAATTCACATAAACAACTAATTTTGATCATAAATATTTTCTTTGTTCATATAGTTCAAGTGTTTATGATCAAGATGTGTTTTCTACATTTGTCAATTCTTTTCCTCTAGAATGACTATATCCATTATTCAAAAAATTCCCCATGATCAAGGGAAATACCTTTTATCCTTGATTAGGAAATATTAGATATGATATCCCTTAGCTTTGGGTGGTGTGAAATGTTATAGGAATTTTACCCACCTCAAAAGAAAATAGATGTATGAACAATTTTTAATAATCAATTATTACTTAAATTTTCTTGATTTCCTATAAGAAATGATCGTGTGTCATGGTACTATCATACTAAATGTCATAATAGTGTTTGTTGGCTTGTGAAAATAGTCATTTGATAGAAATAAACTGTGCTTATAATCATGAAGTAAGATAGTAGAGTCATAAATATGGTCATGTTGTAAGCTTATATGCGAATGTGTAAGAAAGTTTTTATATTATCATTAGCTCATTGCCCTTATGTGGGAAGATTTTGTAATATATCCAAGTAAATATTGGTTTGTGATCATGATTAATAGTTTCGATTTATGCCCCCATGCATAGGGTTCCTTGTAAAAATAAGCAAGAAATAATCATGATGTGTACATAATAGAATAGACATATGTATCTAAGTGATATACAAATGTTGCCTGTAGGTATGGGGGAGAAAATTGAAATTATATATGAAAATTAATAAATAGGAAATATGGCACATGTTCATTTGTGTAGGTAATTAGTTATATATGTTGAAGATTATACATTCTGGGCTAGAGCCAATGTGAAAGTGTTTGTGTATCAGAACCATGAATGAAATGTCAACTTGTGTAGTAATTGTATTATAAACATTGAAATGATGTATCAAAACATATGATAATTATAAGGGGTATAATTATTAAAGGACTTGATATGAAAAGAATAAAATATCAAGCCAAGGGCTGATTCTTATCATGAAGGTGCAAGAAAAGTGTTAATTCAAATGATGATTATGTAGTAAAGAGAATGAATAAGGGCAATCATATGATAAGCATAAATCAATATAACCAATTACTCAAATATTTTTCAATAATCATGTCAAACCATGGTTTACGGATGATGTGATAAGTATCATATTGTGAATGTTGAAGATGAGATAATTATTGTGTAATCAATTTTTTATAATCAAAGGCCCAAAGCCTAATACATAAGAAGAATTCTATCATGTATATTTTAACTCCTTAGGGCCAATAACCTAGAAAAATGTGTTAATGTGTCATAATTTCTTAGTAAATGCTTACTTAAATGTTGATATTTGAGTAATTTATGTTAATGAATTATGCTCAAGAGATAATTTTCAAATTTTATTGATGATATAGGCTCATGTATTGACTAAACAATGGTGCAATGGAAAATGTTTGAAAAAACAATGTAATATTGACAATTTGAAAGAAACATAGAAAATGATCCCAATGTCATGATGATGGGAAATATGGATGCAAAGGAATCAAGTTATTGCAATTTCCATGGTTTGAATAATAACATTAAGTGTAAACCTTACTTTAGAAAAATGACATTTTCAATATAAATTGGGTGATTTTCTAAAGCTAGAAATTCATGTCTCGTAGTTTGTTTGAGATTTTGAGCTCGATTAGTGAATATTCTAATGAGACAAAGTGAACTTACTCCCTATTTTTCCCGAGTCTATGAGAATATAGCAAGTGGTGAGCCACCATGTATGGTAATTTCTAAATTTTCATAAAGTTATGTGTATTTTCAAAATTTTGAAGTTTTTTCTATATAGGACATAGATTATGAAAAAGGTCCAAAATTAGGGTAGATGAAATCATCTACCACTAGATGGTTTCATTCTTGACCCTATCACAAATGGTTTTATCTATTGTACTCATCCCTAATGGGTAGTTTTTTCTAATTTCTATTTTTTCTATATTTTCTTAATGTATGTGTTTTATATGCATTTTATAGAACTTATGTAAATGTTCAAAGATCTAATGCATGATTTTTATGTTGATTTTGTAGGTGGATGTGCATTAAAGTGATTTTTGAATGGCGGTGTATATAGACCATTTTAAATTTAAGAATTGGCATGGCCTATTAGGTTTTTATTAATAGGGTAGGATTGGGGAATGTTAGCCATCTTGGGAATATTCCCCATGATGTGTAATTGTTTAAGTCTTTTTGTGAGAATTGGGATCTAAAAAATTACACTTTTGATGTTAATGGGCGAGGTCACTATCTCCATGAAGAATATGTGGTGCTTTTTATGGTTATATATTTTTGGTTTTTGTATTAATATGAAGAGTGATATTGATTAAGGATCATCCATAGGTACTTTACAAGTATATATCTAAATCACCAAAATAGGTGATGAGAGTATTCAATATTGTTTGGGATATAATTTACATTCAAAATTTATACAATTTTGGAAATTTAATCGCGTATTACTTGGTGCATTTTTAGCAGTAGAAATGATTGATTTATCCATCTCATATAATATCCATCCTATTATGCATGACATTGTGGATGAGTATACAATTCTCGTGTTGTCATACTATGTTAGCCCACCTTTAGAGATATGTATACTAATTTTACATAGAGGACTATGGTGATGATATCAAAGTTATGTACTATTACACATATGTGCTTACGAGCACATCCTAGACTTGGTCTCATTGGTGCATCAAGAAAAGTGAACATAATATTAGTGTCATGTTAAGTGGTGGGTAGATTCCTCATAATACATTGGATGAAACTTTTTGAAACTTTATTTAGGATAATGAATGACTTAGTCCATCAAAATGTTATATATATATATATATATATATATATATATATATATATATATATATATATGTTGTATTACACTCATAGTGGTTAGGATGAGGATCATAAACATGTGTATTATGTGTGCACAAAGAAATGGTTACTAGATAAGATCATAAATATCGTAAATTATTATAGTATAAGTGAGTGGAAAATTAGTTTAGTATCATAAAATATGTGTCCCCGAATCCATTTACATTGAGAAATACTTATATATGTGCTCAATGAACAAGAGAGTACATTTGTTTCTACTTTCTCATAGATGATTGATACAAATGATAGGATAGGGATGATGAGTTATAAATTTCCTATATGTGGATGGTGTGGGGTGTGTTGTGTCATATAGTCAATGGTGTATTATGATGCAATTGGATCCTTTATTTACAATGGATGTAGGATCATAGGGTTATGCTAATGCAAATGAACGTGTGTGTGTGTGTGTGTGTGTGTGTGTGTGTGTGTGTGTGTGTGTGTGTGTGTGTGTGTGTGTGTGTGTGTGTGTGTGTGTGATATTTTCCATTTTTATTATTTCACTTTCTTTCTCATGAAAGTGTATTTGTGTATGGAGGCTAATTTGTTAATGTATGTGTTTTTACAATCACCCAATATAAAACATCAGTGATAAATGATTCACTATGAAGGATTTCCTTCCATTTCCCTAATATAGGGAGGGTGGGTGGTTAGAGAGTAATGGAGGAAGTGGGTAAGTGTTTCCTTGTTCGATGTTATAATGTGGAAGAGAATGAACTATAACTTTGACATTATTTTTCATGATTAGGTTGAGGAGGATGTGGTGAAACTATAAATATAATTAGCATATTTTGAGAGGCATTCACCCCACCACCAGAGAATTTACTCGATGTATCTATATTTGATCAATATGTACATTTTAAAAAGGTGAATGCTAGATTACAAGATCAACTATCCATATTTTAGGAGAGAGTGTCAAGTTCATGCACCTTCACATCCTTGATCCGAGTCGAGTAAGTTAGGATCTAGGGATATTTCTATAGATAAGAACATACACATGGCCATTAGATGAGCATAAACCTTAGTATTAATTTGTACTCTCATTTTGTATTGGATTATGATGTATAAACTCTCAAGTTTGGATATGATATATGATTGTTGGATTTCACATAATTTTCTATGACTTTGTGTGTATTTCAAATTTCTCATGCTTTAATTTTTGTCATGGATGTGATTGATATATATGATTTATGATTGCTAGTTACATTTTAGACGTTCTCGGTCATAATTATTATGTGATGATTTGTTTATTTATAGTTTATGATTATTATTTATTTAAATTTTATTCATAGTTTATTTATGCTTTTACTTTTTAAAATTATTTTTTACATTATTACTTATTCATCTAATTATGCCTATAACATTTGGATCATCACATGTGTTAATATAGCTAATAGTTTGTATTTTCTATAAGCTCTTATTCATCCACATATGGGTACTATAGATATGTATAATCCCAATGGGACACATTATGATATAATGGTGAATCATTATAAAATTGACCCCGTTTGATAACTTTTTGATTCGATAATTGATAAACATGTGTATTCAAGTGCTTAAGATGGGACTATACTTAGTTATTGATCTTGTGTGATATAAATTTCTTTCTCTTAATATATGAGATGTGAAATAATGTTCTTGTTTTGTAATATAAACATCTAGTGAGTGGACACTTTATCAATTTGGATTCATTTTGTTTTCTCTATTGTAATGAGAAACATTTAGTTAGGTATGAGGGACATTACTTTCTCTACTCGTACGTACTTAATTATAATAGGGATTCCTAGTTATGATTTCTCTCTCTCATTCACAATGGAAACTTATTGCTATATTTGTTTTTTCTCTATAGTAGTAGAGATCACTTGATTTGATGTAGTTGTCATTATTGAATCCTGGGTTATTTATTAGAGAAGTAATGTTACCATGAGATCAATATTTTCTAACTATGACCTTTTTCTCATAATATACAAAATTAATATAGTCATTGTTTCTATTGATAGTTACTTCCATCTATGTTCACCAATGTTGTCCTAATATGGCATTGAATTCATTGTTGTGAAACATTACTTGAAATGTCATATTTGTAACTTTGGGTCCCTTTGTGACATGCAAATTAAGATTTCTTATAGAATTTTTATATGGTGCCAAATTTTTAACTCGTGTTGATTATATCCCACCTTCTTAATTAATCTAAGTTAAATGTGTTATGCAGTTGTTCTCCATTTTTATCACCTTGTTATGAATTTGGTTGTCAATATTTTTATATATGTATAAGGGGTCAAATTATTTATTCTTGGTTAATAATTTGACAAATGGTTTCTCTTTGATTAGAAATGATGTTATTATTGCATCCTTTTGCTTGGGTGGATTATGAACTTTCTTATAGACTTGGTTAAATTCCCATATTGTTTTATGCTCTTTTTATTTTCACTCTTTGTTTTTATACAAAGTGTGATCACAAGTTAGTTATTGGATATGACCATGTAAATTCTAACAATTTTTTTGTGTCATGTCTATTGATGTGATGATAATTGTAAAATATTCTTCCACAATGTTGTATCAAATGATTATATAGTCAAATACCACATACTAGATAATGTAAGCAACCTCTTATCAAGTAACTTACATAGAAGAGTTATGACTATGCCTTCACCTAGGTGAATATTTCTCCTCATCATAAGTTGAATGAATTACAATTATTGACATAGAAGTATAATAAAATGTAGTTAAGGTATGGGTCCTTTTTATGCATGGATGTAAATATGATGATTCCTTAATGGTATCGATGTAAGGTCCTCATCTAGCTTATGATTTCCATATAATAAAACCTCTTCATAGACTACTATCTTGTTCACTAATTGAGCAATAGACTCGTTTGATTAATTAATTAATGAGGTACGTAAAAGACTTATCAAATATTGGAAAAACATGTGATATTTTTCCTTAATACTTGGATTGAACATGAATTTGTGTCTTAATGATGTAAAGTGAGTGAAATAATCATGGATAAACTCATCAAAGTGTGTTGGTAGATTACCTCCAAACGTTTAAAATAAATATGATTAAATACATGATAAAAATGCATGAATAATAGGTATTCTAATGTTGAATAGATTTCAATGCACGTGTTATGTAAACAACCATACCAATGTAAAACCAATGAGACAATGTGGAAAAACCTTAAGTGAAATTATATCATTGTGCACACATAGTTGTAAACATCTGTCACAAAATGCTCAATGTGTTGAGAAGGATCAATTTTCCCACAAATAGGATAAACTTAGGCATACACAACCTATATGGGAATATAGTATTGTAAATGTTTTGCACTAATATTTGGTTAGTAATATAATTATTATCAACACAATTACAGAATGGATTAGAAGGAAAACATATGGTATTGAATTCATTTTGTAATTTTCATATGCCTTGCATCATAGATTAAATGTTGTTATGGGATACTAATAATTTGGGAAGATGTGTAACATGGTGAGATAGACTTAGGAATATCAACACAATTCCTATGAGGAAAAGATAAGTTTCGACACATAAATTCAAAAATATATCACTATGACAATATTCATTCATATATTATTCCACAAATAAATTATTTTGATTTAATACACTATGATGTTTCAAAGTAGAAGTGACATTATTTTTTTTTTATTATTATTGGCAAATAGTTTTTTGAAAGGGACTATACCCTTGAATACAAAAGAAGGCCTGAGAGCCGGAATAAGAGTGAGAAACAGAGAGAATGGATCAAAATCCAAGTGTTACAACGAAGCTCCAAGTAGCTCAGAAACAGCTACTCAACCGAGACAAAACAACAAAACAACAGCAAAAAAACAGCAAACCGACCGCAAAGAAACAACAGAAAAACAACAAAAATCAGCAGAAGCTCCCAGAGCTACTTCTTGGTAGCTTTATCGATACTGATCTTGATTTTCTTCCAGGCATGAAACATACCCAAAGCAGTCATATGGGCAGCATCAGTCTTATCAAGCTCCTCAATGGTTCTTTTGCTTTCTTTTTCGTTGCCCCAAAGTGCAGCCGGGACACCGCTGAGGTTGGAAACACTTTTGGCATGGCCCTGGATGAACTCCTCAATCACCCTAAAGGCTACAATGTTGTAATCATGTCTAGTCTTGGCCTTTCCTAAGCGGAAGTCTAAGGAGGTCAGCTTCTTGTATATGTCCTCAATCTGACTGCTATCAATGTTCCCCTCTTCCTCCCTGCTTTTCTTGCCTTTCTGCTTGGCAAGGTTCTTGACCTCATCCTTCAGCAAATTCATCTCAGCTTCTAAGGCCTCCAACCTCTTAGAAGAGCTATCCATCCGCACCTCCCGGGGACTGGCACTACTGATGTTCAGCAGGTCATGAGCAATCTCAAGGTCAAAAGGCTCCTTCTCCACAGAAAGAGTCTCAAGGTTGAGCCTCCTGGAAGCCCTGGTGACTGGTCTCTTAGAGGTAGAGGTGAGGTGGGTGACGGGAGCAGCAGCAGGGGGAATGGAAGGAGAAGTTAGTGGAGCCGGCATGGGGGTGGCAGCAACGGTGGAGGGGGCAGCAGCAGGGGCAGCAGGAGAAGCAGGGCTGGCAGCAGCAGAGCCCATCAAAGGGGGAGCCGGGCTAGGAGAGGAAGGAAGACCAGGGTACTTCAGTAGGCAGCATTTATGGATCAACAAAATAAGACCCTGATGCAAGGGAATCACCCGGGTGTGCTTCTGAAACTCCAAAATGGAGCGTTCAAGGGAGTTCAAGCAGATAATGGGGGAAGCAAACCAATCGATTCCTACGGAAGTGGTTTAAAAAGATTAGATGTTTAGCAGGGACAGTGACAAACCTGCCTTCCAAGGAGATGAATCGAATCATCATACGAGTGACCTCATCATAGGGTGATGGAATTGAGCTGACAAGGAGCTCCGTTGTCTTAAAAGTGAGCTTCTCAGCTCCCTCCACAAATCTTCTTTCTTCAGCCTCTTTGTCAACCCTTTTGTTGAAGAAGCGGTACCCCTCCAAGCTAAGGCCGGTCGCTTCAGCAATGAGATCTTCATTGATTAAAATCTTCTGACCCCCATAGTCGACAGTCCTCTCTTTCCACTCCTTGGCAAAGTGAACAGATATGCTTTGGTCATGTCCCTGCACCTTATCAACGAAGTTGGTGAAGCCTCCTTTGCTGAGAGTGTTCCAAAGCTCTGTATTTTCCTTCCAGTCGGGGTCAGCGCATGGTTCAATTTGGCAGGGAGGCCCTCCCATCTTCTCTGTGATATATTGGTTACAGCAATTTCTCAAATTTCTGTGAGCGTAGAGAACTGTCCGCTTCTTGCTGTTGAAGGCCGCACAAAACTGAGAACTATAGCCGTTGTTCTTCTCACGAACGGCTGCGTAACGGCTGAACTGAGCCTGCGGGAAGTCGCGCGTGAGAAACATAAATATCACTTGCATAAGGGAATTTGTTATATTTTCCATGAGAAACATTTAGATCATTTACATTTATATCCAAAATATTGTTTGCATTTGAAACACTAAGGGGAATGATTTGTATGTCAAGAGTGGATTCATTAGTACAATCCATGTACCAAGTGGAAAGATAATTATACTCATAAATACTCTCGTCATCTAATGTAAGTGGGGATGATCTATACAATCGTGCCTTACATAGGACCTCTAATTTATCATAAGTTTCATTCGTGAATGGTTTTGAATACATTGCCATTAGTAGGGGATTCCCAATTAATTAGCCAAGACATGATTGATCGGAAGAAGAAGAGTTCACAACACTAATAATAGAAGGGATTGTACCATGGAATCATCTATAAAATCATATCTCTAAGGTAAATAAAATAAAAATGTAAGGATGAGGAACGATGTCTTGGGCTCGTATGTTTGAAAAATAAAGCAAGTTAACCAAAATGTAATATCAAGATTGTGGTTTTCATAGCTAAGACATGTGTTAATTTTGAATTATGAATCTAAAATTATAAATACAACAATAAAAAATAAAACTCGTAGATTCTAGAAACATGTAGTGATCATAATATATCAGATATTAAAATGTTAAAAAATTGATAGATGAAAGTATTTGTCGAGTTTAGAACATATTCACCCAAATCTAGACAAGATGGAATGATAGTGATTTAAAAGTGTGAAAATGGGATGTGGGTTCTATAGAGCGTTGTTGAGATGTTATAGAAATCTAGGGGAATAAAACTAAGAAGAGGATGAATCGGATGTACATGATGAAATCACATGATAAAATTTTCCTAAGCGGGTGATTTTTTTCTTGTGCATGTGTACTCTAAATTCTATCTTTTCACAATGTTTTCCTATGTCTTAGGATGAATATTATTTATTCGTATCTCATGTACGATATCACTTTTCTAATTGATTATGGATACTTATTTCCAAAAATCTATCTTACTCCTTTTTAAAACATGAAATGAGGGTTATGCATGCAATGGTTGAGATTCCTTAACCCCTCACTCAATCAATATCCTACATGAAAATACTCTAAAGAGGCATCATTCGATGTAATTCCCCCTCCTAGTAGATGTGTGAGAAAAAGTGATAATAAATACAAGCCTACATATCATTCCTTAAAACCCAAGGGTACATGAAGTAATGCATGCATTAAGAGTAATTAAAATTTGTAAATAAGAGTAATCAAATTTGTGTATTTAAATGTGCAAGATATCTTTATAGCGGTAAGTGAATTGATCTTATAAGCATTCCCTCCCTTTTCAATGTTATTAATTGACATGTTTATATATTGATCATACTTTGTAACCTTTTGGTGCACAACTAACCCAAAATCAAAATCAAAATGCCCCAAAAAATGACCCAAAGAGATTTAATTTTGAAAATTTTGAGTGAAAACAAAGGGAAGACAAGACTATCAATTGGTTTTGTCAAGGATGGTTGAATATTTCCTAGATTTAGCTAAATGAAATAAATCAAAAGCCATAAGGTAGGAACTCCCAGAAAACACATATGAAAATAGAAGAGTGGGAATTAAAGTAGTGTTTAGGAATGGTTACGGAAGAAATAGACTCAAGTAAAAATGTTGACACACTAATTAATCCATATTGTTTGATTTAACCAACCATACACACAAAATCACTTAAAATCCATTGTAAAAAGGACTTGTAATATTTTGGGTATCTATAAATCCCTCGTGTTACCAACCCAAAATAAAAATAAAAAATGAGATCTTTCATTAGTTTCCATGTTGAAGTTGACCCTAAAATCATACCTACACCGACTATAATAAGTTACCCATTTTAATTTATAACCTTTGGAGAATGGAAGGAAACATTCATGGTAGGTGGACATATCCAAGATTGAATCTATCTAAGGGCTGTAAAATTTTCCTATAGGTGTTGTGACTTATAATTTAGAATAGCATAATGTGTGTTAACTTATGATATGAATCTTGTATGGATTATAATTGTTTGTAATAGTGTTGAGTTGGAGAATGGGGAAAATCTTGAATTAGAGGGTGCTAAAAATGGGAAATATGTGTGAATAAGTTTAAATATGTAAATTAATAGACCAAATGTCAAAAATATGTGCCAAGTATCTCGACCAAAATTTAAGGAGTTAAAAATTTCCCCATTTTTAATCTAGAAATGAAAAATGTTGACTAAGAGGATAATAACATATACAAACATGTGAATCTCAATCATAGGAAGATGTAAGCTGGAAGGAGTGGAAATTCAATTTGATCCTAAAAATACATAGAAATTGGAAATAGATTAATATTCAATAAATACACATATATTTGAAACATCAAATTTTGAAATAATTGAGTTTTGAAAATTAGAAGAAGCGAGCACAAAAATGAGTACACGTGATTGACATATCAAACTATGTAGTCTACAATAGTAATCACTTGAAGATTTTTATGGGATTTACATGTCCCGAATGAAGTTACCATTGACTTGGAGTGAGATGACCATGTTGGGAAATGTTTAAATCTCAAAAACCGCTACAAGAATTTCACACATTTAACACCATAACATCAAAAATTTAGTGTTCATATCTATTTTTGGTAATATAACACCAATTTGGTATAATCCTATAAATCTAACACTAGGAAATCAAAAAATTTGGTGTTCATATCTATTTTTTGTAATATAACACCAATTTGGTATCATCCTATAAATTTAACACCAAGACACCAAAATTTTTGGTGTTCATATTTATTGTAATATAACACCAATTTGGTATCATCCTATAATTTAACACCAATATAATAATGTTTATTTGTAAGATGATACAAAATTAGTGTTATATTTTGGTGGTCAAATTTTCTTCTTATAATTTAACACTGAATTTGTAGTATCTTAACATTAATAGTAGTTTATAAGGTAATCATTATTATCATCCAAATGTTCTTGTGAATGGCCAATAAGGAATTTTTGAATAGGTTTTCTTCTTGTACATTAAATGTGAAAAAATTTTGTGAATTAATTGAACTATTTTATATATTAAACTATATTTAATATATAGTTTACATATAAATTTGTATAAAAATAATGGTCATATTTTATATATACAAGTTGCATGTGATGGTTATTTCAAATATTTATAAGTATTCTATGGCTAAAATTTAAAAATGTCTAAACTGCCATCAAATTTAACCCATGAATTAAGGATGTACTATATATAATAAGATTATGGAGGCATTTGTAATGTTTTGTATAGGATATTAACAAACAATTATTTTTGTTGTTTTGTGCCTAACTTCTTTTTACCATGCCTTTGTTTATAAGTGTTCCACACAAATTTGTGGATGCACATAAAATTATTAGTATTTTTATGATTTTTAGGTATATAAAATGGTATTTTTTCATTAATATAAAATCAAATGTAATAATATCCAAAAATTATAATTTTGAGGCATATTATGCGCCCAACTAGGATTTGGAGGGAAGTCAAATTTAGGGCCAAATATTAGTTTGGTGGTTCGGAGGGAAGCCAAATTTGGGGCTTAATGCGATTTGGCATTTGGGGGTATTTTGGTGTTGGAAGGAAACATTGCACATTGGAGGCATTTAGGGAAAAACAATGAATGACATTTGATGCAAAGGATAAATTTGGGGGCATGATATTGTTTTGGCATTGAGAGGTAGATTGTTTTGGTGTTGGAGGGAAACATTGCAAATGGAGGGATCTAGGAAACAAAATAAGAAATGACATTTACTACATGGGATAGAACTAAATACTCTAAAAATTGTAAGGGTATAAATTGTTGAAAATAAATTCAACCAATATGGAGGTTAGAAGGAACATTAAATTGTAGACATTGGAGCCTTGTGGATCAACAAAAATAGCTAAGGTATGTCTTTGTTTAATATTATTGAACTTTATTTTCAACTTCTTCTCCTCCAAAGGTTCTATTTGTCTCCTCCTCAAAAATGCTTTTTCTCAACTTACACACACTCTCTGTCATTTTGGAGGTTCTATGTGTGACTTTACGCTCTCAATCCATCAACAATGATGGTTGGAGAATGTAGCCACCTTTACCTACTCCCTTTATCAACCCCAAGTGTGTCAACCTATCACCCAAAATTAGTTGGGTGCTCACCCGAGGCATGCACATGCGCCAAGTTCCTATTTTATGTGAGGCTTGTAAGAATGTTCGCCATTAATGGAGGAATAGGTGTAGACACGAAATACATGCATTCATTCTAAATCTGAAGTAAAGACACTAGGCCTAAGTATAGATACACCATGGAACAAATGTAAGAATTATAACCACATGAAGGAATTAGATATGAACCATGAGACATGAGAATAACACAAGGGTTTGGACCCATAAACAAGAATATTAAGAACCATACATCATATATTGATTAAAAACATTTACAAAGAACTAGATTACATCAAAATGGTCATGGAAGACCAAATACATCACGACAATAACATCCTAGCTCTACAAAATGACTATGCTTAGAGTTCTAGCTATGCCCTATTCTATGTATCCTCCATGTTAATCTCTTCATTCTCTAGTCTCCTCCATTCACATCTTCCATCTCTCCACACACACACATTGTTTTAGATCCAAATGTAATCTTAAATAGAATCAAGATCTCTCCTCCACCACATCAATTTTACTCATGTGCAGGCCATATGCTAGATGGAATCATGATCCTCCATAATCGAGTGCCTATGCCAGCTCACCAAAACCCTGATTAGCCTCCACTAACCATAATGATTACATCCTGGAATATTATTTCCTTGAGTTGTAAGACTCCAAGTTCTAACCTTATCCACTCATCACACCTACTCACATCTCCACGTGTTGTCCACGTAATACCATATCCCAAAATGTGGCCAAGTCTCAAACCCTTTTCTTCTTCCACACGAAAACCTTTGCATGCTCTAGTTCCAACTCAAACCCTTCATTCCAAAATTGTTAGTTGTTCAACTATTCGTGCATGCCTTTTTACCCTGTGTGCTTTTCTTCACGTGCCTTCTTCCTACACTACCTTCCGTGTGCACCGACCTCTTCTCCAGGGACTTAGCCATTTTTCTAGGCTCAACATTACCCCACACTAAATGTGTTTTCCGTCCTCATAAACAATATTCTCTTTCAACAACGAATAAAGAATAGGAGAATGAAATAATGTGCATTTGTATCACACCAAAGAATAAAAGAATTTTACTACTATTGTACGAGGATTGGTAAGTATTTATTCAACGATGCTTCAATCTTATTCCAAACATTCACCTCACTATGTTCCCTGCTAAAATAAATCCCCTATCAATGTGTTGACCTCATCAAATTTCAACTCGTCACCCTTATCCTTCAAAGTATCCATATTTTTTTCTTTTTTTTTCTTGCTAAGGTTGCTAGCGCATCCATCCTTCGTGTGACCTAGCGATATAATTATTTTAAATTTTTTTAATTGAGGCCCTTAAAATTTCAATTTCCTTGGATTTATTTTCAACCTCTACCAAGATCTTGTCATGTTTCACTTGATTTCCCTTATTATTGGCCTAGAACTCCTTCACGCATGACTCCCTGCGTAGTAACCAACACACTTGCCACCCTGTCTCTGTCCTCGCAATTGTCATAGATAACTTTGGCCATGTGAGTCACAGATTTCACCAAAGCAAGAAGCTCGATGTACTTGAGTTATGGTCTCCCAATCTGTAATTTCTCTTGGTTCTTCTACCACACCATAACTTCTTTCGCTGACCCTAGCGTAAGTGGTTTATTTTCCATCGTGATTAAGCGTGTTAAGTCCTCTAGGCTTTGAAATGTTGACTCATATTTCTATGCAAGGGGCTAAATCCAGGTGCCTCAAAATAAAGAAGTCTAAAATAACCTCCACTTTCTTATAGGATTAGCTTACCTTCCCCTTCTATTCCTTCAACTCAATCCTCAGTTGTGTAATCGTCGAATCCTTCTCCTTGATCTCCTTATCTCTTTCTATAATCTCCTTGTTATTTTCATCCAATTATTTCTCTAATTCCCTAATCTTGTTATTCCTTCCAAATAACCTTGCTTCAACCTCCACCACCACCTTGTTTAGCATGTTACATGCCTTCTCATTAGTTAGCTATTGTGAATCCACAATAGGATTTATCTCGTTGCGGTTACGTGTGGTAACAATTACTCCTACCTCGACCTTGAATTTAGGTTCATCAACATGGGACTCAAAATTTCATGATAGTAGGCCCCAAGGCCCTCTTTATGTGATCCTTGTAAGAATGGTTTGCCATTAATGGATGAATAGGTGCAGACACAAAAATACATGCATTCATTCTAGCATAGAAGTAAAGACACTAGGTCTAAGCGTAGATACACCGTGGAAAGAATGTAAGCATTTTAACCACATAAAAGAATCAGATATGAACCTTGAGCCATGAGAAAAACACAAGGGTTTGGACCCATAAACAATTATATTCAGAACCATAAATCATATATTGATTAACAAACATTTATAAAATCTAGATTACATCAAAATGGCCATGGAAGACCAAATACATAACGAAAAACAACATCCTAGCTCTACAAAATGACTATACTTAGAGTTCTAGCTATGCTCTATTATATGCATCCTCCATGTTTATCTCTCCATTCTCTATTTTCCTCCATTCACATCTTCTAGCTCTCTCCACACACCCACACACCATTTTAGATCCAAACATACTCTTAAATATAATCGATATCTCTCCTCCACCATCTAAACTTTACTTATGAGAAGGCCACATGCTAGATGGAATCATGATCCTCCATAATCAAGTGCCTATGCCATCTCGCTAAAACTCTTGTTAGCCTCCACTAACCAAAATTATTACATCCTAGAATATTCTTTCCTTGAGTTGTAAAACTCCAAGTTGTAACCTTATCCACTCATCACACCTACTCACATCTCCATGTGTTGTCCACGTACTACCATATCCAAAATGTGGCCAAGTCTTAAACCCCTTTTGCTTAAAAAAAAACCTCCATGTGCTCTAGTTCCAACTCAAACCCTTCATTCCAAAATCATTAATCATTTAATTATATGTGTGTGCCTTTTTACCCCGCACACTTTTCGTCAAACACCTTCTTCCTGCACTACCTTACCTATGTGCGTTAACTCTCTACTTTGGGACTTAGCCCTTTTTATAGCCTCAACATTACCCCACACTAAATGTGTTTTCCATCCTCGAAACACTCTGCTCTTTCAACAAAGAATAAAGAATAGGAGAATGAAATGATGTGCATCCGTCTCACACAAAAGGACAAAATAATTTTTCTATTGTTTTATGAGGATTGGGAAGTCTTTATTCAAGGATGCTTCAATATTATTCCAAAAATCCACCTCACTTTGTGCCTACTTGACATAAATCCCTTATCAATGCGTTGAAATCATCAAATTTCAACTCTTCACCCTTATCATTCAAAGTATCCATAATATTTTATTTTTTCTTGCTAAGGTCTCCCATCGTGTCCATCCTTCGTGTGACCTAGGGATATAATTCTTTTACTTTATTTTTAATCGAGGCCCTTAAAATTTAAATTTCCTTGGATTTATTTTCAACCTCTACCAAGATCTTATCATGTTTCACCTGATTTCCCTTATTATTGGCCTGGAAATCCTTCAAGTATGCCTCATGCGTAGCAACCAACACACTTTCCACCTTGTCTTTGTCCTCACAATTTTCATAGACAACTTCGGCCATGTGAGCCATAGATTTCACCAAAGCAAGAAGTTCGGTGTCTTTGAGTTATGGTCTTCCCAATCTATAATTTCTCTTTCTCCTTCTACCACAACATAACTTCTTTCGCCAACTAATGAGGCTAAAATATGCTTCATCAATGAACAATAAATGCTCTCATTTTATGTCCTTTTAGCCAAGTTTTTTCTACATTGTTTAACTTTTGTTTGATCTAGAGATAAGTTAGGATGTAATTGTCCATATTTTTCTTGATTTAGTTCTAACATCTAAAAACTCTATAATTCCTAACAAGTGTGTGGAAATTCAGGTTTTTGTGAATAAAACAGGTCACATTCGGATAGATAATCAAAGTATGAAGCAACCAACACTTTTTGGAACATTGGCTTCAATACAACGTAGCTCCGGAACCTCTAGGCTTAGTTCTAGAACTCCATCATACAGCTAAGGAACTCTATCGCTTAGTTCGGAAACTCCAACACTTAGTTTTGAAACTCCATCACTTAGTTCCGGAACTCTGCACTTAGCTCTAGAACTTTCATAGTTAGTTCGGAATAGTTCCCTTTGGTTTTGGAACTTCTCCAAAGTTTTGGAATCAATGGGGATCTATTTATTTTGACAAAATCTGATCTTAGAGAAATTAATGGGCCTTCCAATCAGGATCGATCACGAGATTGTTGATTCTTCATACTCCAGATCCTAGAGATAACTTATGTAGGATCAGACAGTTGTATGTCCAACATGGTTTCTAAATTCCACATCTATTTTGGGCACTATTTGGTTCCACTTGAATCAGTATACAACTATGGTTGTAAATACATCTTTGGATGATGAAATATATATAAAGACCTGTAGATAGATTAAATATATACATATAGAGAGATATACGATATAGAAATACAGTGAAATTTTGTAAGACAAAACACTTCAGTAATAAGATAGCCATTTTGTTTTGAGAGAATCATACTTTGTCAAATCTTGATTCAAGGTGGAGCAAGGGCCCACTCCTCCAAGAAACATGATCCTTGTCTTATTGGTATTTATATTTCTAAGTAATTCATGTAAATTTGTTAAGTATTAATTATGTAAACGCTTTTGATTCTTTAGTTGAATTTTGTTATGTACTTATCAGTACAGTGTTATAGACTAGACTCTTATTTCCTTACAAGCATTTTCAAAAGATTTTCAACCGTGTGTTTATTTCCAAGCAAGTGTGTTTACTTTTGTAATGTGTGTTTATTTCTAGCAATTTATTTCATTCTACAATGTGTGTTTATTTCTAGCAATTTATTTATGCAGAGAGTGTTTATTTCAGCAAGTTTCTTATAGTTTGTCTTCAATAAGGCTTTGACCAGGAAATCTTCAAGACACTGTAAAAATCCCCTAGAAAATAAAATAAATACCTACAATCAATTACTAGATCACTAGGATTCTTCTTGTTGCATATAGCTTCAGACACACCCCTGGTTTGAATATGACATCAACCAAGAAGTTGATTAAATGAAGGGAATAATGACACCCATCATTTTTGGCACCATTTCCAGGGGACCCACTAGTTAGAATTGTCTAATTAGGTGTCAATAAGAGCAACAATCATACATTTAGTAATTGAAAAATATTCCCTACGTTATCATAAAATTTATGAGTAGACCAAGAGACTCAAAGGGTATATTTCTCCCAAAATATCTCAATAAGAATTATCAACATCCTCTAGTTCAAATAAGGAAGTTGACCAAGAATTGGAAGCACCATTATCCCCTATTAGATAAGAAGTAGAACTGTCACCTTTGGAATTCTTGGATTAATCACCAGAAGGAAGTGGAACCTTTAGAAGAAGGATTATCTCCCAAGACCCGTTTAGAGCAAGTTTTGATTCTCAATTGAGTAGTCAACCTCCTACTCCTGACTTCTCACCTTCACCAAAGCAGATCACATACCACATTGATTGGGAGAAAAAGTATAGAAAGTACTACGAAATGGCACGAGAAGCTGAAAGAGAACCTGATAGGACCTTTACTTATCTAATTTAGTTAGATGATGATGATACACCTATGAAGAATATTTCACCTACACATTTACCCACATTTAGAGGGATGTCATCTGAAGACCCTGACCAATTTCTATTTGAATTTAAAGTATTGTGTCAGACTTATGATTACAAAACAGATAATCAGAAGCTCAAGTTGTTTCCATCTACTCTAAAGGATGCAACAATGAGGTGGTTTATGGGATTAACATCCAATTCTATTACCACTTGGGCACAAATGGAAACTTCCTTCCTAGACAAATATCAAGACTACTGTAGAGGGAGAAACATGAAGGAAGAATTTTTCAAAATCAAGTAGGAAGAGGATGAGAATATGGAAGATTATTTGGACAGATTCCTCTTTGTAAGTAAAAGGTGTGGATTTGTACTTCAAGAAGAGTTAAGAAAAACCATTTTTCTTAAAGGTCTGGATGATGAATCTAGGGAAGCCCTTAATTTAATAGCATGTAGAAACATTAAGAATGAATTATATTAAAGACATTTGTAGAAGCTATTCAAGAACAAGGGGTGGACCTAGGAAAGGAAAAATAGTGAAAATTTTGAATCCAGATATGAACAAACTGATGGATGAACTAGAAAAATTTAAAATAGACATTTTAGTTCAATTAACCTCCACCATGGATGGATTGCAAGCTAAAGAAAATGCTAAAACTGAACCATTAGCTATGTATTGTCCTAGATGTAGGAAGAAGCATGCAATAAGAGATTGTCCTCTGGATAAAACAAAAGTATGTCTTATCTGTGAATCTAGGAACCATGATATTAATGCTTGTTCTCTTCTTCCATTCATAAAAATCATCTTAAACAAACCAGCACTCCATCCACAACAGAAGAAGTAAACTTTGTCCAGAGACAACCTAGCTAGGGGTAGTTCATGCCAAGGTCAGTTCCTAATCCCTGGATGATGCCATGGGTGGCTCAGTGACAATGCCAAAAATTATGGACAACCACCTTGGGCCCCTCAACCAACATGGAATCCCTAGGATTGGTCAGGAAAACTTGGTATGCTCAAGGACACCAACAACCATGGTCTGGTCAAGGTAACCCATATGCTTGGTCACAACCTAGGTGGAACCCTAATAACTATGCTCAAGGGAAGATATATCCCAATCAAAATCAACAAGCCATAATGTGTTCCCCAAAGATAAAATTCACGAGACTCAAAATGTGTTTCAAACAAAAATACCAAAGACAATTAGTGGCTAATCCTATAAACAAACCACATACATGGGACAAAATAAGAAAAACCAGATGATATTAATGCCATGGATTTTAAAGATATTCAAACCTGACCTAACAAAATAATTACCAGTCCACCTATTATAATTACTGAAATGACAGAAGAAACTGAAACCCCTAGTTCAGTTGTTCCTAAGAAGGATGAAAAATAAAAAGATAAGGAGCCAGATAGAAACTCTACTAAAACTCCATTTCCAAAGAGATTTAAAGAAGTTATAGGGACCAAGGAATCGAGTTAGTGTAGGAGTTGAGGAAATTAAATATTAAAATACCATTGTTGCAAGAAATCAAGGACATTCTTAAGTTAAACAAGTTAATCAAAATTTTATGTTTAAAAATACCTGGAAGGAAGAAGCAGTACCCTAGGACTATTAAGGTAGATGGGAAACTTGCTGATTTATTAGTAGGAAAAATCTTACTTCCCAAATACAAAGATCCTGGAAGCCCTGCTATTTATCTCTCTATAAGGATTAAAGATATACATAATGTTTTGGTTGATTTGGGAGCACCATAAATGTGATGACAATAGACACTTTGGAAACATTACCATTAACAGGTATACAATCTACTAGCACCAAATTGTAGATGGCAGATCAATCAGTAACAAAACCAGAGGGAGTTATTAAAGATGTGGCCATTATGGTGGAGTCATGGGAATATCGAGTGGACTTCCTTATATTTGCCAAAAGGTAAAACACTTGGTTATCCCATTATTTTGGGTAGACAATGGTTACTACATTGGTGCCTTTATTATAGATCATGTGATATGACTATCTCAAATGGTAATAATTATAAGAAAATTTCTTTATATCCTTCTAAACGATCTTTTATTAATAATCAAGAACAATTATGGGTTGATGATCCTGATACTAATAAGAAAAACATGTCTTCTTTGGCTATGATAACGTTGCAGGATCATGTATGGGAGGTGGAAGATATGATTGATCAACCATTGAATGAACACCAATTTTCCTTGGGGAAATCGAGGATAGTTCTGGAACCTACAAACTTAGTTCCAAAACTATCGATTTAGTTTCGAGAACATTCACACTTTGTTTCGCACGGAATGTTTCGGCTCTCGCAAAATAGACTTGCTTCTATCCTATCATTCCTTTGAGAAAGCAGATAAGGGTTAGGGCTAGGAGGAATACCGTTGAATGTTGAGATGGTGTGCGCGTACCATAGAGAAAGATCAGATCGATTGCGAAGAACTCCTTTTGTCTTGGAAGGACTACTCGCAAGTAAGAATAAGACCACAGATTTTAATTAGACAATAAATGAGGGATCTTGCCTTAGGCCCGGAAATATAAAACTTCCTTTCGAAGGTGGTGGTTCCCCTTTTAATACGATTTAACACAAATGATAATAAAGAAAGCTATTGCAAAATCACGATTTAGGTATCTCGTTATAAAGAAATAGAAGCTAAACTATCAATAATAAAGCATCACGTTGTTGGTTCGGTTACTGGTCGTTGATACATCCAGGTTGAGTTAGAGGGATAAACCAGACTGGATCTGAGGTTGTTAGGTGGCAAATAGGCGAGAATAAGGTTTTGGGGTATAAGTCACAGTGACCGACGCCGGTCACTGGGTAACCGACCGTGGTTAGAAAACCGTTGCCGGTAGGGGATAAATGATACCGGTAGGGTCAGCAATCTAAGTGCTTCTGGATAGAGGTTGGTTGCAAGGTGATTGTGGGGTTATTAAGATTGGGGGATGGCTGAGGGGAATGATGGGAGGATAGGGAAGACTCAGAGTGTGGTAAAATGGCCTTCTGGGCAATATCAGGATGTATGGGTGAAGGTTAAGTGCAGTATGTTGCTGGTAGTAGATCTAGGAATAAACTTATGATTACTATTAATCAACAGGCTCAAGAAAATGGTGCTTAGAAACATATAAAACACTACTTACTCGTCCCTGATGCAGATGCAGGTTTCAGGACTGTGATGATGAAGACAGGACCCAAGTTGGATGATCTGACAATCCAAGATGAGTTATCTCCTCTTCTGATGCTCGGATGAGTGTTATTCTTGGGCTCTCGGTTATTTTATTCGATCTTGGGCTTGATGTCCTTCTCTGCAAACTCTTCTTGTTTCTTCACTTGTCTCTGCTCGGCCAAGCAAATCCGGATCCTTTCAATGATTTCTCCTCCTTTTCGATCAAATGAAAATCCGATCCTTTGTTTTTGGTTGGAAGTGGTCATTTACAGGGAACCGATGGCGGTTACGCAACCGATGGCGGTCGAGTAGGAACCGGTATCGGTCAGGTCAAAGCGGGCTATTTTTGGTAAAATAGCCAGCTTTCCCTCCTTTTCTTCCGAGGGATTGGTTGCGGGCTTGGTCAAGTCATTATGAAGTTGGTTTTTGGTGCGGGTAAGGAGTAATTAGTCATAGGTGTGGATTTGGACCAAGTTATAGGTCTTAATTAGGTTAGTTTAGGGTTAAGACTAGGTCATGATGAGGTGGCGACATGAGGTGGCAGGTATGGCGATGTGGATTTATTAATTATAAGGTAATTGATAAATAATTGTGTAAGGTTTAGGTGATGAGGTTAGGTTGCGAAATGAGATGCGGGGCACAGGGTGTCGTAAGACACAAATTTGGTGTCTACATTTAGCCCCTTGTTGTCGTGTGGCTTGTCTTGTTAAAGCTGCGCGGACAATAATAAGAAGTGGTTACCCCTGTTAAGGGTATAGGTAATCCCCCTCAAATCTATCACAGATTGAGGTAGCGTGAAAGCAGGGATAGGGTTGAAAAAGGGTAAATGGTGTTGAGATAACGGTAAGATGGTGGGGTAGGTCCAAGGAAGCAGACGCACGTTGACATGCAGTAGTGCGACCAGGGTACATGATTTGAAGAGAAAACAAGCAATTCATAGGCAAAGGTCGATAGTTTATCCAAACAAGGGTGATATAATCCTGGTATCCAAGGCATAGGAAGTAGCTCCAGGGGATATAACGGGTAAGGTACAGGAATGTTTGGGCATGTTCGGCAGTACCAAATGGTTGGTTTGGTTGAGATAAACGTCATGGTCTAAGTCTAGGCAAAGTTGGTCGACTGATCAAGTCAAGGACCCTGATCATGCTAAAACACGAACAGGTGAGCTCGATTGAACAAAAAGGTACATGATGGATGGATAAAATAAAACGTTGATTGTGGGTATGGTATTTAATTGGTGCGGCCTTAGGTCGGGCCAAATGGTTAGGTGCGGCCGTGGTCGGGCCAAATGGTAGGTTACAGTGTGGGTGGGTGGGCCAAATGGTAGGTTACGGCCTTGGGTCGGGCCAAATGGGTTGGTTGCGGCCTTGGGTCGGGCCAAATAGGTTGGTTGCGGCCGTGGGTCGGGCCAAATGGTAGGTTACGGCCTTGGGTCGGGCCAAATGGGTTGGTTGCGGCCTTGGGTCGGGCCAAATGGTAGGTGACGGCCTTGGGTCGGGCCAATGAAGTTAACAAAGGGTTGTCAATGAAGGTGGATATAGGCGATGTTGGTAGAAAGGGCTATTAGAAAATAAGGGCCGAAATTGGGGTAGAGGTGAGATAAAACCGATATCGATTGTGTATGACCGATATCGGTTAGATGACCGATACCGGTTTCTTAGGCACAATAAAACCAATATCAAAAAAGGATAAAGAGGAACGTTGGCAAATAGAAATACACAAAAAATATTTATATTGACAACACATGATAGGGTAAGGTAGGGGATGGTCGAGCTAACCTTGGGAGACCCCATGTCTCCTAAGTGCTGCCTACATAGCCCATTGCACAAAGCAAGGAAGGGCCTCAGACCGATGTAGTTCTCCCTTAGGATCAGGGAGAGGTGAATTCAGGCAATTTGGTTGTGGTTAGGCAATTTTGTTGGTTGGTAAAAATTTGATGTTGGTAGGGTAATGTTGTTGGTGTTGGTAGGGTAAAGCGAAAGTTAGCATTCCCAAGTAGTAGGGAATCGTGTCCTGATTAAGGTCAACACACAATCCTAGAGCCGAGCAAAAGAGGCAAGAGTGTCCCGTAATTGAGAAGAGCTAAACAAACCACATATTAATGTAGGATGAGCTTGAATCCCTAGGTACCTTGCATAGGCGAGAAGTCGATAGGTGAAAAGAGTGGTATAATCACAATATATCGGATATACGTCACGTCCCTTGAGTTTTGTTGCTTTAACAAATGGTGAGGTGAGGTGGTTGATGTGGGCGAGGGTGCAGAGAACTTATTATAAGATGATTATTCTGACAAAAGAGAATCAAACCTAAATAGACAAGTCCATGACTCAAAAGTGTTTTGAAATACTGCTTTTATTTTTATTTTATTTTTACTGGATATAGACTGATCGATGCGGGAAGTCTACATGGGATATGTATTTTGTTGTTCTTGAGGTCTTCATGAAGTGATCAATGTGAAAGCTTCGATAAAGGCTGACTGTGTATAGCTGTCCTTCAAGGGAGCAGTCTATTTATAGTAGCAGATGCGGTGTTTATGTATAGCTGTCCTTCGGGGGAGCAGTCTATATATAATAGTAGCAATAGTTTGGCATATAGCTGTCCTTCAAGGGAGTAGTCTATTGTATAATTTAGAGGTCTAGATGTCCGTTGGGCATAAAGCATCTAGTTTTTGTAGGAAGTTTGACTCAAGAAAATCCCATAAGTGTTTTAATTAAGAATGTGTTATTTTGATACTTTGAAGTCATGGACTAGACTAAAAAGGGGAAGACATCTTTTAAGGGGAGGTGATAATCAAACCATGTGAGCTTGATTTGATTCTGAGATGGAAGAAACAAAGTGTATGCGGTGGTAAATGAGCTCAAGGGATGAGCGTAAGGTAGATAAGAAGTGATATAACACTAATTTCAACAGTAGAATGGTCGAAGATGCAAGGCATTAAGGGGCTCAGGCTCAGGTTTACCATTAAGCGAAGCTAAACGATAAGTGCCTGATCCATAAGTGTGAGTGATAATGTAAGGCCCAATCCAATTAGGAGCAAATTTTCCACGTTTACTCTTTTCTAGTTTGGTTACATGTTGATTCTCTTTGAGGACAAGATCACCAACCTTAAAAGTACACTCATGAAGTCGTTTATCATAAGCACGCTTGATGCGTTTTTGGTAGATTTGAAGGTGATCAAGAGCCGTAAGACGACGCTCGTCAAGAAGCTCTAATTGGGCTAACCGCTCTTGGCGGAAATCATCATTGGTGAGAATATCCTGAAGAGATATTCTGAGGGAGGGTATTTGTACTTCGAGAGGCAAGACAGCCTCGGTACCATATACCAAAGAAAATGGTGTGGCATTAGTGGAGGTATGAATGCTAGTACGATAAGCCCAAAGGGCAAAGGGAATGTGATCATGCCAGTTTCTTCCGGACTCATTGACAACTTTCATGAGGATTTTGGTTAGGGTTTTATTAGAAGATTCAGCTTGACCATTGGCCTGTGGATAGTAAGGGGATGAGAAACTAAGTTGATCCCAAAGTTGTCACAAAGGTCTTGTAACAAATTATTTTAAAAGATTTACCATTATCTGTTATTAGGCGATGAGGAATACCAAAAAACGAGATAATGTGATGGTTAACGAATTCGACAATTTTTTCTTTTTTGATTGAAATGAGTGGAATGGCCTCCACCCATTTTGTGTAATATTTGGTTGCTGTGATTATCCAACGGTGACGTTGCGAAGAGGGTGGGTGGATCTCACCAATAAGGTCTAAACCCCATTGTGAGAAAGGCCAAAGATCTCGTGCGACCTGTAGCGGATGGCTAGGAGTATGTTGAAGGTTGGCATGTTGTTGACACATAACACAACGCTTAACATATTCGTAGTAGTCGTTATTAAGAGTAGGCCAATAATAACCTAGGCGAAGGATTCATTTGGCCACGACAAGGCCACTAAAATGTCCACCACAAATTCTGTCATGGACTTGTTGGATGGTATAGGTGACCTCCGCGCCGGTTAGACATCGAAGAAGGATGCCATCAAAGCCACGTTTATAGAGGAGTCCCCCCATGACGACATAACGAGAAACACTTTTAAGAAAAGCACGTTTGCCGTTACTAGTAAGGTCAGGTGGGAGAACAGAGGTTGTAAGGTAGTCGTGAAATTGGTGGTACCAGGTATCCTGTGAATTAGCAGACACATTATTTATCATACAAACAACCAGAAATTTGAGTAGGATGGGGCAAAAGTTGTTGGACCAAGACGAATATGTCGAGTCATTGGTGAGGCAGAATTTGCGAGGCTAAGCAAGCCATAGTATCCGCAAATTTGTTAGTGGAGCGGGAATGGTCTCGGATAGAATAACGAGTAAATGAAGTCAAAAGTGAATCCACGTAATGTTTGTACTTTTGAAGTTCCTCATTCTTACATTGGTAGATGCCCATAACTTTTGAAGAGAAGATGGGTCCTCATTATCGTGTTGATAAGTGAGAGGACCTATGAAGATAGCATTTATGAAAAAAAAATAAAAAAGTTAGGAGGGATAGATTTAGGGTCTATCGACTCTGTGGGTGATGATGGCAAAGTGGGTGATGATGGCTTGGTAGGGGTGACATCATCATCCTCCAGGATACAACTGACACGAGGTTTCTCCGGTGTAAGTGTTCCAGGAAAACCGAGACCACTGCGATCATTGTGTTTGCGTGTAGTCACGGGAATGAGTGTATGTCGGCCTTGTTCATAAAGACCAAACCCAAAGCCTTTCCAAGCACAGCGAGTCAAGAAGGTGAGGGAAAAGCGATGATTTGTCAAGTACTAAAAATCGGATTGGAAGGGAACCACACCAAGAGGAGGTTGGGGTAGCGAAGGATGATGTGTTAAATGTGTCAACACCCCATACGTTAGGTTGGTGCGGCAATGGGGTGGTCCGTAAGAGATTACCTCCCCACGCGACGGTCATAGGTGGGATGTGCATGTAATCGTTATCGTACTCTGGGGTTTGGAAAGAGGCGACGTTATATAGGCGGTACTCCCCAGCGTAAGGCGTTGAAAAACATCTGCTAAGGGGTCGGAGGTAGGGATGTTAGCTGTGGGAAAGGAAGTGATATTTGTGACGGCGGTTTCGTTGGTTGAAGGTGTAGGTGCGGTTGGAGTGGATGGTTGGGTTGGATGAATGGGTGTCTTGACTGGTACAAGCACATCATTAGGCGATACAACATATTACAAGTTTTGAAGGGGGGAGGATCAGCTTTTATGGTGTAGGACTTCCCCTCGTACTCAAATTTTATGCATCTATGTAAGGTGGAGGGAACACATCCCATAGCCCAGATCCAAGGGCGGCCTAACAACATATTGTATTGGAACTCTCCCTTAGCCGGATCGAGGCGGCCCAAAGGACATAGAAGAGTTCGGGTAAAGTACGTGGTCCTACACGAATGTTAAGGATCACGGTGCCTAAAGTAGAAGTAATAGCATCATTGAATGATCGCAACATGATGGGGTTGGCACACATGCAACTAGAAGGGATATTCATTTGTTGGAAGGATTTTGAAGAGATGATGTTTAGGCTAGCGCCCCCGTCAATCATAACACGATGTACCCGAATATCCCGAACGTACGCTGAGATGAAAAGAGCAGGGTCAGGATCTTGGCACCAAAGTCGATAATTTCATCTTCGGAGAAACTGACAGCAGCGGCTTGCTGTACAGAGACAGAAGTGGTTGGGGAGATAGATTGTTTGGTGAGCGAAGCAACGTGATTGGGTGTTAGAATAGAGGTAACAGGCAAGGTTTCATTAGGTAAAACCTCTATCCCTTGAAGGATTTCAACGAGAGCTTGTCGATGAGATTCAGAAGTCTGAATGAGATCATACAATGTCATTTTTATAGGTGATTGGTGAAGTTGTTTGATCATAGTTCGGTGGGCAATGCCATTAGAGATGGGATAGGTGGGTCCGCGAATAACCACTTTAGGTGGTGGTGCAATCGGGATGGTTGACGGAGAAAGAGATGTCGCAGGTGTGTTTTCTTTCACTTTCCCATTGTTTTTCTGCCCTCGAGTAGCAACACTAATCATATTGATCTCGTGAATACGAGAGGAGGAAGATGGTAGGGATAGGTCATGGTTTTCGAGAGGTGGGGCTGTAATAATGATAGATCTTGGTGAGGCGGGGACAGGTGGTATAGGAGAGGGAATTGAAGCTAAAGGTCTCTCTCTTCGTAAGTTGTCTTTCTTAACTTTTCTATCTGAGAGAGGTGACGGATGAAGTATGGCTTTCAACGCTTTGCATCCCTCTATGTCATGTCCTGGTGTGCGGTGGTAAGCGCAGATTTTAGACTCATCGTAACCTATAGGTCGAGGTTTAGATGGATCATAAGGTCTAAGTGGGGGTAGGGAAATGGTCGCATTCTCTACCAACATAGCAAGGATTTTGGCGTAAGACCCTTTGAGTGGGTCAAAGTCAGAGGAAAATGAGGCTATTATGAGTGGGTCAATTCGGTGATGACATGGTGTGGTTGGTTTGTATGGGGGGTGGTTTAGCCAAGGAGTTTTGATAATGGGTTTTAACTAACCGTGGTTTCTTTGACGTAGAAGCTATGTTTAGCTGGTTGGATGATGAGGCCACAGATGATGTGGTATCAGAAAACAACCACGGAGAAATAGGAGTGACAGAAAACAAATCTTTTGATGGTGGAATTTGTTTATGGTTGATAGGTGGACAGGATACGCGGGGTGACGGTGTTGCTATACCCTTGGATTTTTGTATGGGTGCAGAAGGCATAGGTCGCTTTAAAGAAAATGCAGGAGGTATGATATATTGATGTAAGGTAGAGGGATGGGGTCCCAATATGGAAGGTAGGTGTGACGATGAGGGTTTTAGTTGTGTTAACGGCATAGATTGAGGAGATTGAGTCTGTCTCCTAATGGGATGGACGGCTTTATTTTTAGATAAATCAAGCCGCTTAGGTGGGTGTGTTAGACTAGGTATGGGTGAGGTCCCAAGCGTAGGGGAAGATTTGGTTAGGTTAATAGAAGTGGATGAGGTATTTGGTAGAGATGAGGGGGGTGAAGATGAGGACATAGGAATTTTAAGCTCGTAAACACTTCGGGTATATGGTAGAGGCATCAGGATCGGTCATTTGCATTTGAGTAGAATATGGCATACTCAAACGTTCCCATAGGACCTGTCTATCTTTTGGGAATGACAGTCCTCACGTGTGAATAGGAACTTTTGTATGGAAGAAAGGTGGGTTGTGATTCCGGTCCACTGTGGGTGTGATACAAGGGGTATATGAGGCACTGTATCAATGGGCGTTAAGAGGTCAACCGGTTGCTGAAAAGATTTAGGTGATGAAGGACTAATAGGTAGGAGGGCATGTTTGAGAGGATCTGTCATGTTTAAAGAATGTGGTGATGTCGGTTCAAGAGGTTTCTCGTCTAAGGATGACAAAAGAAGTGGCGAGCCTTCCTCTTGTACAGCAAGAATGGTAGAAGGAGACGTTTGGGAAATAGATAAATTAGATAACATCCGCTCACAGTCTTGCAAGGATGTGGTGTAAGAAGGCTCATTTGTGAGAAGGGAACTCTGGGCAGTTAATTCCTTGATGGGTAAAGGAACGGCAAGGATTTCAGTTTGTCTTGATGGCGAGGAAGGGGGTTCGGTTTCCTGCGTTAGTGAAGAGGTTTGATTGAGAATTTGTTCGATAGAGGTCTTTGGCTGGGAATCGAAGACTGCATGGATCTCATGAACACTCTCCTCGGCTAAGATATCTTGGTTTAGATTACTGTTAGAAGAATGATTCGGGAATGGTTTGTTGAATATTTTCAAATTTCGGTTAGCAGGGGCGTTAGGATTATCGAGGGCTATATCCCCGCATCAACCATTTCCTGCACTATGTTTTTCAACATCTTGCAGTTCTCATGACTGTGTCCCTTCATGCGGTGGAAGTTACAGAAGTCATTTTCTTTGTACCAAGAAGGTATGGCGCGAGTGGAATCAAACCCGGAGTGAGGTTTAACAGGAGGTAAGGTAATGGCTCCTGCTTTAAGCAATTTTTCCAATATCACACCATATGTTTCTCCCAAGGGAGTGTAGTTGATGGGCTCTGCTTTATACTTATAGGTGGTTTTTGGCGGGGTATTAGACGGTGGTTGGGATTTTACCATCACTACGTGCACGACCCCTTTTGATTTCGAAGCGGTCGATGGGTGAGGATTGGTGGTGTTAGGTTTGTTGGTGGAATCTTGGGTTTGGAAAGTGGGGTTTTTGTTGCGCAACCACAATTTCTCTTCCTCTAAGGCTCGAATCTCTAGTTTTCGAGCCATAGTAAAGGCCTCGTCAAATGTACGGAAAGTTTGAATTTGGAGGGTAGGAGAGATGTGCTTAGCGCAGGCCCGCGTAAACAGTTCGATAAGTTGATGCGAGGCAAGGCATACGTAAGTTGGTTGATAAGGCCCCGCCATCGTCCAACGAAATCTGCGATAGATTCGTCTTCAAATTGTCGGATGGCATAGAGGTCGGTGATAGATACTTTCTTGGCAATGTTAATGGAGAAATGATCCAAGAAAGATTGGGCTAGCTGGTTAAAAGAGAAGATTGAGTCTTTGGGTTAAAGCAACTTTGTACCACTCAAGGCGGGTCTGATAAGGACATGGGAAAGGTGCGGAGTAGTAAAGCATCATCATGAGCAATCAGATAGCGAGGCATGTCTAAATGATCGCAAGTGTTGTTGAGGGTCCTCCTTACTTGTTAAAAGCGGGTAAACTTTGGTAATTCCCATTGAGGAGGATATGAATGAAGGGGGCGAAGGGTGGATAGGCTCCGACAAACTTGCTCGTATGTCAAGGCGCTACGACTTCACGAAAGCAGAAGCCTCCAGATTTTGCATTTTGTCCATCATTTGTTTAATTAAATCAGAAGTTGGATGAGATGATGGTGTGGTTGTGGTAAACGGAGGCAAATTGGGCCAAGGGCCACCGCTAGACAATGGTGGGGTTAAATGTTGATAAGGTATGGAGGACGAATGTGTTGAGGCAACCGAATAGGGATGTCCTATATAAGCTGTTGAGGTTACTGGATATGTGTGTGGAAATGAAAAGGTGGGCGGAGCTTGAGAAGGAAAGCTCGTGTGGATAGGTGGCAGAGAGCAAGTCATGAACAGAACAGTCTGCAAGAGAGACGAGGTAGGAGCAGTCGGCGGTAATGACATGTTGGGCCCAAGATTAACCAAAGGAAAGCCAATCTGTGCCGTATGAACCCCTGAAGCTGCTGAGGTAGGCGACGGGACTAAGGATGCGGAAGGCAAAGTGGAGTTATCAGGCGGAGAAGGGGCTAAATGAGCAGCTATACTGATAGGCATGCCAACAAGGAGTTGACCGTCAGTGTACGGTCAAGGGCATGAGACAAATAGTATTGTACAGCGCTAGGATTAGCATCCAGAAATTTGGCAAATTCTTTATCTCCCACAGGAATTTTAGGAACCTCGCTGGTGTCCGTAGGATTCCCCACAGAATGTGAAGGGGGTGATTCAGGAAAAGGCACAGAGCAAGCATGTGAAACCATGGCGGCGGCTTGCTTTGAGTGATAACAACCATGGACAGGAGTACAGTAGGGTTTCAATCTATCAGGAATAGAAACAGACTCAGAATGGTGAAATTGGTAGGTTCTTTGGTTTGTCGGGAAGCTGTAAAAAACGATAACGATATCGGTCGATAACGATGTCGGTTAGAGTATAGCCGGCGTCGGTCGATTAACCGATGTCGGTGTAATAAAAGACCTAGTATAAGAAAATATAAGAGTTGCTTGATTTGATTGTTAACAATGCTCAGTACATTTATCAAATTGTTCTAAGGTGATCACGAGAAGATAGTGTATACAGAGAAAAGCAGAACGAAAACAAGCAAGATGCACACGTAAATCCAGAGACTAACCCTAGGGTTAATTTTAAATATTGTGGGCTTATGCCTTTATACGTGAATCTTTGTCAATCCTAAACAAAAGACTTAGGGGAAATGTCAAGTTTGTTTTGGCTTATAAGGTTACCTCAATCGGGCGGAGGAATACCGTGGAAAAGGGGGGATGTTTTGAGCTATTGTGTTAATTATGAAGTGATTTGGTATGTGTTGTGTAGTGAAAGTAAGATTAATTTCCTGTCAATACCATGGAAATCACCCCCACGTGTACGACCTATTACTTAGTCTATGTTCACTAGAATTGAAAACAACAAGAAAGAATGTAATGCACGTGTTTTAAACCCAAATTGAAAATGATATTCGATGAAGCAAATAAGATGACTTTCACTAATGCGAAACTAGGAAAACAAGACAAATTTTTACCAAATATAACAAAAACAACAACAACAAGTATGCTTCCTAAAACGAAAAACAGCAAGAGAAAGCGAAACCCAAAATGGGTCACACAGGCGTGCCAAAATGTTTCGCACGGAATGTTTTGGCTCTGCAGAATAGACTTGCTTCTATCCTATCATTCCTTTGAGAAACAGATAAGGGTTAGGGCTAGGAGGAATACCTGTTGAATGTTGAGATGGTGTGCGCGTACCGTAGAGAAAGATCAGATCGACTGTGAAGAACTCCTTTTTGTCTTGGAAGGACTACCTGTAAGTAAGAATACAAGACCACCAGATTTTAATTAGACAATAAATGAGGGATCTGCCTTAGGCCCAGGAAATATAAAACTTCCTTTTGAAGGTGGTCAGTTCCCCTTTTAATACGATTTAACACAAATGATAATAAAGAAAGCTATTGCAAAATCTCGATTTAGGTATCTCGTTACAAAGCAATAGAAGCTAAACTATCAATAATAAAGCGTCACGTTGTTTGTTCGGTTACTGGTCGTTGATACATCCAGGTTGAGTTAGAGGGATAAACCAGACTGGATCTGAGGTTGTTAGGTGGCAAATAGGTGAGAATAAGGTTTTGGGGTATAAGTCACAGTGACCGACGCCGGTCACTGGATAACCGACCACGGTTAGAGAACCACTGCCGGTAGGGGATAAACGATACCGGTAGGGTCAGCAATCTAAGTGCTTCTGGATAGAGGTTGGTTGCGAGGTGATTGTGGGGTTATTAAGATTGGGGTTGGGAGGGGAATGATGGGAGGATAGGGAAGACTCAAAGTGTGGTAAAATGGCCTTCTGGGCAATATCAGGATGTATGGGTGAAGGTTAAGTGCAGTATGTTGCTGGTAGTAGATCTAGGAATAAACTTATGATTACTATTAATCAATGAGCTCAAGAAAATGGTGCTTAGAAACATATAAAACACTACTTACTCGTCCTCGATGCGAGATGTAGGTTTCAGGACTCTTGTGTGATGATGAAGATAGGACCCAAGTTGGATGATCTAACAATCCAAGATGAGTTATCTCCTCTTCGATGCTCGGATGAGTGTTCTTTGGGCTCTGGTTATTCGATTGCGATCTTGGGCTTGATGTCCTTCTCTGCAAACTCTTCTTGTTTCTTCACTTGTCTCTGCTCGGCTAAGCAAATCTGGATCCTTTCAATGATTTCTCCTCCTTTTCGATCAAATGAAAATCCAATCCTTTGTTTTTGGTTGGAAGTGGTCATTTACAGGGAACCGATGGCGGTTACGCAACCGACGGCGGTCGAGTAGGAACCGGTATCGGTCAGGTCAAAGCGGGCTATTTTTGGTAAAATAGCCAGCTTTCCCTCCTTTTCTTCCGAGGGATTGGTTGTGGGCTTGGTCAAGTCATTATGAAGTTGGTTTTTGGTGAGGGTAAGGAGTAATTAGTCATAGGTGTGGATTTGGACCAAGTTATAGGTCTTAATTAGGTTAGTTTAGGGTTAAGACTAGGTCATGATGAGGTGGCGACATGAGGTGGCATGTATGGCGATGTGGATTTATTAATTATAAGGTAATTGATAAATAATTGTGTAAGTTTTAGGTGATGAGGTTAGGTTGCGAAATGAGATGCGGGGTAAGGGTGTCTACACACTTATCTCCTAACCACACCAACAACAATTCCCCGTGGATGTAAATAATTTCACTCTAGAGGAATGATATTTCTCTTAAGGAGGGGAAAGAATAGCTATGGAATTAGTAGCTCACACTTATCTCGGAACCACAAGCAATATTCCTGTGGATGTAAATAATTTCACTCTAGAGGATGATATTTCTCTTAAGGAGGAAAGAATAGCTATGGAATTAGTAGCTCCAGTCTCAAAGATATCAAGAAATTGTAAGGAATTTTGAAAACAACGATATGAGGAGTTTGAACAAGATAAGTATTATAACTCGCCTCTTGTCCTTTTCAAAGTATTACTTCTCAAGGGAATTTTGGAGATATTGCTACATATCATATGTTATTACTACATTCATTTCCATTAAACACCTTAATGGAACCCTTTCAACAAATTATTTCATCACATACTGGAACCAAACATGTTGAGATTCAATTGGGTAAAATTTTGAACATTAATAGTTGGTTGAAGAATGAAGAAGAAGCTAAATTGTTTGATGTTCTGAAAGATCATACTAGACCTTCTATTTGGGACTATAAAGATATGAAAGGAATCCATCCAAGTATTTTCACCCCTCACATCTATACTGAAAACATTAAACCAATTATAAAACCTCAGAGAAGGATTAATCCATCCTCGAGGACATAGTCAAGCAAGAAATTGAAAAACTATTACAAGTAGGTTTTATCTACCCTATCTCGAGATAGTCAATGGGTGTCCCCTCTTGCAATTGTTCCTAAAAAGAAACAGAAAATGGAGAATTTGTGTTGCTTATAGAGGCCGAATAAATCCACACTTAGAGATTATTTTCTCATACCATTCATAGATCAAGTTTTAGACAACCTTGCAGTAAACAATATTTTCCTTCTGGATGGCTTTAGTGGATATAATCAAATCGAGTTGTTCTTGAGGATTAGGAAAAAATACCTTTGCTTATGTCTGTGGGGTACCTTTTCCTACGAGTTATTGCCATTTGGACTATGTAATGCTCAACAACCTTCCAAAGAGTTGTATTAGCAATTTTTGTAGATCTAACGAATGATTGTGTAGAGGTATACATGGATGATTTTACTGTGCATGGAGACACATTTGATGATGATTTGAAGAATTTGGACAGAGTATTAACAAGATGTGAGCAACACCATTTGTCTCTTAGTCATGAGAAATGTTTGATGATGGTTGATGAGGGAATTGTACTAGGACACCACATTTCAAAAAGAGGAATTCAGGTTGATCCAGACAAAATCAGGATTATTTCAGACCTACCTATTCCTAAAACTCCCATGGATATCAAGTCATTTTTAGGACATGTTGGGTACTATAGGTGTTTTATCAAGGATTTTAGTAAAATTTTTGCCCCCATGTTTAGTTTGCTTACCAAGGACTATGAATTTCTTTGGGATGAAAAATGTCAACATTATTTTGAAGAGATTAAAGAAAAATTAATCACTACCCCAATATTAAGAGGACCTAATTGGGAGAAACCTTTTCACATCCAAACAGATGCCTCAAATAACTCAATTGGTGCAGTTTTGGGATAGAAAGATGAAGAAGGGAAAATATATGCTATTTAATACCTTAGTAAAAATCTTACTCCCACTGAAAGAAATTACACCACCACTGAAAAAGAATTTCTTGTTGTGATTTATGCAATTAATAAGTTCAGACATTATATTATAGGGTACAAAATATTTTTACATACAAATCACTCAACAATTAGATACTTAATGAACAAACCAGTGGTTGGAGGTAGGATAATTAGATGGTTATTACTTTTACAAGAATTTGATATTACCATTGTGGATAATCCAAGAAAATCTAATGTGGTAGCTGATTTTTGTCAAGATTAACCACTACAGGGGAGAAAGATCCAATTAAGGAAAACTTTCCAAATGAACAATTATTTGTTATTTCAGTTGATACACCATGGTTTGCTAATATGGTGAATTATCTTGTAATAGGAAGTTTCCTCCTTCTTTTACTAAGAAAAAAATGAATAAGTTAATCAAAACTAGTGCACAATTTAAATGGTTAAATGGAATGTTATTTAAATGTGGTCCTGATTTGGTTTTATGCAAGTGTGTGAGAGAAGATGAAATCTTTGACATACTCAGGGCATGTCATGATGAACCAAGTGGAGGACACTTTTCAATGAAAAGAACAACTCACAAGATACTTGGCATTGAATATTATTGGCCATCTCTGTATAAATATGTGAAGAGATATATCAAGCGGTGTGATCCCTGTCAAAGGATGGGACAACCAACCTTTACCAGTGAAATGCCTCTACAACCTCAAGTGGTGATTAAACCATTTGAAAGGTGGCTAATGGATTTTGGTTCTGTTAACCATTTAACCTACCCAGAAGAAGGCTATATGTCAAAGTAATGTTTTTAAAGAAATCCTCACACGGTGAATTTTTGCTAAAGCCGAGAATCTAAAAAATTTCAATTTTTAGACTTTGGAGTTTTTTCTCTTTCAAATTTTTAAGCTCAGTTTCAGAATTTCATTTGAAATTTTCCAAAGTCTGAAACTCGAAAGTCCAAATTTTTAGACTTTCGGGTTTTCAGGTTTCAGGACTTTTGGCTTATTTTGTTTAAATCCCTCTCGGACTTGAAGTCTTAATTTCCAAAAATCTGATATTTCTTCCGAGTTTTAATTTCAAAAGTTTCATTTGGGAAACTCTTTCGGGGATTTTGATTTGGCGATTCCTTTAATTTTTGGTTTGGAATTTGAGTTTTCTTGTTTTGAGTTTTCATAATTTCTATGACATTCGGCTCCCAAAACAAGCGTTTTGATGTCTACCTCCACTTCGAAGGGAAAAGAGAATATGAAGTACTGATTTCTTGGGGTTACTCCCAATCTGCTTGACCTTTCGACTTAGTAAATATTAGGGATCTTGATCTAGGACAAATTGATCTTCCCGAGTCCTGGGAAAGATTAAAGGCCCCAAACAAGAATCCATGGATGTAGGCCATCTACGACAGTGGTCTTTCCCTTGCCGTCGGTTTTCCTACTTTTGTGTAATGCCCAAAGTTTGTCTTAGTTGTATGTGACCCACTACGACGAGGACTCCATGTTAATGAGGGATAGTGATGATAAGGTGGTGATCCATTTGCACCTAGATTTCTTCGAGGACTTGTTTAAACTTCCAGACGTTCAAGATTACGCCACAATTTCACCTGAAATAGTAGTGGAACACTGGGATAAAAATAAGTATGCTCAAAGGTTATGATGAAATCCTATCTGACTAAAAAATTTGCAAAGTTACCCAAAACTATACATCGATTAGATTTTATTCAGAGGTCAACTATCTCATTGTGCTTCTATGCAAAGTTTGAGTCTTCCTTACGTAAAGGAATTCCAGGAATGGATGTTCTTGTACATAGCAACTATCAAGAAGAATGATGATTTTATCCGATGGAGGGAGCACATTAGTAGCAACATTCACTATCAGGTGGGAAAAGTGTCAGAAATGAAGACTTTCTACATGACATCTTTCCTGGTATATGCGGCTGTTGCTATGGGAGATTTTGTGGGATTGAATACCAGGGGTGTTCTAACACCTCCCAAATATACGAGTTTTATCCCCAACTCACTGGATGAGGGGAGAAAGCATTTCGAAGAGTCAACAACACTTTCTTCGTTGTTGTCCTCTATCATTTTGACAAAGAACTATATAATCAGAGGGTTTCCGATGAGGCTTTCCAAGAGGTGTGAGAATGGGGAGAAATCTACTTTTAGTTTCCCACATTCACCTACATTCGGATTCCAAGTTTCATAGGTGTCCCAAGCAAGTTGCCAAGGTTCCCACTGATAAATGGATTCTTTTGGAATTACTTCGGCAATTGTTGGATTACCATCGAATCCAAAATAAGCATCACAAGGCAGGAATGCATTTCCCTGTTTCAATTGGTAGGTATTCTTTCCAAAATATCCATAAGGAAATAATGTTGATGTAGAAATGGTAGAGGTAACCCTATGGACCTTTCATCTATGAACTAATTTTGACTATTAGGGTAAGTTTGGGGAGACAGGTCGGTCCAGTGCTCATGTGCCCCAATTAGAAGATATATGGATTCATTGTCGGGATGAATACATTATGCGGAAAAGGGATTATGAAAGGTTAACCCTCGATGAAGTTTGGAAATTTGGATTGGCTGATGTGCCAAAGGACATGCAAGACAATGATGAGGTCCTAGATTCATCATACAAGAGTGATAATATTTCCAATCAACCACTACCATGGGTTGATTGGTATGTGGAAGAATGCAGCAATACTAAGGAAAGGGATGGACCCATTCTAAATAAGACTTTCAGTTGGTTGGCCACCTTGGGAATCTCACCCAAAGGGGAAAATCAACCTACAAATATAGGGTCTACATCAGCAAGTAAACCAACCAACACCCACAAAAGGAAAGAGGTCAACTCAAAGGGTTCCTATCATTCCAAAGAAGATCTCATTTGTGGTTGGTGGCTCATCTCTCTCTAGGTCTATTGCTCCCAAGATTACATCATATGCAGTGTTAGTAATAGAAGTAGTTGAAGTGAGTGAATCTCCTAGTGTCATTCAGGATCCATCACACCTTCCGCTTCCTCCATTATCACTTCTAGTATCAATTCCTTCCACTTCCACCATCATTTCTTCCTTTCCATCCCCTTCTATGGCCCAGGTATTCTTGTCACTTCCAGTTCTATCAGCTTGGGAGAATATTGGGTCACCCATTTCCTCTTCACTTCCTTTGACACTCCCATTTTCTTCAATTACAACCCCCAACATTGCTTTGTCAATTCCTATGGCTTTCCTCACATCCACACCTTCCATCATTTCTACCTCTACTTAGATATCAGTTGGCATTTCTAGTGATCTTGCTCTAACTGATGCTTCAGGTATCGGATCTGCTACTCCATCTTCATCGGCTCTAGCCATACCAAAGTGGTTGTTTAGACAAACTCCTAAGAAAAAGAAAAATGTTCCTCTGGGAGATGTTATAGATCTCAGTATATTGGAGTCCATGCCCAAAAGACAAGCCAAGAGACCAAGAACCGTATCAAGTCTGATGATTAATCCATCTAGAGAGCATTTGATAGAAGTGGCTATCCCTGTTGAGGGGAAAACTAAAGAAACAATCACAGCAGTAGATTATTGGATATCAAAGTTCTCATTAGGAAGACTACTCATGAAGGAGCCAAGTAAGATGTATACACTTGCTCTTGGGGCCCTTTTGGAGAAATATGAAAAAAGACAAGGCCACCAAGGATGAGCTCAAGGCCAAGGTCGAGCAACTCTTTGCCGCATTGCGTAGAGTAACCCAAACCACTCCATCCACTGACATCTCAACTACTACGGCTATGAAAATTTCATTTACAATCGATGATATTTATTATCATGAGCTTGAGAAGCTAGGTTAGAAAGGGAGAATAGTGAGTGAATGGATGGAAAGAATCTGTAGGAAGCCAATCCTTTGATTAAGGAAGCCGTTGAAATTTATAATGATTTGTAGGTTACAAAAATCACCATTGCTAAGATGGACGAATCCTTCTCTAAGGATAATAATAATTTAAATTTAACTTTGGCAACATGGAGTGACATTAGAGAGGAATATTCTAACTTGCTTCTTCAGGAAGAGGTGATTGATGATGCCTCTAAGTTGTTTGAATATCAAAAGGCTATGGAATTTTGGTGTCAGGTATTATAAGATCTGATTAAGAAATTGGAGGAGAAGTGAGTGGAGATTACAGATGCCATGAATGACATCTTAGAGGAGTTTAAAAATGCCAACTACAAGTTCTTCAATGAAAATATCGATGCTCTTCCTGAGGATCAGATTAAGGAAAATTTCAAAGATTCGGTAAAGCGGATGATGACATCACAAAGACCTTCAATAGTGACTCCATTGACCGACTGGTCTTATGTCGAGAATTTCATAGGGAAACTAAAGAAAGTCACAAATAAACTTCGAAGGTTGCAGCCAAGATCACGAAAGAGATCAAGACAATGAGACGTAGTGAATCACTATGCATGTGGACCTAGAGATGAAGAAACTTAGGGTGTTATCAAGTGCTTCTTTGAGTACAGACACCGAATGGTCTGTATGGGAGGAAGGACAATAGAAAATTGTAGAGAAAGGAGATGTAGATGAACCAAGCCAAAGCTAAGCAGCCATGAAAGGATAGGTTCAAGCTCTGGAATAGTCAAAGTTGCAGGGTTGACTTGGTCAACCTTTTTGCAACAAATTTTCTATTTTCATGGGAGCCTGTTCCCTTTTATTAATGACATTACTATTTTTAGTTAAATTTTAGTTGAAGGCCCAACTATAATGGCTCAGCCTAGGAACTTATAAATAGTGGAATGCTTCCATTATTTGAGATAGACATATTTTTAGAGATTTTGGGTGAAGTTGCTCTTCAAGCTTGGAAGAGTGCTTTCAGAGATTTGTTGAAACCTTTTAATTATATTCAGAATTTCCTTGCACTTGAAGATCTATTTTATTGTGTTGAATGATTAGTCATTGTATGCTTTGTGAATGTGATTCCTTAGCATTATTGATTAATTTACCTTTATTTCAAATTATCTGTTTCATATTGTGAAAAGAATAGTGTGGTTACCTTTCATTAGTTGTGAGAAACTATTTTCCTTCTATTGATTAAGAGTGCATTATTATTATCACTTAAGTGGATATTTGACATGTGCTTGTGATTATCCTCCTCGAATAAATTATCATGTACCAAATTAAATATGATCTTTCTATCGTGTATGTTTAAATTTTAGCAAAGGAACGTGTGCTTTCATTCTATGGTATTTTGTACCCTTTCCAAGTTGCAATAGGTTAAGGTGGCCAATGATGCATGCATTCTACCCACATTAACCCTTCTCGAAGTTGAACATCCCTTAAATCTGTGCATCACCACTTCTAGTATAGGTTTTATTTCCTTGCATTCTCTCTCCCTAATCCCATGAAATGTTAGTATAGGTCTAGTTAGCCATTTTCCGTACTAGAAGTAGAGTTATGTTTAGTTTAGGAATAGGAAGCTAGCCTTATCTCGGAGGTTCATCTCAAACTCAAGTCCCACACTTGAGAGGTGATCCCATGTGTCCCAATCACATTGAATGTCATGATTAATTCCCTGTGCCATTTAGGGGGTGCAAAGTGATTTAGAGACAACAACTTTTGGCATGCCCCCAGGATAGAATTGGTACCTCTCTTCTCATTCCATTGACACAAGGTACCTCGCAACTCCATTTTTCTCGGATTTCAAAGTTCAAGACATCAACTCATGTGAAGAATTTGCACAAGAGCTTCTTCAAGGTAGGACAATTATTATCATACAGAGCTTTCTTTGTCTCCACCAAGAAGAAGGGGAAGGAACCTTTTAGTATCATTAGCTTCCACTTTAACTCGTAGAGGGCATTCAACTCCTCCTGAAGGATATTTTCCCTCACCAAGACACAACCAGCTTTTGAACGTCATGGCAGCCAATACTTGTCCTCCTTTCAATGTCAGTAGTCCTTTGCTATTAGCACAAAGAGACACCATACCAGCAACTCGCCTTGAAAATTTTACCATTTTACATTGGGGAGACTAATGTTTCACCTCGGAGCACATACTGGATGCGGCAAACATGTGTAGTACACAATATCACAGAAGACAACGTGGTAGTTTGAATCCTTACTACTTCATTCAAAGGCAGAGCACTTCAATGGTTCTGGAGTTTAGTTGTTGGATCTGTTACCACTTGGAAAGATTTAGGCACAAATTTGTGTAAGCAATTTGATGACAAAAGTGAAAATCTTTCACTTGTATAGAAATTTCATACTATCAAGTGGTCTCCTTAAGAGTATATGAGTGATTTCAACATCCACTTTGACAGGACTTAGAAACGGATCCCAACACTTGTAAGGCCATCCCCAGAAAGTGCATTTCTATATTACTTATGGGAATTGAATAGTGATTTCTCCATCATGGTTCAATCTATGGGGAGAATTGTTATCCCTGATGCTTACAAAGTGGTCATACGAGCTAAAAATTTCCTAATTCGAGCAGGTAAAATTGCTCCTAGACCTCTCATTCTTGTTTTTACAGAGCTTACAGGCCAACATCTAGTCATTGCCCTAGTTCCAACAGCTTCTATTCCAATAGCTACGCATGCTTCCAATCCCTCAAATGATTTGGCTGAGGTAAAGTCACTATTACAAACTTTCGGGAATGAACTCGTAGCAATGAAGAGGCAGCAGTCCCAGTATGCTCACCCCTTTCAACCCCAATATCAGATGAACCATCCTCCATTCCATGGAAATGGGTCACAAAATCAAGCCACCACCAAGCTACAAATATAAAACCTTTAAATTTTTGAAACCCTTTTGTTATCAATTCTTCCCAAGCTATAGTCTCGATCTAGAACAACCTCATCCAAGACTATGAATGGTGCTACCCTTGTTCTCTGCCCCATAATCAGAACCTCTACCCAAATAGATTTTTGAGTCAAGCTCTTATGGTCCAAGGTATATCAACCCCATCTGACTCGTCGGCTGAACCAGTAACCCAAGATAGTCAAGCCCAGATCACTTGAGGAAACCATGTTACTAAATTGGCAAGCCGATGATTTTGTGGACTGAATACCGACACATCCACAGTAGCTACAAATACATGTTCTAAGAAGAGGGAAATAGATCCTCAAAATTCCACAACTGAGTAGAAAACTTCCAAAATTGAGTAGGCACCTCCTTCACATCCTCAAGCACAATCATTGGTGGATAAAGACGCAGGGAAGAAATTACTAGAAATGCCTACCAATCAGCCTTCAAAGGGCGATGGACCTGCAGGTATTACAGTGCCCAATAAACATTTCCCAAAGGAGGATTCTAGCACTCAAAAGGTTATCAACAAAGTAGGGGCAATACCATTCAGTATTGTGGAGCAGATGAAAAAGACTAATTTGAGTGTTACCATGTGGGATGCACTCTCAATTCCATCACAACGGAATTTGCTACGAGAAGATTTGAACAACTTCGGCACTACTGATAAAACCTCAAGTCATGGAGCATCCATAAGCAACCAGTTTGTGTCAGCCAGAAGCTAAAGGGATTCCTAGGGCCAATAAACCGCCACCATTTTATATCTCTCTAATCATTGGTGATCATTTGGTTCATAATTGTATGATCGATTCTGGAGCCAGTAGCTCTGTCATGCCTAAACAGATTGTAGATGTGTTGGGTATCCCATATACCCCAATTTCAAAAGGAGTTGTCCAGTTGGATGGTACTGTAGTCAAGATAGTTGGAATCATCAAGGAACTTCATCTTACTATTCATGCATGTCCTAGCTTGTCATTCACACAAGACATATCAGTTATTGATCTCCCCCTCTTTTTTCCATTTTCTTATCACGAGATTTCACTACCAAGATGGGTGGTTATTTATCGGTGGACTGGTCACATATGATCTTGAGAACTTGTTATGGGATGAAGGTAACTATAAGAGCAGAACCAATTTCTCTTACCCATGTGGAACCATACACATCCAAACCCATAGATGGTAACTATGCCATTTGTGACCCAGAAGAAGAGGTTGTGGATCATGAACCAACTACTCTTGTAGAGGAGGTGCCTGATGCAGTGCTTGATGAGGTAAGTATAGACCATCAATACGACCCGTATGTTGATTTATTGGCTAACGAAGAATCTGGTCTATTGTTTTTGGATGAGACTGGATTGGGAACTTATTGTATACATGAAGAAGGTACAACCGTGCCTCAGTTGGTTAAGGCACCCAGCGATTCTGAAGGACTATGGCAGCTATTATTTGATGGTTCAAGGAGTAAAAATGGATCTGGTGCGTAAGTCATGTTAATTTCTCCAGGAGGGGATAAATATTTCTCATCTTTTCAATTGCAGTTCAGTTGTACTAATAATGTCACCGAGTATGAGGCTCTTATACAAGGGTTGCAACTAGCCCAACAAAGAGGAATCAAATCCCTGATCATTTTTGTGATAGTGAATTGGTGGTTCATCAAGTAACAACCCATAGTGCATCGAAGAATGATCTCTTAAGATCATATAAGAATCAAGTTTGGGACCTAATAGAGGAGTTCAAAGCTTTGAAATTCGTGCGGTTCCTAGAAATCAAAATCAAGATGCTGACAAGCTTGCTACTATCGGATCTCAATATGATATACCTGTGGACCTCATGAAGGAAGGGTAGCAAATAGTCAAAATGGTTGTTTGTCCCGTAGTTGGCAGGTTTTTGATAGTGATGAGCAGATTGTTCTTTTTCTACAACAAGAAGCAGAGTTCGTTGCCAAACACCAAGGTAAATTGTAGGAATCCTATGGTGACCAGGTCATTTAGTTGAAAGGAAATAAATTTCCAAAAGGCTTGGTCACGCTTGAATCTATCTTCAATTCAGATGACCAGGCCAAACGAAAAAGCACAAATATGGTGGTCAAAGAAGAATATTTTGAGGAAGTTGAGGTGGCAGTGAGAAATTTTTAAAGATTGGTAAGGTATGCACTGCTCAAGAAAAGGAAGCTTTCATTGAATGTGTGGAGAATATCATGATATTTTTGCATGGAGCTACAAAGACTTGTGTGGTTTTGACCGAGCCTAGCTCAACACGATTGAACTGGATCCAAACTCTAAGCCAATTTCATCAAAACAAAGGCCAATCAATCCCAAGGTTGAGCCGCTAATGAGGAAAGAGATAACTAAGCTTATCAAAGCTTACATAATTTTTCCCATCAAGCATTCATCATGGGTAGCTAATCTAGTGCCCGTAAGGAAAAAGAATGGAGAGATCCAGCTTTGTGTAGATTTCAAGGATTTTAACCATGCCTCATTAAAAGATCATTACCCTCTTCCATCAATGGAAAAGATCCTCTAGATAGTGGCAGGAGCTCAAAGGTTTCTCTGTTGGATGGCTATTCAGGGTACAATCAGATTCTGGTCCAAGAATCTGATCAATTCAAAACGGCTTTCACCACTAAGTGGGGCACGTATGCATACAACAAAATGCCATTCGGATTATCCAATGCAGGGGATACTTTTCAAAGAGCCATGGACATGGCATTTAAAGGAATCATCAATGATATGATCTTGGTTTACCTTGATGATATAACTATCTATTCCAAACATGTTGAAGATCATATTGCACATCTAAGGAAAGTTTTTCGAAGGTGTAGAGAGTTTGGGGTCTCACTAAACCCTAAAAAATGCATTTTTGTAGTTCAAGAAGGCAATTTATTGGGCATATTGTTTCAGCTGAAGGACTCTCAATCGACCCAACCAGGATTCAGTCAATTTTGTCTCTATCCCTCCTAAGTCACAAGAAAGGTCTCCAGAGTTTCCTGGGAACTATAAACTTTGTTCGAGAGATTCATTCCCCAATTTGCAATGTTATCCAAGCCGTTGATGGCCATGCTTAAAAATAACATTTCCTTCTCATGGAAAAAATAAGGGAGAGAAAGTTTTGAATCCATCAAGAAAGCTATCTCCCAAGCTCCTACACTGGTGAATCCTCGGTTTGACAGAGATTTTATTCTCTATGCTTTCGCAGGTAAGGAAAGTATTTCAAGAATTCTCACTCAAGTAAAATGATGACTTGATGGAGCAACCCATTGCCTTTTTCAGCTAGTCGAGCTTAAGGAATACAAACTCAAATATTCCTTCGTCGAAAAATAGGTCTTTGCAGTCATTCAAACCCTAAAGAAGTTTAGGCATCTATTGCCTAACAACAAAATACATTTAATGGTTTCTCATCCTAGTGTCAAAGAGTTTTTGTTGAATAAGGAGATGAATGAGAAACATGTTGGGTGGATCACAAAAGTAATGGAGTATGATGTACACATTAAAGTCACTAAAATTTTAAGAGGTAAGGGGTTATGCTAGCAGTTGGCTACAATCGTATAAATTAAGGATGTTAAGGATGTTGTGCTCTTCAATATTGATGAAGGAAATGATCAGATTGATTGGTTAACTAAGATGGAAAATTTCCTCCTCTCGGGAGTATATCCTCCAAATATGGATAAGATTCAATGATGTACTTTCCATCTCTAGTCTATTCCATATGTTGTGGTAGATGGCGTTCTTTTCCGAAAGGATTTGAACGACATTCTTTTATGCTGCATCAAACCAGAGAAAGTGAACAAGATATTGGAGGAGTTCCACAATGGGCTATCAGGAGGACATTACTCGGCATGAATGAATGCTACCAAGATCATGCAAGCCGGTTACTACTGGCCAGACTTGTTCAAAGATGCCCATTTTTGGGTAAGGAAATGTAAGGAGTGTGCTCTTTTTGTAGGAAAATAGAAGCTGACAGCTCTCCCGTTGCATCCCATTCAGGTGGATCAACCCTTTGTTTAATGGGGGTTGGATTTTATTGGTATGATCAATCCTCCATCTAGTGAAGGACATAAATGGGTCCTTACTGTGACAAATTATTTCACCCGCTGGACAAAAGTGGTGGCCTTAAAGGAGAGAAATGAAAATGTTGTCCTTAAATTCTTGGAGAGTATCATGACAAGGTTCGTTGTTCCATTTACTGTTATCTCTAAAAATGCAATGGCGTTCCTCGGGATGAAAATAAGTGAATGGATCATACCAATAAAATCCACGGGGAAATGGGTTGGCTTAATCCGAGAAATAAGAATCTTATAAGAATCATTAAGTGCACTATGGAGGCCAACAAAAGGACGACATATGCGGCTTAAGGTTGTTGTTATCTAAAATGTTCCCCTTGCACATTTTATGGCTAACTCCCTTCATTCTTCCCTCTCTTGTGCCTCAGTCCTAATTTTTGCTTTTCAAGCACTCAAGACCTTCTAGAAATGGCACCATTGGATAGAGATTCTTCTCAGCTTTCCAGAAAGGTAAAGTTTTCCTCCTAACTCCATGTATTTTTGAAGTTATGGCTCAATGAGTTTTTGTGGGAAATTTTCCCTTGGAAGGCCATCACAAGATAATATGGTGCCACATGTCCTTAGAAGTGGCGGGGGTCGGAGGAAGACTTGGATTTTTTACCAAGTGTTTGGAAAAATTTCAAAAGGGATATTTCACCCGCAGGCCCACCGTCCAATTGGATTGCGCCACGTGTCCAAAGGGGAGAAAATTGAAAATTTTGACTAAGTGTTGGCGCATGGAAAATTCAGGAGGAAAGGCCCGCGCCCAATCACGTTTTGCCACGTGTCCTTAGGCCAAGAATTGGCAGAGGATGGGGATAAAATTAAAATTTTGGTGAAGTGTTTGGGAAAAAGGCAAAGGAAAATTATTGGCCTCGTAGCCCCACCGACCAATCAAGGCCCGCCACGTGTCCATGGGCACCTAGAACGGCAGAGCATGGGGGGGAAATTGGGAACTTTTCCCAAAAGGATTGCAGACAGGAGAAAAATTAAAGGAAAAGCCCGTGCCCAATAGGATCATGCCACATGGCACGAGCTTCGGGAGGCGGGGAAAACTTGGGAAATTTTCCCAAAGAAAAATCAAAGAAATTCCAAAGGGAAAAGTCTACCCCTCAAGCGCGAACAATGGTATCTCGCCATGTGTCCATGTGGCGGTAAAAATACAGAAAGGCCCGCGAGTAAAAATATAGTAAAAGCCCATAACCAATGGAGTTTTGCCACGTTTCAGTCAAAAAATGGTCAAAAGTGATGGAAAAATTCAGGAGGAAATGCCCGCAGTTGAATCACACGCACGCCACGTGTCTCAACTCATCGCCCGTGAGGGAATTTTTGGAAAATTTTCCAATGGCCAAAATGAAGGAAAATAAAGCGTAAAAGGGCCCGCATCCAATCAAAATATGCCATGTGGCACCCGGAATGGTGGAGCATGGGGATTTTTTGGGAAATTTTCCCAAATGCAAAAAAAGGTGGAAAATTTCAAAATTTTCGCCCGCCAATCCGTTTTGGCCCTGTTTTGCCCTAAAATTTCAAATGGCCATAACTTTCGATCCAGAGCTCATTTTTTCATGTTCTTTATATCAATGGAAATATGGTGAAATTATCTACAAGATTCTAGGGTCATTTTTTTATTTTGATGGAGTTTGGAGAGATAAAATTGAAAAATGCCTCTGGCACGTGGTCATGAGTAGAAATGACGTTTCAACCACCATTTTTAATGAAGAATGGCTTGCATTCTCTCCCAGCATGGCAAAAAATGTCAGGGGATGGGCCTGTAAGGATGCCCATGCTATTTTATTATGTTTTTGGTTGGTGGTTGAATCTCTCCTACGTTTTCCCACATTTCTCTCTCCCGAGAATGGGCTCATTTTTAAAAGAGGAGACACTTTTTCAGCTCTACAACTTCCCTTTTCTTCCTTCTTGGCAGAATTTGTGGAAATTTTTACCTTTCCATGTAATACAACACCCCTTTTTGCCTCTTGGTCACTGTAATGCATTGTATTGGATCTGGAATGATAATGTATGCTCTATGATTAAAATCCCTCAATCCTTTCATATATCTATGATGCTTATAGCATTTCCATTAGAGCTAAAAATTATTTGATTCAAGCTGGCAAGCTAGCTCCTAGGCCTCCAATGCCATCATATCCAAGTTTAAAGAGCCCAAGTACTAGTCAAATACCTGTTTTAGCACCTATTCCCACTCCTAGATATCAGAATTCAAGTGAAGCTTCTACTTCATCTTCTAGTGCCTCAAATGAACTTCAAGAAGTCATGAAGCAATTGCAAAATCCAAGCAATGAGCTGGTTACACTCAAGAGGTAGCAAGCCCAAGGTTTTAGACCTCCCTTCCAGACCTCAAGCTCGGCCCTAATGATGCAGCCATACCAGCCACAAAGACCACCCAATCCAGTTACAAATTTAAATCAAGCAAGACCTCCTACCAACAGACCATTTTAGCCCTATAATTCCAACGCTATATCTGCCTCTATGGCATTAGTGCTAGTGCAAAACAACATAGCTCAAGAGTATGATTGGTGTTTCCCATGCAATGAACCTCACAACCAGTCTATGTGTTTCAATGGTGCCTTAAATCAAGCATTAATGGTGACTACAACTGGTGTGGAGGGTGAAGGGAGTCAAGGAAATAACCAACAACAAGAAACATTCCAGCAGCAATCAGCTCCAAATGATACCACACTTGTAAACTGGCAAGCAGAAGATTTTTGTGGCATGAATCAAACAATTCCCAAGGTGTTACAGTCAACACAAGGTCAAAAATGAGAAATATGGGTGAAGAACATCCATTGGCTCCAAGTAATCCCCAATATTCTATCACTCCACAAACTATTGGCAAACAAAATTCAATTCCAAACACACAAGGGCTGCCTAAAAACAGCTCCTAGGCCAACTCAAATGCCAAGTTCTTTGCCCTTATACAAGGGATGAATGTGCAGGCCAAGGGAAAGAAAAGAGATGATTCATCTCCATTCAACATCATTGATCAGATGAAGAAGACAAATGTAAACATATCGATGTGGGAATCACTATCTATCCTAGGCCAAAGAGATTTGCTACAAGTCGCTATGAAGGACTTGGTCAACTTCAAATCAGCAAGTCCAAATGTAAGAGAAGGTGTTAACAAATGTTGCCTAGCCTGAAGGGAATCATGGAGGACAATAAGGTAAAATGTTGAAGCCCCCTCCATTCTATGTTTCATTGATCATTGGAAACCAATTAGTACACAATTGCATGATTGATTCCGAAGAAAGTAGTTAAGTAATGCCCAAGCAAATAGATGATCATTTGGGAATTCAGTATGAAGTCATATCCAAGGGGTAGTGTAATTAGATGGGACATCGGTAAAATAGTTGGAGTGAGAAAAACTTGAGTCTTACTTTGCATGCATGCTCCAACGTTGTTGTTTTGTAAGATGTCTCAGTAATAGATCTTCCACCACTCTTTTCCCTATGTCTGTCAAGGGATTTCACAGCCAAGATTGGAGGTTACTTATCTACTGATTGGTCACACATGTTGTTCGAACAAGATATGGAACCAAGGCCACAATCAGATCCGAACCTATTGCAAAATTTCACATCGAGCCTTACACTCCAAGTCGATCAATACCAATTGTTCAAATTTAATCAAGAGGATTATCCTAGCACTCGATGAAAATGACACCAAGGTTGAGAGTATCCTAGATCTAACTCTTGATGAATGGGCAAACAAGGTGCATGCTTTTGATCCTTATCAAGAAATAGAAGAATCTAAGCTAGGAGTCTATTGCATGTATGAAGAAAATCAGCCTATTCCTAGCATCACCAAGCCAAACCACAAGGATGACAATGAGGTATGGTAGTTTTTTTATGGATCAAGGAGCAGACAAGGTGCAGGAGGGGGAGCTATGCTTGTTTCACCTCAAGGAGTTAAGTATTATTCAGCTTTTAGATTTTAGTTTGTATGCTCTAATAACGCTGCTGAATATGAAGCCTTGATACAAGGATTGCATTGGTCAATCAAGAGGGGAATAAAGAACTTGCAATTCTTTGATGACAAAGTGAGTTGATTGTCAACCAAGTTAAGGGGTAGCATGCTTCCAAGAATTATCTACTCAAGTGCTACAAAAACAAGGTTTGGGACCTCATTGAATATTTTGAGGGCTTTGGCATCAAATCCATTCCTAGAAAAGAGAACCAAGTTGCTGACAGGCTTGTAGTAGTTGGAGCAGCCTTTGACGTTGTTGAAAGTATCCAAAAAGACAAGGTACAACCAAACATCCATGTGATTGTAAGGCCTTTAGTGCTAGACAACAATGTAAGTTGGCAAGTATTTTAAAATGATTAGCAAATCATCCATTTCTTGCAAGAAGAGGTTGATTTCTCAGCTAAAAATTAGGAAAAGTTGGAGCAGCAGTATGGTGACCAAGTGGTACAGCTAAGAACTAACAAACTACCAAAGGGACTTATTACTTTGGAGTCCATTTTCAATCCTAATGATCAGTTTAGGAAGGAGAAAGCAAACATCCAAGTCAAGGGAGAAGATTCAGTGTCCATCTTGGTGGAAGAAGGCAAATCACTCCAAGTTGGTAAAGTGACAACTGAGCAAGAAAGGTATGAGTTCATATAGCTTTGTCAAGAATTCCCTGATGTGTTTGCTTGGAGCTATAAATATTTGAAAGGTTTTAATCCCAAGTTAGCTCAACACACCATTGAATTGGATCCAAGTACTAAACCCATCAGGAAAAAACAAAGGCCAGTCAACCCACACATGGAGCCTCTCATGAGAAAAGAATTGAATAAGTTGATAGAATCAAGAATCATATTCCTATCAAGCATTCCACTTGGGTAGCCAACTTGGTTACAAAGTGAGAAAGAAGAGTGGGGAAATCAGATTGTGTGTTGATTTCAGAGATTTGAATAGAGCATCTCTCAAGTACCATTACCCACTTCCTTCCATGGAGTAGATTTTGTAAGTTGTCTTGCTGGCTCGAGAGGTTTTCATTACTTGATGGCTATTCTGGGTACAATTAGATTATGGTGAAAGAAGAGGATCTGTTCAAAACAACCTTTACAACCAAATGGGGAACTTATGCATATAGGAAAATACCATTTGGGTTGTCCAATGCGTTCAAGGATTTGATTAACAACATGGTGTCTGGTATATCTTGATGATATCATATTTTTTCAAAAAATGCAGAGACCATCTCTTTCATTTGAGACAAGTGTTCCAAAGGTGTAGAAGATTTGGAGTATCCTTGAATCCTAAAAAGTGTATTTTTCTAGCCCATGAAGGAAAGCTCCTTGGCCACATTGTCTCCAAAGAAGGATTAGAAATTGATCCAGAAAGAGTTGAAGCCATAAGAGCACTACCATTGCCAAGCCACAAGAAGGCCCTTCAAAGTTTCTTGGGGAGAATAAATTTTGTTCGGAGGTTTGTCCCAAATTTTGCAGCCCTAGTCAAGCCTATCACCAAGATGTTGAAGAAAAGCATGGCTTTCAAATGGATAGCAGAAGGCAAGGAAAGTTTTGAAGCAATAAAAGAATCCATCTCTCAAGCCCCAAATCTCATTAACTTGGATTTCTCCAAGGATTTCATCCTCTATGCATTTGGGGGTGATGATACTATTTCTGTAATTTTGGTACAGCAGAACAAAGACAATGATGAGCAGCCAATTGCTTTCTTCAGCCAAAGCCTAGAGGACTATGAGGTGAGATATTATTTCATTGAGAAGCATGTTCTTGCAGTAATCAGGAGCTTGAATAAATTCAAGCATCTGGTCTCAAACAACAAGGTCCAATTGTTGGTTTCTCACGTGGGAGTTAAAGACTTCCTCCTCAACAAAGACTTGAATGAAAAGAGAGCAGGCTAGATTACTCATGTCATGGAGTATGACATTGAGATCAAAGTCACCAAGTTGTTCATAGGAAAAGGATTGTGTGAGAAACTGATTTTAAGCAAAAAAAGGAAGCATGCAATGAGAAGGAGGTTGTTTTGGCGTTTCAAGACAGCTAGAAGCAAGGAAGCACTCAAGAGGAAAATAATGGTGTCCTCACTCCTTGTTGGACCCAAGACATAATGCACTTCCTAAGCATAGGTTTATGCCCTCCAGAGATGAACAAGACCAAAAGAAGACACTTCAGATTGCAGGATGTCCCATATGCCCTTGTTTATGGCGTTTTGTTCAAAAGGATGTGAATGGAGTGATGTTGAGATGCATTGGTACAAATAAGATTCATAGGGTGTTGGAAGAGTTCCATGGTGGATCAGGCTGGTGGTCATTTTGCACAAGGAGGGACAACTCTAAAGATCATGAGGGATGGATATTATTGGCCCAATATTTTCAATGATTGTTATGCATGGATCAAGAGGTGCAAGAATTGTGCCTTCTTCATAGGTAAAGAAAGGCTAGCTACCCTTCCATTGCATCCAATTTCAGTTGACCAGCCATTCATGCAATGGGGTTTGGACTTCATTGGAGTCATTAATCCCAATTCAAGCCAAGGGCACAAATGGATTTTAACAGCCACAAATTACTTCACCAAGTGGATCAAGCAGTGGTACTAAAGAAGAAAATGAATCTAGCATCCTAGATTTCTATGAGGGAATAACAACTGATTTGGCATACCTGCTACAATAATATCGAGATAATGCATTGGCATTCATTGGGTCCAAGTTGACCGAATGGGCTGTCAAGAATGGGATCTACCTAAGCACTTCATCAAATTATTACCCCCAAGGTAATGGCTAAAGGCTAAATCTACAAACAAGAACTTGTTGAGGATCATTAGGAGGAATCTTGATGAAAATCAGAGGTCTTGGCGTATTAAATTGAAATCAGCCTTATGGGCTGATAGGATAACTCCCAAGATATCTATAGGTAACTCTCCATTTAAGCTTGTTTATGGGAGAGAAGTAATTTTGCCCATGTCACTTGAGTTACCAACATTGGAACTCATGAAACAGTTGGAGTTGTTGGAATTTGAGCCCATGGAGGTTAGATATGCAGAATTGATGGAGCTCCAAGAAATTAGAAATCAAGCATTCCGAGCAATGGGGAAGGATCAAGCTTTGATCAAAAAGACCTTTGATAGGAAGGCCAAAGATAGGTCTTTCCAAGTTGGGGATCTAGTGTTAAAATGGGATGCAGACAGAGCAAAACCAGGAAGGCATTCAAACTTTGATGCCATTTGGAGTGGCCCATACATGGTCACAAAGTGTAAGGACATCAATGCTTTCCAATTGTCTTCATTGGATGGCGAAGAACTGTAGATTCTAGTCAATGGAATCCATCTAAAGCATTGCTACTGAAGGGAATTCTCCACCTTGTACATATTAGCCTAGGTTTTCATTCCTCCAAGTGCTTGTGCACATTTTTTTTATAGATTAGTTTTCCTTCCTAAGTGCTTTGGCACAAGCTTTTGTTTCCTGGAAATGTGTGTTACAGGCCTTGCTCCAATTAGATGATGTGCCACCCTCCATCTTCCTCCTTGCAGTGTTCTAGTCAATTGGGGTACCAAGCAGAGAATTTAATGACTCCATGCCCAATGGATTGCTTCAGCAACTGGTAACTTCATCCAGCAGGTAGATGACCCCTCTGAGTCATTCAAAAAATGTTATCCAAAATGTTCCCCTTGCACATTTTATGGCTAACTCCCTTCATTCTTCCCTCTCTTGTGCCTCAGTCCTAATTTTTTACTTTTCAGGCACTCAAGACCTTCTAGAAATGGCACCATTAGATAGAGCTTCTTCTCAACTTTCTAGAAAGGTAAAGTTTTCCTCCTAACTCCATGTATTATGAAGTTATGGCTCGGCGGTGTTTTTGTGGGAAATTTTCCCTTGGAAGGCCCGCAGCCAGTAATATGGTGCCACGTGTCCTTAGAAGTGGCGGGGTTCAAGGAAGACTTGGATTTTTACCAAGTGTTTGGAAAAATTTCAAAAGGGATATTTCACCCCGCAGGCCCACCGTCTAATTGAATTGCGCCACGTGTCCAAAGGGGAGAAAATTGAAAATTTTGACTAAGTGTTGGCACATGGAAAATTCAGGAGAAAAGGGCCGTGCCCAATCACATTTCGCCACGTGTCCTTAGGCCAAGAAGTGGCAGAGGGTGGGGATAAAATTAAAATTTTGGAGAAGTGTTTGGGAAAAGGGCAAAGGAAAATTTTGGCTCGTAGCCCTGCCCGCCGGCCAGTCGGTGGCCCGCCACGTGTCTGTTTCACTCGGAATGTTTCAGCTTCTGGGAATAGAGTTGCTTCTATCCTTTCATTCCTTTTAGAAACAGATAAGGGTTAGGGCTAGGAGGAATACCTGTTGAATGTCGAGATGGTGTGCGCGTACCATAGAGAAAGATCAGGCTGACTGCGAAGAACTCCTTTTTGTCTTGGAAGGACTACCTGCAAATAAGAACACAAGACCACAAGATTTTGATTAGACAATAAATGAGGAAACTGCCTTGGGCCCAGGAAATATAAAACTTCCTTTCGAAGGTGGTCAGTTTCCCTGCTAATATGAATTAACACCAAAGACTGTAAAATATCAATTAAGTTGCTTTGTTGAAACAGGTAGGGGAAAGGCTGATTTCTAGTTTTGAACCACAATAACCGATGCCGGTTACTGATAACCGATATCGGTAGGGTCTAGGATCTGTGGGTTAGTTGTGTTGTGGGGTGGTTGTTGTTGTAGGGTAGCTGTGTTGTTTGTAAGGCTAGTATATGGGTGATATTAGGTAATGAGGTGATGAGAAGTAAATGAAGGATAGTTAGATGCAATATGTTGCCGGGTAGTGGATCTAGGAATGGATTTGTGAGGACTGTGATTCAAAAGTCTAAGAAGTATTATTAAAAGGACATGCAAGATGTAACTTACTGGTTATTGACGAAGATGCAGGTCCAAGAACTCTGATGACAAAGGTAGAACTGAGGTAGGATGGCCTGACACACAGAAGATGAGATATCTCCCTCCCGATGATCAGCTGAGTATCACAGGGCTCTGGTATCCAGTTGCAGTCTTGGGCTTGATCTCCTTTGCTGCAAACTCTTCTTGTCTCTTCACTTGTCTCTGCTCAGCCAAGTAAAGATCCGGATTCTCTTGATCGCTCCTGATGCTCTCTATCGATCCAAAAATCCTTCGACCTCTGTTTTTGGTTTGGGGAGCCCATTTACAGGGAACCGATGGCGGTTACGTAACCGACGGCGGTCGAGTAGGAACCGGTATCGGTAAGGAAAAAGTAGGCTATTTTTAGTAAAATAGCCCACTTTCCCTGCTTTTCTCCCGAGAGATTAGTTGCGGGCTTGGTCAAGTGACTAGAAGGTCGGTTTTGGGTGAGAAAGGGGTCATTAGTCATGGGTGTAGGTGTGGACCAAGTTATAGGTCTTAATTAGGTTAGTTTAGGGTTAGGACTAGGTCATGATGAGGTGGCAAAATGAGGTGGCAGGTAAGGTGATGTGGATTTATCAATTACAAGGTAATTAATAAATAATTGTGTAAGGTTTAGGTGATGAGGTTAGGTTGCGAAATGAGATGCGGGTCACAAGGGGTCGTAAGACACAAATTTGGTGTCTACATTAGCCCCTTATTGTCGTGTAGCTTGTTTTGTAAAGCTGCACGGACAATAATATGAAGTGGTTTCTCTGTTAAGGGTATAGGTAATCCCCCTCAAATCTATCACAGATTGAGAGAACTTGAAATCAGGGATAGGGTTGATAAAGGGTAAATGGTGTAGAGATGATGGGGAGAAGGTGGGGTAAGTCCAAGGAAGCAGACGCACGTTGAAATGCAATAGTGCGACTAGGGTACATGATTTGATGAGCAAACCAGCAATGCATAGGCAAAGGTCGGTAGTTTATCCAAACAAGGGTGATATAATCCACGGTATCCAAGGCATAGGAAGTAGCTCTGGGTATATAACAGGTAAAAGGTGCAGAACGTTTAGGCATGTTGGCAGTACCGAATGGTTGGTTTGGTTGAGATAAACGTCACGGTCTAGGTCTAGGCAAAGTTGGTCGACAGATCAAGGCGGGGACCCTAAGCATGCTAAAACACGAACAGTGAGCTCGATGGAACAAAAAGCTACATGATGGGTGGATAAAAGTGTATGTTGTTGATGTTGGGTAAGGTATTGAAGTGATACGGCCGTGGGTCGGGCCAAAGTTGTTGGGTTTAGGTGCCTTGGGTCGGGCCGGATGGGTAGGGTGAGGCCTGGGGTCGGGCCGGATGGGTTGAGGTTGGGCTTGGGCCTTGGGTCGGGCCGGATGGTTAGGGTGAGGCCTTGGGTCGGGCCGGAGGTAGGTTGAGGCCTTGGGTCGGGCCGGAAGTAGGTTGTTAGGTTGAGGCCTTGGGCCGGGCCAAATGGTTGGGGTGAGGCCTTGGGTCGGGCGGATGGTTAGGTGAGGCCTTGGGTCGGGCCGGATAGGTAGGTTGAGGCCTTGGGTCGGGCCAAGTTGTTGGGTTGCGGCCTTGGGTCGGGCCAAATGGTTAGGGTGAGGCCTTGGGTCGGGCCGGATAGGTAGGTTGAGGCCTTGGGTCGGGCCAAGTTGTTGGGTGGCGGCCTTGGGTCGGGCCAAATGGTTAGGGTGAGGCCTTGGGTCGGGCCGGATAGGTGAACAAATGGTGTTCAACAAAGGTGGATATAGGTGATGTTGGGAGAAAGGGCGATTAGTAAATAGGGGCAGAAAGTTGGGTGAATAAAGACAAAACCGATATCGGTTAGCTATGACCGGTACCGGTTAGGTAACCGATGCCGGTTCCTTAGGGCACGATTTGACCGGTGTCGGTTCTATGTTAAAAACCTATAAAAAGAAAAATACGGCCTGTCATTGTCACATTTCTAATTTGAAAACCGATTTGGGGTGTCTGAGGTGGAATAGTGATATTGGTGCATTTGTTGGCTGAGGTGGCACTAGTTGAGTGGAGAAGTGAGTTGATTGGTGGGCCCGAGTGAGTAGCAGGCAGCAGTTGATTGGTAGAGGACCCAGCAAAGTAGAGTTTGAGCCATGGCACAGCCAGGAGGAGCAGGAGGTGCTGGACCAGCTGGACCACCACCACCTATCCCACCACGACGACGTGTCGTCGTACCGGTAGGTTCGAAACCCTTCATTATGTGAATTTAATGGTATTATGTTGTATTTGGGATTCGGGTAGGAATCTTAGATTTGGAGAAAATAATGAATAAATGGAAGTTATATGAAAAGAGGAAAGGGTAGATAGGCTAAATAGGCCAAGGCGGTTGGGTGGGTAGGTTTTTAGGGTGTTTGGGTGGGTATGTAGGGAGAAATAGGAAAAAAAAATGAATTGGGTAGCCGCGCGGGTTCGGCTCGGTAATTTTTACAGCGACCGATGTCGGTCACTAAGCGACCGGCATCGGTCCAGAAAATCTAGGGGCAGGGTTGATCAGTGGTGACCGGTGTCGGTCGGTAGTTGACCGGCGTCGGTGGAGAGGAGACCGGGGTCGGTTATGGGTGACCGGTACCGGTTCGTAGTGATTTGTAGTTATTTTGGTTGGTTTGGGTTATGTTTTGGTGTTGAATTGTTGGTTGTGGTTTAGGTGTTGTGAGTATGGTTTTGGGATGGGGTAGGGGTGTTTTGGTATGATTTAAGTTGTGTCGATTGTTGGATTTGGTTGTTTGGGTATCGTTTCGGTTTCGTGGTAGTATGATGTGGGTTGTTTGTTTGGGTGTGAAGAGGGAGGGGGATATTGTAGAAGATAGGTGGGTAGAGGGGTGTGTTAGAGAGTCGGGGTGTGGTCGGGGGGATAAAAGGGGGTATAGAGGGTAAAGTAGATGTTGTGATAAAGAGTAGGGCTAATGTAGTGGGTTGGTTTTGCAGGCACGTCAGCAGCTGACGATGCGGGACAGGATGCCCCCACTGTTGAGCCGGATGCGACCACATGTGTCACAGCTGACCCGGGCTATCATGCGCGAGTGGGACTCGGTGGAGTCCAGCGATACAGAGCGATCGACAGAGATCATAGTTTGATGGTTGCCCTCATCGAGAGATGGGATCCGGCGACCAATGTGTTCCATCTCCCGACTGGAGAGATGACCATCACATTGGAGGATGTGTATCGCATCCTTCGATTACCTATCGATGGAGAGGCAGTCTTTCAGGTGGATGCAGAGACAGCCATGGATAGCATCCTACAGGTTTTTGGGGATGCAGCCACGCTATTGACATATCACAGCGCGAGTATCGGGTATGGGGATATGTACCGTGTGCACCGACATGAGACACGGCTTGCCGTGTTGATGATGATCGGGATCACCTGCTTCGCCCTCCCAGACTCAGAGGGAGGCCGCTTTCCACGGGCGCTGATGGGGGTGCTACATGAGATGGTGGAGGAGCACACATGTTATGCTTGGGCACCAGTATACCTGGTGCAGTTATATAGAGAGCTGTGGGGCTATCGCCGGATGAGGCGATTTGGGATTTGTTCGACATTTTGCTTCCTTTGTTGGGCATATGAGCACATCATATGCATTAGACCAAAGGATTACCCGGCGGCGGGGCCACAGGTCATATATAGATACGGCTTTCAGAGGTGGTTGGGGGTCGTGGGCCAGCCACGGCAGCAAAGTGCTTTGCGGGGGGGACGTCGCTTATTACGAGGCATTTATTAGAGGGCACAGCGGGCGATATTGTATGGAGACCGTATAGAGGTCATCACCCCGTGGAGGAGCCCGAGGACAGTTGCAAAGTGGATCAGTACACATTACGGATAGCGGGGACGGAGGCGAGAGAGGAGAGTATGAGAGGATACCCCCTGGAGAGGGTACGCGAGCGAGATGGGGCTACGCGGCAGATGAGCCACCTCCCTTCCCTCGCACTGGGAGGGATGATGTAGAGCCCCCACTGCGCACCATAGCCCTTGGACCCAGATTGGGTTCGAGAGGCCGCAGATGACACTTGTAGATGATCTTTGGTTATACGGGAGCATATATGGTTTGGTGGCTGAGAGAGAGCAGCGATGAGATACACAACTGCACTGCACGAGACTTAGCAGTGTGGCAGAGCGAGAGCGAGATCAGGGGGCGAGGAAGTGAGTGCGATTATTACGAGGTAGCTGCTGCTGTACACAGCACACGAATAGGTGTCTTACGAAGGCAAGCTAGCCCTGAGCTCATGCTGAGCACTGGCAGCCACCGACAGCACGCAGCGCCCAGCCCAGCAGTGCAGTACCACCAGCAGCACACACCGAATGGCACCTGGTACCATACAGTACCACCACGACCCACGAGCACCACACCACAGCACCACGTGCACCAGCACGGCAAAGATAGGGGGGGCACTTTGGTAGTAGGTGTCGAGGACCAGCCCCAAGACCTACGGTGGCTCGAGAGCGTTATGGAGAGGGAGAGCGGAGGCCCCGGTACTATCAGGATATTCTTGATGGTACCGGGCTGATTATCAGCCATATGCGGCACATAGAGCAGAGACCTCTCGGAGCCAGAGGTCTCAGGGAGGTGCAGCCACAGCCTAGTGGGTCCGCACAGTCACGAGGCGAGGCGAGAGTAGGACAGGACCAAGAGCGAGAGAGGCAGAAGAGGAGGTGAGAGAGCTGAGGGGTCCCTGCACATTTTTTGTATATTGGACATGGGCACCGGTCTGCGAACCAGTTGTGTTGATAGAGGCCTGCGTGCCTACATATTATTCATTTATTCATTCATTTATTTATTATACTGCGCCTCATGAGCCAAGCAGTCAGGTTATTGTTGATCCGGCTGCGAGCGAGTCTGTTTTTGATATGAGAGACCGGCCTGCGAGCCGTGTTGAGGTTTTTGACGGTTATTGCGGCCTGCGCGCCGGCTTTGTTGTATTATGAGATCACAGAGGCCCCGATCGGGACATTGTATATTTGAAACCTTGTATATATATATATATATATAGATATGATGTTTTGATCCACATGCTGTGTTTAAAAATGCGTTAAATGTTTTGTCGATGGTTTGTGATATTTGATGTATGATGAGTTGGATTTACATGGTGTTATATATTAATGATGTTGATGTCTTTTGTTGATGGGATGTATGTAGATATAAATGATGAGTTTAATTGACATGTTGTATTATGAAATGTTGTATGTTTTGTCGCTGATTTTATGAAAATGTATGTATGTAGCTGTTAAGTTGGATCCAAATGGTATATAGATTAATGGTTTTTGATATCGTTTGTTGATGATTTGTTTGTTTTGGTAATGTAGATAGATGATATGGATGAAATCGTAATGAGATGTGGATTTGATGAAAAGATTATAGCTATCGGTGTTGGTATGCAGGAAAAAGAGGCGGGCGCCTCCAAAAATTAGATAAAAAATAAAGAAAAGGACTATGTTTTGAAAAAGGTGGGTATGTGACCGACGTCGGTTAGCTAACCGATGTCGGTATAGTATAGACCGATATCGGTTAGGTAACCGATACCGGTTATTCCAAAATGAGATTTTTCTAAAAATAGAAAAGCGTAGGTGGCAACTGAAGTTCTTATTTTGAGAGGCATGCAAGATGTTAAATACGCGAATGCGACGCTGTTTTAACGACTGAGACAAGTAATTGCATGAGAGATTTGAGTGATAAGGAGGAAAGAGACAGGTAACGTGATTGTGGGCTGAGATCAAGAAGACAGAAATCCAAGCTATATTTGAAGAGGGTGGTGAGCATGGCTGAACGAGGAGAAGCATCCAGCAGGCATGGACGAGAGGGAAGACAAGTTCCACCGCAAGCTGCTGCAGCCCAAGAGGTAAACGATTTGGTTGTAATTTGGTGTTTGCATGTTTTGTGAATAGGAGGAGGGAGATTAAGTGGGTAGATATGAGAAAGAAAACGTGATAGCAAGGGTTATAGGTGAGGTGAGTGTTATGGGGTAGGTAATCAGGGGTTTCGGGTATGTCTGTGTATACAGAGAGGAATAAACGATCAATTTATTGTCGTAGGTGGTTGTTTAGGCAAGGTGTATGTAATTGACAGTGACCGATAGCGGTTAGGGATAACCGGTATCGGTTACTGAACCGGTACCGGTTATTTATAACCGATACCGGTTACTGGAGGAATTTCCAGAATGTGAAAAAAAAAAACTTTAGGGATTCGATGGATTGAATGGTTATTTGTTGTTGTGACGTATGCAGGCAGAGGCAGGGCCGAGGATGAATGATAGTGTACCAGCGCTGTTGTCACGAATCCGAGCGGATGTAACACCAGCTGAATGGACATTGATAAATCGTTTGGGGTTAAGTGGAATCCGCTATTATTCACGAATCGCACATAACCATGCTATGTTGCAGGCGTTGATTGAAAGATGGAATCCAGAGAAGAATACCTTCTATCTGCCAACAGGGGAGATGACAGTAACATTGGAAGATGTGTTCCATATTTTGAGACTCCCTATTACAGGAAAACCAGTATATCAGGCATTACCTAGCGTGGCGCGGGGAGCGATAACAGCAGTATTTGGTCCATACGCACGAGATTTGACACAACGAGGTTTGACATTCACATATGGGATAATGTATGCAGCACACCCTGAGGAGACAAGGTTAGCAGTGATATTAATGATAGCGGTAGGGTATTATGCATTACCGAGGGCGGATGGGGGAAGATTTCCAAAGGCATTGATGTGTGTTATTTGGGAGATGATAGAAAGGAACGTGACTTTTGCATGGGCACCTGCATATTTGGTGGAGTTATACAGGGGTTTATGGGCTTGTAGGTGAAATCACAGGACGACACTGGATTGTTCATACTTATTACACTGTTGGGCCTATGAGCACATTGTTTGTGTGCGACCAATAGGCCGACCCATCCAGTCAGGAGAGACCGGAGTACAGAGGTTGGGATTCAGACGATGGGTCCAGTCAGAACAAGAGGCAAGATCCCATGTCGTGACGGGTGACATTGAGTATTACAGGCAGGTATGGGAGAGGGTGATGATTGCGGATATCTGTTGGAGGCCTTACGGGAACTATATGGTAACAGAGAACATAGCTGAGGAGTTGAGGGGTGTAGAGCGATTGAGGTGGATCGCGGGGCACAGACCAGGTGAGTATGAGAGGATTCCTCTAGATCGCGTGTGGCGACAATTTGGATTTGTGCAGGATATACCCCTGGCTTATAGACCATATATGAGGATCGACGCCGAGGCAGCATTCTCACCTCCCCGGCCAACACCTCCAGAAGGGCCAGAGGAGATAGCAGCCGATCGCAGGGTAATGGATGCAGGAACGACAGAGGCCTATAGGTTATGGTGGGTAGCAGAGCTGCGAGGTGTACGTGATCGCCCGACATAGCTGTGATTACAGCAGAGAGAGATCGTCTGCAGAGTTTAGTTCATCAGCTCCAAACGCAGATGAATGAGACAAGAGGATTGTTAGTGGTTGCGGAGTCACGGGCGGAGAGACTAGAGGCTGGATTCCTCCATGCGAGAGGGCGTATTCATATGTTACAGGAGAGATTGGTAGATCAGTGGGCGGTACCAATAGCCGTGGTACCTTTGAGGATAGAGAGGCCTGGCGAAAGGCGTCGACGATCACGATCATCACCTGGTTCGGGATGAGGCGTGAGGGTCTAAATAAATGTTAGCAAGGTATAAGAATAAATAAGGATGCCGACCTGCGTGTCGATGATAGAGAAGATGTATTTGTTTAACATCTAAATAAGACTGAATATGTATGTTGATTTGAGTTATGATAATAATAAGAATGTTTGCGTTGTGATTTTTGGTGTTTTGAAAAAGGATAAAGAGGAATGTGATTAAATAGAAATACACAAAAATATTTATATTTACCACACATGATAGGTTATGGTAGGGGATGGTCGAGCTAACCTTGGGAGACCCCATGTCTCCGAAGTGCTGCCTACATAGCCCATTGCACAAAGCAAGGAGGGGCCTCAGACCGATGTAGTTCTCCCTTAGGACCAGGGAGAGGTGAATTTAGGCAATTTGGTATGGTTTAGGCAATTGGTTGGTTGGTAAAAATATTGATATTAATATTGGTAAGGTAAGGTTGTTGGTGTTGGTAATGAATTGGTGATGTTGTAAAAGGTATAAGGGAAGCGAAAGTTAGCCTACCCAAGTAGAAGGGAACCATGTCCTGATTAAGATCAACACACAATCCTAGATGCGAGGCAAAGAGGAAAGAGTGCTCCGTAGGTGAAAAGAGCTAAACAAACCACACAACGTAGAACGAGCTTGAAGCCCTAGGTACCGTGCATAGACGAGAAGTCAATAGGTGAAAAGAGTTGTATGATCACAATATATCGGGTGTACATCACGTCCCTTGAGTTGAAACAAATGGTGAGGTGAGGTGGATGATATAACGGAGGTACAGAGAACTTGTTACAAAGCGAGTGTTACGGCGAAAGAGAACCTACCCTAAATAGACAAGTCCATGACTCAAAAGTTCTTTTGAATGAGGCTTTTATTTTCTGAATATAAGTGATCGATGCGGGAAGTCTACTGAGGATATTGATTGTACTATTCTTGAGGTCTTCACAAAGCTGATCAATGCGAAGCTTCGATAAAGGCCGATGTATATAGCTGTCCTTCGAGGGCAGCGATCTATTTATAGTAGCAGATATGATTTTAGTGCATAGCTGTCCTTCGGGGGAGCAGTCTATATATAATAGCAGCAATAGTTTGGCATATAGCTGTCCTTCGAGGGAGCAGTCTATATATAAGGTAGATAGCTAGATGTCCTTTTGACGTGAAGCATCTAGTTTTTGTAGGAAGTTTGACTCAAGAAAATCCCATAAGAATACGGCTTATTTTAATACTTTGAAGTCATGGACTAGACTAAAAAGGGAAGGCATTGCTGAGGTGAAGTGAGAATCAAACTATGTGAGCTTGATTTTTATTATGAGGTGTAGGAAACAAAGTGTATGTGGTGGTAAGTGAGCTCAAGGGATGAGTGGCAGGTAGATAAGAAGTGATATAACACTAAATTCAACAGTAGAATGGTCGAAGATGCAAGGCATTAAGGGGTTCAGGCTCAGGTTTACCATTAAGCGAAGCTAAACGATAAGTGCCTGATCCATAAGTGTGAGTGATTATATAAGGCCCAATCCAATTAGGAGCAAATTTTCCACGTTTGCTCTTTTCTAGTTTGGTTACATGTTGATTCTCTTTGAGGACAAGATCACCAACCTTAAAGGTACGCTCATGAAGTCACTTATCATAAGCACGCTTGATACGTTTTTGATAGATTTGGAGGTGATCAAGAGCTGTAAGACGACGCTCGTCAAGAAGCTCCAATTGGGCTAACCGCTCTTGGCGGAAATCATCGTTGGTGAGAATATCCTGAAGAGATATTCTAAGGGAGGGTATTTGTACTTCGAGAGGCAGGACAGCCTCGGTACCATATACCAAAGAAAAGGTGTGGCATTAGTGGAGAGTACGAATGCTAGTACGATAAGCCCAAAGGGCAAAGGGGATGTGATCGTGCCAATTTCTTCCGGATTCATTGACAACTTTCATGAGGATTTTGGTTAGGGTTTTATTAGAGGATTCAGCTTGTCCATTTGCTTGTGGATAGTAGGGTGATGAGAAGTGAGTTTGATACCAAAGTTATCGCAAAGGTCCTGCAACAACTTGTTTTTGAAAGATTTTCCATTATCATTATCGAGGCGATGAGGAACACCAAAAGCGACGAGATAATGTGGTGGTTAATGAACTCTACAATTTTTTTCTTTTTTAGTTGAAATGAGTGGAATAGCCTCCACCCATTTTGTGTAATATTCGGTTGCTGTGATAATCCATCGGTGACGTTGCGAAGAGGACGGATGAATCTCACCAATAAGGTCTAAACCCCATTGTGAGAAAGGCCAAAGATCTCGGGCGACCTGTAGTGGGTGGCTAGGAGTATGTTGAAGGTTGGCATGTTGTTGACACATAACACAACGCTTAACATATTCGTAGCAATCGTTATTGAGAGTAGGCCAATAATAACCTAGGCGAAGGATTCGTTTGGCCACGGCAAGGCCGCTAAAATGTCCGCCACAAATACCGTCATGGACTTGTTGGATGGTATGGGTGACCTCCGCACCGGTGAGACATCGAAGGAGGATGCCATCAAAGCCACGTTTATAAAGGAGTCCCCCCATAACAACATAACGAGAAACACGTTTAAGAAACACGTGTTTGCCGGTACTAGTAAGGTCAGATGGGAGAACAGAGGTTGTAAGGTAGTCGTGGAATTGGTGATACCAAGTATCCTGTGAATTAGCAGACACATTATTTATCGTACAAACAACCGGGGCTGAATAAGATGGGGCAAAGAGTTGTTGGACCAAGACGAAAATGTCAGAGTCAGTTGATGAAGCTGGAATTTGCGAGGCTAAGCAAGCCATAGTATCCGCAAATTTGTTAGTGGAGCGGGGAATGGTTTGGATAGAATAGCGAGTAAATAAGGCTAGAAGTGAATCCACGTAGTGTTTGTACTTTTGAAGTTCCTCATTTTTGCATTGGTAGATGCCCATAACTTGATTGACTACCAATTGAGAGTCACCAAAAATATTGATAGATTTGATACCTAAGTGTAACGCAACTTGGAGACCCAGAACAAGGGCCTCGTATTCCGCTGTATTATTAGTGCAAGGGAAATCGAGTCGGAATGAGAGAGGCATAGGCTCAGCGTCGAGAGGAATGAGAACAACGCCGGCTCCTCCGCCGCGCTGGCATTTGGATCCATCGAAGAAGAGGGTCATTGGATACGACTCCTCCCTGAGTGAAAGAGTGGCGATGAGTTCGTCGGGGAATGTAAAATTGGTAAATTGTTCCCCTGGTAAAGGGGCTTCCGCAAGTTGGTCTGCGATGGTTTGTCCTTTGATTGATTTCTGGTGGACAAACTCAAGGTCGAGGTCGGCGAGGAGCATGAGCCATCTGGCGATGCGTTGGTTTAGATGAGGTTTGGCATACATGTAATGGATGGGGTCCGTGTTGGTGATGATGAAAGTTTTGTGATTCAGAAGGTAGTGTCGGAGTTTGGTGGCCACGAATGATAGGGCTAGGCACAACTTTTCTACATGTGTATACCTAGTCTCATAGTCCACCAAAGTACGACTTATATAATAAACGGCTTGTTCTCGATTCTCAGAGTCACGATGTGCAAGCATGGCCCCTACAGCGTGGTCGGTGGCGGAAAGATAAAGGTAGAAAGGGCGGTCGTCCTGGGGTGGGATAAGCACGGGTGGCTGCAAGAGATAAGCTTTGAGAGCCTCAAAGGCTTGGTGGCACTCTTCACTCCATTGAAAGTCAATGTCTTTTTTAAGGAGGTGATGGAAAGGTTGACATCGATCCGAGAGTTGGGAGATGAAACATCGGATAGATTGGAGCTTACCTTGTAAACTACGCAATTGTTTAAGATTGGTAGGTGGGGGCATTTCTAGAATAGCTTTGACTTTAGATGGGTCGACCTCAATGCCACGCAGAGAGACAATAAAGCGAGAAGTTTTCCCGAAAGGACACCAAAGACACATTTCTTTGGTTGAAGACGGACAGAATATTGTAACAGGCGGTCAAAAATAATGGTTAAAACATCGAGATGTTCACTGCGATGTTTAGATTTGCCAAGAAGATCATCGACGTAATCTTCAAGGATAGTGTGCATAATGTCATGAAAAATGTAGGTCATAGCCCGCTGATAGGTTGCACCAGCATTCTTAAGGCCAAATGGCATTACACGGTAACAGAAGGTTCCCCAAGGAGTTATGAAGGTAGTTTTATGTTGATCGGCGGGTGCAACCAAAATTTGGTTGTATCCTGAAAAGCCATCCATGAGAGAGAGCATCTCATGGCCTGCAGTGAGATCAACAAGTTGGTCAATACTAGGTAGGGGGAAGTCATCCTTAGGGCAAGCGAGGTTGAGATCCCAGAAATCCGTGCATATCCGAAGTCCCCCCGTCGCTTTAGTGATAGGTACGATGTTAGAAATCCATTGAGGATAGTCAATAGGCAGAATGAAGGAAATAGAAAGAAGTCGTTGAAGCTCCTCTTTGACCAAGAGGGCAATGCGTGGATGCATTTTTCTCAATTTCTGTTTAATTGGTTTGGAATCGGGTTTCAGTGTAATGTTATGGACGGCAATGTCAGGATCAATTCCTGGCATGTCAGCGTAGGACCAAGCGAAAGCTTGGTTGCGAGCATGGAGAAAGGTAGTAAAGGTGACTTGTTCTGATGCGTTAAGGGATTGTCGATCTTCACAATGTGAGGATCCTCCTCCGTGTGGATGTTGATTTCAATAGTAGATTCATTCAGCATGGTTTGAGTTTCAGATGGTAAGGCGCGTTGAATATAAGAGTCATCCGCGCCAAGGTAAGTGAGGATGGAGTCATCATCCTGGCATTCAACAACGTTAATTGAAGGTGAGTCCTCTTCAATCATGTCTGGATACAGAAGGGGGATAGAAGAGGTGTCCTCATTATCGCGTTGATAAGTGAGAGGACCTAGGAAGATAGCATTTATGAAAAAAAAAAGTTAGGAGGGATAGATTCAGGATCTATCGACTCTGTGGGTGACAAAGGCAAAATGGGTGATGATGGTTCGGTAGGGGTGACGTCGTTGTCTTCTAGAAGACAACTGACATGAGGTTCCTTCGGTGTAAGTGTTCCGAAATCCGAGACCACTACGATCATTGTGCTTGCGTGTAGTTACGGGGATGATTGTATGTCGGCCTTGTTCATAAAGACCAAAACCAAAGCCTTTCCAAGCACAGCGAGTCAAGAAGGTGAGGGCGAAACGACGATTTGTCAGGTATTGAAAATCGGATTGGAAAGGAACCACACCAAGAGGGGGCTCAGGGGCAACGGAAGATGCGTCGACACCCCCATATGTTAGGTTAGTGCGGCAGTGAGGTGGTCCGTAGGGGATTACTTCCCCCACACGACGGTCATAGGTAGGATGTGCATGTACCTGTCCGTACTCCTGTGGGGTATGGAAAGAACTAACGTTATATAGGCGATACTCCCCCAGCGTAAGGCGTTGAAAAACATCTACTAAGGGGTCTGCGGTTGGGATATTAGCTGCAGGAAGGGAAGTGGTTTTTGCGACAGTGGTTTCATTTGAAGGTGTAGGTGCGGTTGAGGTGGATGGTTGAGGCACATTTGAAGAGGATGGTTGGGTTGAATGAATGGGTGTCTTGATTGGTACAAGCACATCATTAGGGCGGTATAACATATTGCAGGTTTTAAAGGGGGGAGGATCAGCTTTTACGGTGTAGGACTTCCCCTCGTATTCAAATTTTATGCATCTATGTAAGGTTGAGGGAACGCATCCCATAGCCCGGATCCAAGGGCGACCTAGCAATATATTGTATTGGAACTCTCCCTCAAGGACATAGAAGAGTTCGGGTAAAGTACGTGGTCCTACACGAATGTTAAGGATCACGGTGCCTAAGGTAGAGGTAATAGCATCATTGAATGACCGCAACATGATGGGATTGGCACACATGTAGCTAGAAGGGATATTCATTTGTTGGAAGGATTTTGAAGAGATGATGTTTAGGCTAGCGCCCCCGTCAATCATAACATGACGTACCGAATGTCCCGGACGTAAGCTGAGATGAAAAGAGCAGGGTCAGGATCTTCTGTACCAAAGTCAACAATTTCATCTTCGGAGAAACTGACTGCAGCAGCTTGTTGTACAGAGACAGAAGAAGTTGGGGCAGTGGATTGTTTGGTGAGAGAAGCAACGTGATTGGGTGTAAGAATGGAGGTAACAGGTAGGGTTTCATTAGGTAAGACCTCGATCCCTTGAAGAATTTCAACGAGAGCTTGTCGATGAGATTCAGAAGTCTGAATTAGATCATAAAGTGTCATTTTTACGGGTGATTGGTGAAGCTGTTTGATCATGGCTCGATGGGCAACTCCATTAGAGATGGGGTAAGCGGGTCCACGAACAACCACTTTGGGTGGTGGTGCGATCGGGATGGTGGAAGGAGAAAGAGAGGACGCAGGTGTGCTTTCTTTTGCTTTCTCGTTATTTTTCTGCGCTCGAGTAGCAACACTAATCATATTAATCTCGTAGACCTGAGATGAGGAAGATGGTTGGGATAAATCATGGTCTTCAAGAGGTGGGGTTGTAATAATGATAGATCTTGGTGAGGCGGGGACAGATGGTATAGGAGAGGGAATTGAAGCTAAAGGTCTCTCCCTTCGTAAGTTGTCTTTCTTAACCTTTCTATCTGAGAGAGGTGACTGACGAAGGATGGTTTTTAAAGCTTTGCATCCCTCCACATCATGTCCTAGTGTGCGGTGATAAGCGCAGATTTTAGACTCATCATAACCTATAGGTCGAGGTTTAGATGGGTCATAAGGTCTAAGTGGGGGTAGGGAAATGGTCGCATTCTCCACCAACATAGCAAGGATTTTGGCGTAAGATCCTTTGAGTGGGTCAAAATCGGAGGAGGATGAGGGCATTGGTTGTGCGGGTTTTGGTAATGTTTGGGCATGGTTGGTTCGTATGGGTGGTGGTTTAGCCAAGGGGTGTTGACACGTGGTTTTCACTAAACGTGGTTTCTTTGGCGCAGGAGCTACGTTCAGCTGGTTAGATGATGAGGCTACAGATGACGTGGTAGCGGGGAACAACCACGGAGAAAGGGGAGTGACAGAAAATAAATCCTTTGATGATGGAGTTTGTTTAGGGTTGATGGGTGGACAGGATACGTGGGGTGACAACGTTGATATATCCTTTGATCTCTGTATGGGTGTAGGAGGCGTAGGTTGTTTTGAAGAAAACGCAGGAGGTATGATATATTGATGCAAGGTGGAGGGATGAGGTCCCAATATGGAAGGTAGGTGTGACGATGATGGTTTTGATTGTGATAGAGGCACGGATGGAGTTTGTCTCCTAAGTGGCGGGGCGGCTTTATTTTTGGATAAATCTAGTCGCTTAGGCGGGTGTGTTAGGCTGGGTATTGGTGAGGTCCCAAGTGTAGGGGAAGATTTGGTTAGGTTAATAGAGGTGGATGAGATACTTGGTAGAGATTCGGGGGATGAAGATGAGGACATAGGCATTTTGAGTTTCTGTAAACACTTCGGGTATATGGTAGAGGTATCTGGATCGGTCATCTGCATTTGAGTAGAATAGGGGGTACTCAAACGTTCCCATAGGACTCGTCTATCTTCTGGAGAATAACAGTCTTCAGGCGTGAATTGTAAATTTTGTACGGAAGAAAGACGGGTTGTGATTCCAGTCCACTGTGGGTGTGATACAGGGGGTAGATGAGGCACTGTATCAATAGATGTTAAGAGGTCGACTGGTCGTTGAAAAGATTTAGGCGATGAAGAACTAATAGGCAGGAGGGCATGTTTGAGAGGGTCTGTTATGGTTAAAGAATTCGGTGATGTCGGTGCGAGAGATTTCTCATCTAAGGATGACAAAAGGAGTGGCGAGCCTTCCTCTTGTGCAGCAAGAGCGGTAGGAGGAGACGTTTGGGAAATAGATAAGTTAGATAACATCCGTTCGCAGTCTTGTAGGGATGTGGTATAAGAAGACTCATCGATGAGAAGAAAAGTCTGGGCAGTTAACTCCTTTATGGGTAAAGGAATGATTTCACCTTGGTTTGATGGTGGTGAAGGAGGTTCGGGCCCCTGCGTTAGTGAAGAGGCTTGATTCAAAATTTTCTCGATAGAGGCTTTTGGCTGGGAGTCGAAGACTGCATGGATCTCATGAACACTTTCCTCGGCTAAGATATCCTGGTTTATGTTACTGTTAGAAGAGTGATTTGGGAATGGTTTGTTGAATATTTTCAGATTTCGGTTGGCAGGGGCATTAGGGTTATCGAGGGTTATATCACCTGCGTCAACCATTTCCTGCACTATGTTTTTCAACATCTTGCAGTTTTCATGACTATGTCCTTTTACGCGGTGAAAGTTACAGAAGTCATTTTCTTTGTACCAGGAAGGTATAGCGCGGGTGGAATCAAACCCGGAGTGGGGTTTAACAGGAGGCAAGGTGATAGCTCCGGCTTTGAGCAATTTTTCCAAGATGACACCATAAGTTTCTCCCAAGGGAGTGTAATTGATGGGCTCGGCTTTGTACTTATAGGTGGTTTTTGGTGGGGTATTAGACGGTGTTTGAGATTTGACCATCACCGCGTGGACAGCTCCTTTTGATTTCGAAGAAGTGGATGCGTGAGGAGGGGTGGTGTTTGGCTTATTGGTAGAATCTGGAGTTCGGAAATTGGGGTTTTTGTTGCGCAACCGCAATTTCTCTTCTTCTAAGGCTCGAATTTCTAATTTCTGAGCCATGGTAAAGGCCTCATCAAATGTACGGAAAGTTTGAATTTGGAGGGTAGGAGAGATGTGCTTAGCGCAGGCCCGCGTAAAAAGTTCGATAAGTTCAGCCTGAGGCAAGGCATATGTAAGTTGGTTGATAAGGCCACGCCATCGTCCAACGAAATCTGCGATAGATTCGTCTTCGAATTGTCGGATGGCATAAAGGTCGGTGATAGATACTTTCTTGGCAATGTTAATGGAGAAATGATCCAAGAAAGATTGGGCTAGTTGGTTAAAAGAGAAGATTGAGTGTTGGGTTAAAGCATCTTTGTACCACTCAACGTGGGTCTGATAAGGACATGGGAAAGGTGCGGAGTAACAAGGCATCATCATGAGCAATCAAATAACAAGCATGTCTAAATGATCGCAAGTGTTGTTGAGGATCCTCTTTACTATTAAAACGAGTAAATTTCGGCAACTCCCATTGAGGAGGATATGAATGAAGGGGGACAGAAGGGTGAATAGGCTCCCGACAAACTTGCTCGTATGTCAAGGCGCTACGACTTCCTGAAACAGAAGCCTCCAGATTATGCATTTTGTCCATCATTTGTTTGATGAAATCTGTGGTTGGATGAGATGAGGGTGCGGTTGTGGTAAACGGAGGCAAATTGGGCCAAGGGCCTCCGCTAGACAATGGTGGGGTTAAGTGTTGATAAGGTATGGAGGATGAATATGTTGAGGCGACCGAATAGGGATGTCCCATATAGGATGTTGAGGTCACTGGATACGTGTATGGGAATGAAAAGGTAGGCGGAGCTTGAGAAGGAAAGCTCGTGTGGATAGGTGGCAGAGAGCAAGTCATGAACGGAGCGGTCTGCAAGAGAGATGAGGTAGGGGCAGTCGGTGGTAGTGATATGTGGGGTCCAAGATTAACCAAAGGAAAGCTAATCTGTGTCGTATGAACCTCTGAAGCCATCGGATTGGGAGACGGGGCTAAAGATGCGGGAAGCAAGGCGGTGTCATCAGGCGGAGTGGGAGCTAAATGAGCAGCTATACTAATAGGCATACCAACAAGGAGCTGACCATCGGGTGTACGGTCAGGGGCATGAGACAAATAGTATTGTACAGCACTAGGATTAGCATCCAGAAACTTGGCAAAGTCCTTATCTCCCACAGGAATTTTAGGAACCTCGCTGGTATCCGTAGGATTCCCCACAGAATGTGAAGGGGGTGATTCAGGCAAAGAAATAGAGCAAGCATGTGAAACCATGGCGGCGGCTTGCTTTCGAGTGATAACAACCATGGACAGGAGTTCACAGCAGGGTTTCAATCTGTCAGGAACAGAAACAAACTCAGACTGGTAAAATTGGTAGGTTGCTGGTTTGTCAGGAACTGGAAAAGACAGTAACCGATATCGGTCTGATAACCGATGTCGGTTATACTATAGCCGACGTCGGTCAGGTAACCGATGTCGGTGTAATAAGACTGGTATAAGAAAATATAAGAAGCTGCTGATTTGCTCAGTATATTTATCAAATTGTTCTAAGGTAATCACAGAAGACAGTGTATAACAGAGAAAACAGAACTGAAAAACAAACAAGATGCACACGCAAATCCAGAGACTAACCCTAGGGTCAATTTTAATTATTGTGGGCTTATGCCTTTAGACGCGGAATGATGTCAATCCTAAACAAAAGACTTAGGGGAAATGTCAAGTTTGTTTTGGCTCATAAGGTTACCTCAATCGGGCGGAGGAATACCGCGGAAAAGGGGGGATGTTTGAGCTGTTGAGTTAATTGTGAAGTGATTCGGTATGTGTTGTGCAGTGAAAGTAAGATTAATTTCTTGTCAATACCATGGATATCACCCCCACGTGTACGACCTGTTACTTAATCTACGTTCACTAGAATTGAAAACAGCAAGCAGGAATGCAATGCACGTGTTTTAAACCCAAATCGAAAATTATGTTCGATGAAGCAAAAGAGATGACTTTCACTAATGCAAGATGTAAAAGCAAAGCAAGTTCTTTTACCGAAATTATACAAAGCCTTGTGAATATCTTTAGAAGAATAAAACAGCAAGTATGCTCCCTATATGAAAGCAAGCAAGAAATAAAGAAACCCAAAATGGTCCCACCGGGCGTGCCAAAATGTTTCGCTCGGAATGTTTCGGCTTCTGGGAATAGAGTTGCTTCTATCCTTTCATTCCTTTTAGAAACAGATAAGGGTTAGGGCTAGGAGGAATACCTGTTGAATGTCGAGATGGTGTGCGCGTACCGTAGAGAAAGATCAGGCTGACTGCGAAGAACTCCTTTTTGTCTTGGAAGGACTACCTGCAAATAAGAACACAAGACCACAAGATTTTGATTAGACAATAAATGAGGAAACTGCCTTGGGCCCAGGAAATATAAAACTTCCTTTCGAAGGTGGTCAGTTTCCCTGCTAATATGAATTAACACCAAAGACTGTAAAATATCAATTAAGTTGCTTTGTTGAAACAGGTAGGGGAAAGGCTGATTTCTGGTTTTGAACCACAATAACCGATGCGGTTCATCGATAACCGATATCGATCGGTAGGGTCTAGGATCTGTGGGTTAGTTGTGTTGTGGGGTGGTTGTTGTTGTAGGGTAGCTGTGTTGTTTGTAAGGCTAGTATATGGGTGATATTAGGTAATGAGGTGATGAGAAGTAAATGAAGGATAGTTAGATGCAATATGTTGCCGGGTAGTGGATCTAGGAATGGATTTGTGAGGACTGTGATTCAAAATTCTAAGAAGTATTATTAAAAGGACATGCAAGATGTAACTTACTAGTTATTGACGAAGATGCAGGTCCAAGAACTCTGATGACAAAGGCAGAACTGAGGTAGGATGGCCTGACACACAGAAGATGAGATATCTCCCTCCCGATGATCAGCTGAGTATCACAGGGCTCTGGTATCCAGTTGCAGTCTTGGGCTTGATCTCCTTTGCTGCAAACTCTTCTTGTCTCTTCACTTGTCTCTGCTCAGCCAAGTAAAGATCCGGATTCTCTTGATCGCTCCTGATGCTCTCTATCGATCCAAAAATCCTTCGACCTCTATTTTTGGTTTGGGGAGCCCATTTACAGGGAACCGATGGCGGTTACGTAACCGACGGCGGTCGAGTAGGAACCGGTATCGGTAAGGAAAAAGCAGGCTATTTTTAGTAAAATAGCCCACTTTCCCTGCTTTTCTCCCGAGAGATTAGTTGCGGGCTTGGTCAAGTGACTAGAAGGTCGGTTTGGGTGCGAGAAAGGGGTCATTAGTCATGGGTGTAGGTGTGGACCAAGTTATAGGTCTTAATTAGGTTAGTTTAGGGTTAGGACTAGGTCATGATGAGGTGGCAAAATGAGGTGGCAAGTAAGGTGATGTGGATTTATCAATTACAAGGTAATTAATAAATAATTGTGTAAGGTTTAGGTGATGAGGTTAGGTTGCGAAATGAGATGCGGGTCACAAGGGGTCGTAAGACACAAATTTGGTATCTACAGTGTCCATGGGCACCGGGAACGGCAGAGTGCAGAGGGGAAATTGGGAACTTTTCCCAAAAGGATTGCGCAGGGAAAAAAAGTAAAGGAAAAGCCCGCGCCCAATAGGATCGTGCCACGTGGCACCAGAGCGGGAGCGGGGAAAACTTGGGAATTTTTCCCAAAGCAAAATCAAAGAAATTCCAAAGGGAAAATTCCACCCCTCAAGTGTGAACCAATGGAATCTCACCACGTGTCCATGTGGCGGTAAAAAATATAGGAAAGGCCCGTAGGTAAAAATACAGAAAGGCCGCGAGTAAAAATACAGAAAAGCCCGCAACCAATGGGGTTTCACCACGTGTCCAAGTCGAAAAATGGTCAAAAAGTGATGGAAAAATTTAGGAGGAAATGCCCGCGGTGAATCACCTGCTGCCACGTGTCCTCAACTCATCGGCCCGGTGGGGATTTTTGGAAAATTTTCCAATGGCCAAAATGAAGGAAAATAAAGTGCAGAGGGCCCACGTCCAATCAGAACATGCCACGTGGCACCTGGAACGGTGGAGCACGGGAATTTTTGGGAAATTTTCCCAAATGCAAAAAAGGTGGAAAATTTCAAAAAATTGCCCGCCAATCCGTTTTGGCCCTGTTTTGCCCTAAAATTTCAAATGGCCATAACTTTCGATCCAAAGCTTGGTTTTCCACGTTCTTTATATAAATGGAAATATGGTGAAATTATCTACAAGATTTTGGGGTCATTTTTGTATTTTGATCGATTTTGAGAGAGAAAATTGAAAAATACCTCTAGCACGTGGTCATGAGCAGAAATGACGTTTCAACCACCATTTTTAATGAAGAATGGCTCGCATTCTCTCCCAGCATGGCGAAAAATGTCAAGGGATGGGCCTGTAAGGATGCCCATGTTGTGTTACTACATTTTTGGTCAGTGGTTGAAGCTCTCCTATGTTTTCTATGCATTTCTCTCTCCTGGGGTCATTTTTGCACTGTAAAAGCTCAGAATGGGCTCATTTTTTAAAAGAGGAGACACTTTTTCAGCTCTGCAACTTCCCTTTTCTTCCTTTTTGGCAGAATTTGTGGAAATTTTTACCTTTCCATGCAATACAACACCCCTTTTGCCTCTTGGTCACTGTAATGCATTGTATTGGATCTGGAATGATAATGTATGCTCTGTGATTAAAATCCCTCAATCCTTTCATATATCTACCATTGTTTCCTGATCTTTCATTACATCTTGAGAAATTTGTGCATGCTTTGTGCTGTGTTTTCTTATGGATTGTGTATGTATTGCAGTATTAGGTGTCTGCTACTCCTTTGGTGCATCACCTCATTAGCATTAGTCTCATTTTTCTTGCATTCCCTATCTTTGTCCCCTTGGAATTTAGAGTAGGAACTAGGAATTTAAACCTCTACAACTTGTAAGTGATATATCTGATCAGGGGAGTTGAGGAACCAGCCTCTAATCTGGAGATTCCTCTCCCATTTTTCAAGTCCCACACTTGGGGAGAGGATTCAATGTTGTGCAATCACACTAGATGTCCAAAATATCAAACTAGAAGTCTGATCAACATCCAGGGGTGTTGCTGATTTGCAACAACAATAGTTGCTCTATGGGCAGATCGAATAACACCTAAAAAGGCCATTAGGGTTTCACCTTTCATGCTTGTATATGGAAGGGAAGAAAATTTGCCACTTTCCTTGGAAATGCCTTCCCTGGATTTGGCTTATCGGCTTGAAGTTATGGAGGATGAGGCCTTAATAGTGAGGTTTTCAGAACTCATGGAACTAGAGGAGATTTGAAACACTACCATGCATACGTTGATAGAGCATCAGGCTCATGTTAAGAAATTATTTGACAAGAAATCCTCTGATAGGTTGTTCAGGGAATGGGATTTGGTTCTAAAATGGGATGAAGATCGCACCAAACTAGGCAAGCACACCAAGTTTGATGCTCTCTGGAGCGGGCCCTATGTTATTACAAGTTGCAAAGAGGTAAATTCATTTTTCCTATTCAGACTCAATTGAGAATAATTTCCCATTCATGTGAATGGGATACACCTCAAAGATTACTTTTGAGGAGGTTCCAACCTGTACAATTTTTATTTTTTTTTCCTCCAAGTGATTTGCACATTGTTTTTCTTTTCTTTTCTTTTGCTTGCATGTTTTTTTGTTTTGGTTTTGGTTTTTAGACTCCTTTGCCTTGGTTTTCTTAAAGCTACTTGGTCTAAAAGCTTAGCAGGTAATTTTTCCCGAAGATCACCAAAAATTTTAACCATTTAACCTACCTAGAAGAAGACTATATGTTGGAGTAATTTTTTTACGAAATCCTCACACGGTGAATTTTTACTAAAGTGAGAATCTGAAAATTTTCAATTTTCAGACTTCGGAGTTTTTTCTCTTTCGGAGTTTTTAAGCTCAGTTTCAAAATTTCATTTGAAATTTTCCAAAGTTCGAAACTCCAAAAGTCTGAATTTTCAGACTTTAGGGTTTTCGGGTTTTGGGAATTTTGGCTCATTTTGTTTAAATACCTCTTAGACTTCTGAATTATTAATTTCCAAAATCCAAATTTTTGGACTTTCGGGTTTCAAGTTTTCGAGTTCTCTCGAGTCATTTTTAGGATTTTCACTTGAAGTTTTCTGAAGTCTGAATTTCTGAAAGTCCAAATTTTCAAACTTTCAGTTTTCGGGTTTTAGACTTTTCAATCACCAATTCGTCTTTTTGCTTCCCATTTTCCAAAGTCCGAAATCCTGAATTTTCAAAATTTCAGGATTTGGAACTTCAGAGATTTTGGTGTAATTAATTTTCACCTACCTCCATATGGATTAGATTTTTACCATTAATATTGGGATTTCTATTTAAACTCAGATTTTTACTTGTCATTTTTACCTGACACATTCGCTCTGACATTCCATTCTTGTACTTTGTGACATCTTTTTCAAGGTATGTTTTTGTTTAATTTTCTTTTGGTTTTAGGTATTTTTCCTACTTTTCCTCCTCATTTGGGTTTTGCTTTTGGTTTCCCTCTGCGTTTTTTGTGATGTCATCTATTTGGTTCACCATGTTTTGTTTTTTGGGTTTCCTCCAGGTTTTCGAGTTTGTTTAAAAGATTATTTTAGTCCTCTCGTACTTCCTTTCATTTCTCATTTTCTAGCTTGGTGATTTAACTTTTTATTTGCAGTTTATTCAAGAAATCATTCGAAATAATTATTTGAAAAATTCATTTTGGAGAATTCCTTTGGGAGATCACAAGGCTGGGAAAATCATTTGGAGAACTCCTTTAGCAAAAATCTTCAAAGTTTTTCAATTTGGAACCTTCTCATTTAAGATTTCAGAGAACTCTTTTTTTAATTTCAGAGAATTGTTGCTTTCGGGTTTTCGGACTTCTTGTTTGTGGAATTTGAGATCTATTGTTTTGGAGAATTGTTGATTTTGGGTTTTGAAGATTTCGGTTCGGGAAACTCTTTCGGAAAAGTTATTTTGGAAAAATTCATTTCAGATATTTCTTAGGAGTTTTGATTTGAAGTTTCAGTTTGGGAAACTCTTTTGGGGATTTTGATCGATGATTCTTTTTAATTTTTCAGTTTGGAATTTCATATTTTTCTTGTTTTCAGGTTTTTAGAATTTCTACGACATTCAGCTCCCAAAACATAGGTTTTGATGTTTGCCTCCACTTCAAAGGAAAAGAGAAGATGAAGTACACATTTCTTGGGGTTGCTCCCCAATCCTGCTTGACCTCTGACTTAGGAAATATGGGACACTGATCTAGGAAAAATTGATCTTCCCGAGTTCTAGGAAAGATTAAAGGCCCCAAACAAGAAGCCATGGATGCAAGCCATCTATGACAGTGGTCTTGCCCTTGCCACCAGTTTTCCCACATCTGTGTAATGCCCAAAGTTTGTCTTAGCTGCAGCAGCCCACTATAACGAGGACTCCATGTCAATAAGGGATAGTGATGATAAGGTGGTGATCCGTTTGGACCCATATTTCTTCGAGGACTTGTTTAAACTTCCATATGTTCAAGATTATGCCACAATTTCACCTGAAATAGTAGTGGAACACTGGGATAAAAAAGAAGAAGTATGCTCAAAGGTTATGATGAAATCCTATCTGACTAAGAATTTCACCAAGTTACCCAAAACTATACATCGATCAAATTTTATTCAGGAGGTCAATGATCTCATTGTGCTTCTAAGCGAGTTTCAGGTCTTCCTTCTACAAAGGAATTCTAGGAATGGATGTTCTTGTACATAGAAACTATCAAGAAGAATGATGAGTTTATCTGATGGGGGAGCATATTAGTAAAGAACATTCGCTATCAATTGGGTAAAGTGTCAGAAATGAAGACTTTCTACATGACATATTTCTGGTATATGTGGCTGCTACTATGGGAGATTTTACGGGATTGAATACTAGGGGTGTTCGCAGTAACCTCCCATATATATGATTTTTATGCCTAACTCACTCTAGACAAGGGGAGCAAGAATTTCCGAAGAGTTAATGACAATTTCTTCGATGTTTTCCTCTGTCATTTTGACAAAGAACTATATAATCGGGGTTTTCCACTGAGGCTTTCCAAGAGGTGTGAGAATGGGGAGAAATATACTTTTAGTTTCACACATTCACCTACATTCGCATTCTAGGTTTCATAGCACCCCAAACAAGTTTCCAAGGTTCCCACAAACTCCTAAGAAAAAGAAAAAGGTTACTCTGGGAGATGTTATAGATCTCAAGATATTGGAATCCATGCCCAATAGATAGGACAAGAGATTGAGAACCATATCAAGTCGAAGGTTAATCCATCCGGAGAGTATTTGATAGAAGTGGCTACCCCTGTTAAGGGGAAAACTAAAGAAACAATCACAATAGTAGATTACTAGATATCAAAGTTCTCATTGGGGAAGGCTACTCATGAAGGAGCCAAGCAATATTTACACACTTCTCTTGGGGCCCTTTTGGAGAAATATGACAAAGGTAAGGCCACCAAGGATGAGCTCAAGGCCAAGGTTAAGAAGCTCACTGCACTGTTGCATAGAGTAACCCAACCCACTCCATCCACTGACATCTCAACTACTACGGCTATGACAATTTCCTCTACAATTGATGATATTTATTATCATGAGATTGAGAAGCTAGGCTAGAAAGGGAGAACAGTGAGTGGATGGATGGAAAGAATCCTATAGGAATCCAATCCTTTGATCAAGGAAGTCGTTGAAATTTATAATGATTTTCAAGTTACAAAAATCACCATTGCTAAGATGGACGAATCCTTCTCTCGAGGATAGTAATCATTTAAATTTAACTTTGGAAATATGGAGTGACATTAGAGTGGAAGATTCTAACTTGCTTCTTTAGGAAGAGGTGATTGATGATGCCACTAAGTTGTTTGAATATCAAAAGGCTATGGAATTTTGGTGTCGGGTTTACAAGATCTAATTAAGAAATTGGAGGAGAAACGAGTGGATATTACAGATGCCCTGAATGACATCTCAGAGGAGTTTGACAATGCCAACTGTAAGTTCTTCAATGGAAATATCGATGCTCTTCCCGAGGATCGATTAAGGAAAATTTCAAAGATTAGGTAAATTGGGATAATGACGTCACAAAGACTTTCAATTTTGACTCCATTGACCGAATGGTGTTTTTTTAGAATTTCATAGGGAGACTAAAGAAAGTCACAAATAAACTTTGAAGGTTGCCATCCAGGATCACGAAAGAGATCGAGACAAAGCGAGACGTAGTGAATCACTATGCATGTGGACCTGGAGATGAAGAAACTCGGGGTGTTATCAAGCACTTCTTCGAGTACGAGACATTTCGAATGGTTGTATGGGAGGAAGGACAACAGAAAATCGCAAATAAAGGAGATGCAAATGAACCGTGCCAAAGTTGAGTAGCCATGAAAGGACGGAGTTCAAGCTCTAGAATCAGTCAAAGTTACAAGGTTGACTTGGTCAACCTTTTTGTAACAAATATGCTATTTTCATGGGAGCCTATTCACTTTTATTAATGACATTACTATTTTTAGTTAAATGTTAGTTGAAGGCCCAATGTAATGGCTCACTTCTAGGAACTTATAAATAGTAGAATGCTTCCATTATTTGAGATAGACATATTTTTAGATATTTTGGGTGAAGTTACTCTTCAAGCTTGGAAGAGTGATTTTAAATATTTGTTGAAACCTTTTAATTATATTCAGAATTTCCTTGCACTTGAATATCTATTTTATTGTGTTGAATGAGTAGTCATTGATGCTTTGTGAATGTGATTCCTTGGCATTATTGATTAATTTACCTTTATTTCAAATTATCTGTTTCATATTGTGAAAAGAATAGTGTGGTTTCCTTTTTAGTGTGAGAAACTATTTTCCTTATATTGATTAAGAGTGCATTATTGTTATCACTTAAGTGGATATTTGACATGTGCTTGTGATTATCCTCGAATAAATTATCTGTGTACCAAATTAAATATGATCTTTCTATCGTGTATGTTTAAAGTTTAGCGAAGGAACGTGTGATTCCAGTTTGTGGTATTTTATACCCTTTCCAAGTTGTAATAGGTGAAGGTGGCTAATGATTTGTGCATCCTACCCACATTAACCCTTAGGAAGTTGAACATCCCTTAAATCAATGCATCACCACTTCTAGTATAGGTTTTATTTCCTTTGCATTCTCTCTCCCTAATCCCATGAAATGTTAGTATAGGTATAGTTAGTCATTTTCTGTCATTTGGAAGTAGAGTTGTGTTTAGTTTAGGAAGAGGAAGCCGGCCTTCTCCGGAGGTTCACCTCAAGATCAAGTCCACAGCTTGAGAGGTGATCCCATGTGTCCCAATCACACCAAATGTCATGATTAATTCCCTGTGCCATTCGGGGTGCGGTGATTTGGAGATAATAATCCCTCGTAGTCCTCCTTCACAATGAAAGGAGCACATTCTTGTGTGTATTGATTATGTTAAAAAGTTGGCAAAGGTTGAGCTTTAACAAATGTTACTAAAAAATAGTTGTTGATTTCCTTTGGCACATAATTATGATGAAGTTTGGTGCACCAAGGAGTATAGTTTTAGATCAAGGGCCACATTTCATGTCTAATATGATCCAAGCCTTCACAATGTACTATTAGATCAATCATAAGAAGTCATCTCCCTATCACCCACAATCAAATGGACAAGCAGAAGTAACAAACAGGAATTGGAAAATATTCTTACCAAAACAGTTGAGGCAAGTAGAAGAGATTGGGTGAAGAGACTGACTGAGGCTTTCTGGGCTTATAATACAACTTAGAAGACTACAACAGGGTTCTCACCATATGAGTTAGTCTATGGGAAAAATCCCTTGTTACCTATTGAATTTGAACTACAAACATTGAGAACAACAACTAAACTAGGTATTGAATTGGATGCAACACAAAAGGAAAGAATTCTACAACTCAATGAATTGGATGAGCTGAGATTGGAAGCACTTCATCAGACAGAGATAATCCAAGACCAAAGGAATTAGTGGCATGATACACATATCAAGGAAAGGAAATTCAAGGTAGGATATTGGGCATTATTGTTTGATTCCAAGTACCAAAGCAATTCAAAGGCAAGTTGAGAACCAGATGGTTAGGACCCTATCAGATTGAGTAGATATTTGACAATGGCTCTATTCAGCTACTTCCCATTGATGGTAGCAGAAGGACAATTTTGGTCAATGGACACATGTTAAAACTTTATAGGAAGCCTCCTACTAGGGATGAATTCTTGAAGCAGATTGAAGAAGACAAAGAATTTGATCATATAGAAGAACCTAGTTCTTCCAAAATGATCAAATAATCAAATGCAGGAATCTAAAATAAAGGGAAGAGAATGAAAACTAGTAAATGGAATTCTCTTCCCAAAAAAAAAAAAAAAAAAAAGGGAAGGAATGAAAACCAATAAATGGCATTCTTTTCCAAAAAAATCTCTTAGAGACCAATTGAAAACCATAAATGGCAGTTGGTATCCTCAATAAATGGCTAATTCAAAATAAAAGGAATTTCTTTGGAATTCCAGCTATCTTTTCTAACCGTTTCTCTTTTTCATTTTCTTTTAGGAATGATGAGTCATTAAGGTGGCTAGATTACATCAACAAGGATGGTAATTATATCTTAATCTTATTGAAAGATTTAAATTAAAGTTGGCATGTGTGATTAGACTTGACTTGATTCGGTGGTATTATGAGTCATTTATTGTACATTATGATTAAAAGCAAGTAATCATGAGGGTGATGTCGAATGAACAAGTAAAAGTGGTAGCGTATTAATAATGAGCTATCATTTGGGTGGAATAAATGAAGTTGAGAAGAAGTTGTAGAAAAATTCAAGGAAGAAACAATAGAATTATATTTGAATTCCACAACTAAAATTGGCAATTTCATAGCCAAACCTAATAGTTATAACGAGGTCCTCAGGATGGAGACATCATCCTCCATGTATGCACCCTTTTCAAACTTAGGCCTTAGGTGTATGTACACCCTTGTCATGTTTCCTACAAGTGGTAATGTTTTGGGCCTTAGTAAATGTATGTCATGAGAAACATATTCTCCATATATGCACACTTCTTAGATACACCAATGTTCGGCATAACATGTAGTTATCCTCATCTAATTCTCTTAGATCAAACCTCAGCTTCTTAACCTCCTTGAATATGTTAACCGTGCATTGAAAATACTGCATTGTGAAGAAAAAATGTAGTTTGCACCACTAGATTTTGGTGTCATTTGTCAATGTGAACTTGTCAATGCGAAGTTTTGGTATATTGAAAATTTCAACCTCATCCCCTACCAAGGTTGGAGGTTGTTCAGGAATTCTCCATTCTACTTCAAATGCATCACATATCCACTTGTACCACTTATCCAAGCACACCTTTTATGTATATGTTATGTATCACAAGTATATGCCTTAAATAGCTTTGGTGGGAGGTGTTTTCCTCAAGCACGCCAAATGTTATTATTTGGCCCATCGGGCACTCCAATCTCGAAAACACAATGCTAAGGAGAATATTACCATATTTAATTTTATCACCATCACATGCGGCATCAATTATATCCTCTACAATGAAGGCAGAAAGGTTGTAGATTTTCCCTTCTAAAACCTTCCTACAAATGTTCAACCATCTCTTGTTCACTTGCGTCCATCGTTCTTGTCCATTCTACTTGGTGAATAGGCCCATGGCCATATTCATGATTTGGTCAATGATCTTGGCAATATCAAAATAGCACCTTCCCTTCTTGTATTCATATCACTTAGCTATCTCCTTAATAGCCTCTTTTTCACTCAAGTCGTCATCCAATGACTCTTCGTATAGATAAGTCCAGTGTATCTAGAAATGAATTGTGCGATTATACACATCCTCCTCCCTATGAAGTATAAGTAATATTCATGCACGTACGACATGATCCATTGGTATAATCTCTTAGGTTTTCTAAAAATGGAAACTCAAAAATTTGTAAAAGCCTAGCCTTCTCCAATTTTACCTTTACGGTGTCATCATACACTCGGTTTGTTATCTTGTGTTCTCTCTCCGTGGAGAAAACAAGCTCCAACACCATCTCCTTCTCAGTGGTATTTTTCCTATGGTTATAATCAATTATAACCATCTTTCTCATGTGAGATACCCAATCCATCCCCAATAATACCTCATCTTGGTATTGTATCTCTTCATACCATTCTTCATTGAGGCTTGTTGATGCGATTAGTTTTCCTTTTCCCTTGCCCTTATTTTTCGATGAAACGTTAGTTCCTTTCCTTGGTTCCATCTTCTCTGTCAAGTCATTATAAATCCTTTCTTATATTTTTCTTTATTCTTGTTCAAACCCTTGGATTTGATCCTTTTGCATGATTTCTTCAAACCCAGGCCCTAGTTTCACAAAAATTAACTTGAAACCCTTCCTTCCATAAGACATCATTAAAAATCATAGAAATAATTTCAAATAACAACTTCTATAGATGCCTTTGTACCGCATTCCACACTGGTTCTTAAATACGTTAAATCCTTTACTTTGCATGTAATTTTCCGAACTTCTCACAAGGATGCCCTAGTTTGCAAGATCTCTTTTCCAAGTAAACGCAAGGTGAAAAATAATTTACCTCGACTACCTATTTATATTTTTCCACTTTTTACCACCTTAATTTGCATGCCACATACAAACATACCACCTCATTAATTTTGGATTTTTCCAACTTGTTCTTCTCATGTGTTTTGTCTAGCCCTTTTCCTTTGTGCACAAACTTACGCGTAACCTACTCAACCTTCCTCCGCACACAAAACTTCATTGATCGCATACTAACTTGTGCACACTCTCGGTGTTAAAGTATATCTACCTCTATGTATTTGACCAAGTTCTTGTGCTTGCTACCTACCCCATTTTGTTTCACACTTTTTCATTGTACATGGATTCCATGAAAATTTATTGATACTATAAAATTTTATTGACAACTTTTTACCTTTGATAATGAGTTTCACCTCTGCTACATTCATTCCATTGATACCATGCACATTTTCTTTTTCTCTCCTAGGCCTCCAATAACAACACACAAACCACATGCCTCCTACTGAACTCTCGCCCCACACTAAAGGAATGCATAGTCCTCTACACATAAAACACTTTTAGATTATAATTTGCAATTGGCGTGCAAACGCGCTTATTACATAACACACCAAACAAATAGAAAAGAAACAAAAAGGGTATCAAAATAAAGGAAACTATATTTAAAGGAAATTCTAAGATAAGTGGCAACATTACCTTATTTACAAACACCAATAAGACTTATTTATAGTAGGGCTTCAACCTACTCCTATTGAAATAACCGAATAATGTGTTCCATCCAATGCTTGTAACTAGAAAGTGCCTAAATCAAGTATATATGATATAACATATGGTCCCAACCAATGCACTTTGAGTTTCCTAGGGTGGCACAAAAACTTAGAATCATATAGAAGAACCATCTTCCCAACCTCAAACTTCTTGTTTTTAATATGACGATCATGTCATGCCTTCATTATGAGTTTTCCATCTTCCGACTCTATCTAAAAATGGTGCACCTTCCATTTAACTCCATAAATTTATCAATGATCTATTCTAATGATTTTTCATTAGACAATCATCCCACGCAAGTAATACATAGAGAAGGTAACATGAATTCCACAAGCAAAACAACCTCTGCACCAAATACCAATTGAAAAGGTGTGGCCTTGTTCAATCGTTTATAAGTTGTTTGATATGCCCATAATATCTGTGCAGATAAATTTTCATCCCAGTCCCTTCTCCCGATATCACAAATCTTAGTCAATGTGTGGCTTAAAATATTGTTAAAGGCCTTAGTAGTTCCATTAGCTTGAGGGTGATAGGGTGTAGTTTTGTGATGTGCCACCATAAATTCTAATAATACAATTCTAACTATCTCATTTAGGAAATGAGTGCCCCTATCACTTGTTAAACTCAACGGGAATCCATATCTGGTGATTATATTCACCCATAGGAACCTAGATGTTGTAGTCACCGTGCAATCCTTCATAGGTGTTGTCTCTACCCACCTTGTAAGATAGTCTGTACAAGTGATAATGTAACGTGAACCTGTCTTGCGTGCGGCTAGGGAAATAGGTCCCACAAATTCAATTACCCATTTTTCAAATGGTTCTGCACTAGAAATAGGTCTTAACGACATTTCATCTCTTTTCCCTAGCTTCCCAAGGCGTTGAAATGGTCACATGCCTTGCAATACTCTATATAATCTTTATAAATTGTCTCCCACCAAAGGCCTACGCCGACAAAATATTACACGCGGTAGAATTACTTACATAGTGACCACCCACAATGCCACCATGAGCTTCTTCCATGATTGCAGTATGCTCATGTTCCAACACACATCGGTGCAAAACCTCATCCCATCCTAGTTTTTACAGGTCTCCACTAATCAACATATAGGCCGTAATGCGTATGGCCAATGCTTTTTCTTGAAGGCCTTCATTCCTTCAAACGCCACACCCATTCATAAGAAAACATCAATATCCTCCAAATCGGATGGCACACTCTACAATCTGAATAACTATGCATCTAGCATTATGTCTTCAATTCTTTTCACATCCTTACCTAAGTTAATCTGTGATAGATGGTTAGGTCCTAAATTGCTTTTACCTAGATTTACCACGATAGAAAATTCAAACTCACGAAACAACAAGATCTACCGGTATATGTGCCCTTGAAAATTAGGCTTTTTTACCAAGTACTTGAGTGTCATGTGATCCATGTAAAAGATAAACAGGTATCCACCAAGTATTTCTTAATTTTATACAAAGCATAAATCATAGACAATGCTTCGTGCTTCGTTTTTGTATAATTTTGTTCAACCGGAGTTAACTTTCTACTTGTAAAAAATGGTGATCAACAATTCCCTCTCCATGTTGTGCTAAAACTACTCTAATTTCCATCCCTAATGCATCAACATGTACATGAAGGGATTGTCCCAAGAGGGAAAGCACAAAATGGGCATAGTAGTAATTTTTTCCTTTAATGTGTCAAAAGCCACCTGTTGCACCTCTCCCTAATGAAACTTACCCTTATGTTTTAACAATTCTTCCAAAGGAGCGGAAATCCTGGCATAGCCTTTGATGAATTTTCTGTAGTAACACATATGTCCTAAGAATCCACGCACCGCGCTTTGACTAGTAGGCTCCTCCAATCCTAAAATAACAACTTTGGTAGGATCTACCAATAAGCCTTCCTTATAAATAATGTGACCTAGTAATGTGCCAAAAGGAGTAGCAAAGACACATTTCTTAATGTTTAGAGAGATACTTAACTACCTGCACCTCTTAAACATCAATCTTAATTATCACAATGATCTCTTACTAACCCATATACCATCCAATCATCTAGGTAAACTTGCAGAAATTTATGGATGAAGTCTTGAAAGGCATGTACTACAATGCGCGAAAACATAGAAGGCGTGTTCTTAATCCCAAAGTGCATAACCGTATAAGAAAAACCTCCCCATTTAGTGGTGAAAGTAGTCTTCTCCCAATCTTCCTTCTCAATCCTTACCTGGTGATAACATGAGAATCCATCAAGTAAAAGAATAGATCTCCCACTCTGCTACAACTTCCAATATTTCCTTAGTAAATAGGGTTGGAAAAGGATCTATGACACATGCAACATTCAAATCTCTATATTACATGCATATCCTTATCCTTCCATCCTTCTTTATATTAATCACCATTGGGCTCACCCATTCAGATTCTTAAATTTCCTCAATGATCCCGGATTCTATCATCTTATCAATTTCCTCTTTAAGCTTTATGTGTAAATTCAGGTTCATCCTATAGGCCTCTTCTTGATGGGGTGTGTACCTTCCTTCAACTTAATCCACATTTCCCCAATGAATGATGAACTCCCTTTAATTCATGGTACCCATGCAGAAAAAATCTTGGAAGTCATGCAACACTCAACTTTTTTGAAACCTCCTGGCCATTCAAGTAATCTCCAATGACAGCAGCTTCTTTCATCTCTCGCTTCTGTACCAATGTTAACCTTATTTTTTTTCAAGGGCTCATGGTAGGTGTGTGCTTTCTCATATGCTTTATCCAAGAATTTTTGTGTACCTTCTGTATGACCAACATCTAAATTTTTGACTTCCTTGTCATCTATAAGGTATACCAACTTTCCTTTTTATTTCTCCAGGTAGGCACACTCAAACTGTATCTCCTCTATTTCTTCCTCCTTGAGTCGTGCCTCCAAAATGGATCCCCTAGTAACTCTAGGATTTTTCCTCTCTCATGGCACTATATCTCATGGTAAGGCACTTGATTACCTATAGCATCTCATTCATTGATGGTTTAGAACTTAGATACTCAAAAGTTTGAATAATATCCGCCATCAACTCTTGCCAATTCCCCATCTAACGACGTAACTCCAAATGGATATACCATGCACATGCACAACCCAAAAAAGTGGAATAGAAATTATACACCCATAGTGAAGGAGGAAAGGCTTCTAGGCCTATTTTCTAGGCTCTCTCACATTCTTGGATGTGAATGAGGTGGATTCCTTCCCATGATAGTTACATATTTTAGATGGTGCATTGCTTTGGAGAAACCTAACAGAGAACACGATTCTCACTTCGTGCCACTCTAGAAGATTGTATCGATGAGTTTTCCACCAACATGGTATTGTTACGTGCAAGGTATAGGTAATCATATTCCTTCTCTCTACTTGACATGTTCATGGACTTCCATCGCACACATAAATATATAGGTTACCTTCCCCGTTGTAACTTGTTAACTACCTTCCTCTTAGGTGCCTAATTGTGTACGCCCTAGCAACTCGAGTCACAGTTCCCTTAAAGTGTCTTCCAACCAACTCATAGGTCCCATACACATAATTATTACATGAAATGCTAGTTATATCCCTCATGGTGAACATCCTCCCATTAAATGACTCCTCTCGATGGATGAATAACCTCGGGGTCCCTAATGGTGCGCATATATATTTTTTCCAGATCCTCCTCACTTAAGGGCTCCACATAAGGTGCATACCTCCCATCCGTTAGTAGAGTAATTATGTGGTCCTTTTGTTCTCAAAGCTGAATTACCCCTTGTTGAAGCACAAGTCATTGTTATTCGTGTAACACCATGGGCACCCAAGAAATTCTCGAGAAATTGTCTTCCTCAAAGCAAGTTCTAAGACCTCAAAATCCCTAGTAAATTTATCCCCTTGAATGGTTATGTAATCATCCTTCAACACTCCGATGGGCATAGCATTTTTTTATATTAGCCATATACAAAAATTTGAAGATGGTTGCAATGGGGCCTCCCCATATGATTCCATGCATCTAAAGTAAGAACATTGACCTCCATACCCATGTCAATTAATATGTTGCTCAGAGCCATCCATTAACAACCACATTTAACGTGATTTCCTTATCATAATAAATACGTGAGGAGGAAAATTATCATGTAAGACTTGTCTCTCATGCTCACCTCTAGCACATGGAACTTTTTCTCTCATCCATTCTCCCAACAGAGGAGAATAATATTCTCTTGGCGTAACATCGACACACTTCCCGACCTCATCCATGTCCTTCGAGGGACCGTAATGCTCTTCTTCTACTCCAACTTTTGTAATTTCTCCCTTAGACATTGAATCTCCCTTTTACGATTCTAATTACCTCTATAGTTTCCTAGTAAACCTCTTTCTAATGGCTTGGATCGGGATGTATTCCATGCAATACTTCTTCTCAAGTAATGATGGGAATTTTCAAGATTTCCTGGCATGTGCAGCTTCATCTCGTGTAGTTACTAAGAAAAGTTCTAACTCAAGGTTATGTGCTACCCTAGGCATCACATTGGATCAGTTCACTTCACACTAATCATTCTGCACCCTTGTTCTTCCTCCAGTTATAAATCATGTGCTCATACAACTCAGGGAGCTCCTCATACTTATGCTTCTTCCGCACCATGAGCACTATAAAAATATGGACATTCACGCTTGTAGTGTTTAGTAGATCTAAAATTGTAACAAGTCCCACTAGGAATTCACTCCTTCCTCCTTGACCACCACAACCTTTGAATCCTCCACGAAAACCTCTTCCTCATATGTCGTCATTTACGTGACCTTCATATTGACATCCTTCATTCTTATAATTTTTCCCAATGTTGGTTTGGTGCACACTAGTATCAATGGCATCATGGATTTGTTCTATAAATCAGTAGTCCTTTGTATTATGGGTAGTGGATGTACAAATATGATAATAAGAAGACACGTTCTTATGGAGCATGCGCTGCAACAACGGGAATCTACTTGGATCATGATCCCCATGGAAAATTTCACAATCTACTAACATAAAGCGCACTAAAATTTGAGGAAAACTATCCTTGGTATGCCCTTCTATCTCATAGCATGTACACCAAAGTCCATTGTGAGTTTCATGAGTTCAATTCGAAGATAATTTCTCAAGCTAATTTTCCATGATATCAATATGTGCATCTACAAAGGGACTTACCCCAGTATCAATGCTTTCATTGGTTTTAGTGTGCAGAGTAGCCTCTAAGGCATCATGCGGGTCCTTAAAAGTATTATGTGAAATCGCTCATCTAAAAGGTGTTATCAAACCTCCAATGAACCATTGGGCATGCTGAGAGGGATGGATATCATAAGACATCTTCGAAAAGAGATTCTTAAAGTGCACATCATAATCCCACACACTCTCTACCATACCTTATTGAATTTCCTTGAGAGCGCTGATAATATTTTTCTCAAACTTAGGAATGTGGAATTCCACCAAGAAGGCATCACGCAGTGCAATATAATCCACCACCGTCTAGTATGGGTCATACTTTCAAGACCAACTATGTGCACAACCTTACAAAGTAGTTGAAAACTAATTTTCCTTCCGCTCAGGACCGTGATACCCTTAGCACGCCATAGCAATTCACACTTGTGTACATGCTCTGCAAAATCCTCAACACCCTTGTAATTAGGTAAATGTAGAGACATCTCATAAAACACCTATTGAGGTCCTTATCCACCAGATCCAAAATCTTGACCTCCTCTTGCGGATCCTCACTAGAACCACTAGATCCACTAGCTCCTATTCCTCCAGATCCACCATATCCTCCTCTTGTATTAGGTAAAGGACATGTAGCAGCTATGCCCTTCGCCCCCACCATTGTGATAAACTATGTGCCAATAGTCTATGACAAAGTGAACCACTCCTACATACGTGGGACCCAAACTCTATGTACCCACACTGTTCTCAAATGATGTGCCACATAGGATGCCTCCAAACACATGAAATTTATGTGCGGCCATAGATGAACTAAATGAAGAATTATATCTACCAGGTGTCACTTGACTACCAATACTAATACCAACTGGATTAACAAAATTATCTCAAGAACGGTAAACTAAGTGCAAGGGTTTTGTCATCATGTGGGTTAATATGCACACCTACAACTGTTCTCCTTTCTTCATATGACGAGCTCTCACCAGAAGCCGAGGGGGTTTCTCTCCAACACTTTCCAAGCTAGGGTAACACATACGCTCATGATCTATGTCCTACGTGCAAACCTCAAATCCTTCCCCAATGTCTTCCTTTATAATTCAATCGCTCCTACAACTCTGCGTTGTCTCACCAACTCCATTTCTCACACTTTATTATACTTCAGCCACCTCTTGTCTCTCTCCATTTCCACCGCAGGGTCCGCCATTTCTCACCACACCAGCTTCCTCGCCCCATGCCTAGTGGAAGTTTAGCTAGCTATAGGTAATGCTTACAAACTCAGAGTGATGATCAAGATATTAATGGCTAACAATATATCATGCAAGAATGATCCTCTTGGCTCTTGTAAGAACTTGAACTCAACAACCTCCAAGAAAGAATAAGTAGAAACCACATATTCCAATGTATAGCTAGTCAACACTCCACTCCACCACCGATCAACAACATGAGTCTAGGTCAGATCAACATAACACGTCATTGATACTCTTCTTGGGTCCAAACACGAGGTCTATAATACTAACTTCTCCTTGATGCATATTCAGACAACCATTCATACAAATCTACTGGGAAATAACAAAATAATGACACATAAATCTCATGATACAAGTTTTCCTCTACTCAGCTACGTGTATCAAAATCAGACCCAAGATCGAATCTCTATGTAAAATCATCCTCTATGTTCTTAAGCCAAGTCTCGATGTTATCCAAGGTCAAGTGTTCTATCATCACACACCATTCTTACAACAGCTTCTAAAGAGTTCTTGGCAATGGAACCAAAATGTATCCACCTTTACCTGCTCCTTTCTCAACCCCAAGAATGTCGGCCTATCACCCAACATTATTTGGGTGCACACCGAGGCGCGCGCAGGTTTTGAGTCCCTCTTTTATGTGAGCCTTGTAATAATGTTCACCATTAATGGAGGAATAGGTGTAGACACAAAAATACATGCATTCATTGTAGCATAGAAGTAAAGACACTAGATCTAAGCATAGATACACCATGGAAATAATGTAAGAATTATAACCACATAAAGGAATCAGATCTTAACCATGAGCCATGAGACAAACACAAGGGTTTGGACCCGTAAACAAGGATATTCAGAACCACACATCATATATTTATTAACAAACGTTTATAGTAGCCAAATTACATAAAAATGGTCATGGAAGACCAAATACATCATGACAATAGGATCCTAGCTCTACAAAATGACTTTTCTAGAGTTCTAGCTATGCCCTCTTCTATGCATCATCCATGTCTATCTCTCCATCCTCTATTCTCCTATATTCACATCTTCTAGCTCTCTCACACACACACACACACACACACACACACAGTTTTAGATCCAAACTCACTCTCAAATAGAATTGGGATCTCTCCTCCATTGCCTCAAATTTACTCATGAGTAGGTCGTATGCTAGATGGAATCATGCTCCTCCATAATCGAGTGACTATTCCAGCTCACCAAATCCTTGATTAGTCTCCACTAACCAAAATGATTACATCCTCGAATATTCCTTTCATCAAATATTCTTTCCCGAGTTGTAAGACTCCAATTTCTAACCTTATCCACTCATCACACCTACTCGCATATCCACATGTTGTCCACGTACTACCATATCCAAAATGTTACCAAGTCTTAAACCCTTTTTGCTTTCGCGCTTAAAACTCTGTATGCTCTAGTTCGAAATAAAACCCTTCATTTCAAAATTGGTAACTTTTTAAGCTGTTTGTGCATGCCTTGTTACCTACGCACTTTTCTTCAAGTTCCTTCTTCCTACACTACCTTCCATGCACACTAACCCGACCCTCTCTCGGGACAGCCATTTTTATGGGCTCAACTAAGAAGGTCAAAATTGACAACAATAGGCGAACTCAATTTTTGTATATCGGGACCTTCTTTCTAGATTACTTTGAGTCTTGAGATGGGCCTAACCCCTTTCACAATTTGAATTTATAACCTATTTGGGAGTCTCCTACTAATATTTCCTTCTTTTCAAAATAAATTGTCAACTTAAGGCCCTTATGAAAAAAGCAATTGCTTGTATCATTACCACTTCCCTTGAATATTAGTATTGATGAAGCCTCTAATATGATATATTTACAAATAACCATCCTCAACCTTGTGTGGATTTCCTCTTGATGCTCTGTCAATGTTTTATTTGGAAATATTTAATGGTGGGAGGCATCATTTAGCCTATATTAGATTTTAATTTTCTACACTTACTCTTTATTTAGGGAGATATATTCATCCAATGACTAGTGAGTACTTTTTTAGTAGTGTAGTGTCTTCTAGATTATATTTTAGATAAATAATTTAGCATGCATGATATTACATTTCTTCTTAATGCACATCTTTTCAATTGGTGGAAATTTTGAATGAAATTTTGATACAAACTCACTAGGAGGTCAGGAGAAGTTGTTTGAAAATTTTATGGGTCATGGTTTTTAAACATTCATAGGAAATGCTTCTTCTCATGTGAATAGCCTTGAAAATAATATCATTGACTTCTTAGGGTCTTAACACCTTCCCAAAAAGGAATCTCAGAGCTCCATCCATCTTCCCTTCGCTCCATGTCATGGGTATCTATGATGGTAATTCAAAATATAACTTATACCCTTCCAATGGTTGTATGAACAATAAACAATAATAAATCAGAAGAAGATAAAAGAATAAACAAATCAGTAGACAAGATGATGCAAATATGGGCTCCCAAAATTGAAGCATAGGTATTTAATTTTATTTAAGTGAACTCATATGGATCCCACTAGACCTCTTGAATGTGTGTTGGAAGACGTACCTTAACTTTAAAGCGGCATATTTACAATAGTGAATTCTAGCATCAGGTTTCCAGTTCTTACAAGTATTATAGGCATATAGTAGTTGTTACCATTTAAATCCTCAATACCCTTGTCTAGAATGGTTTTTACCTTGGTTGTCTTAATGGATTCAAGGGGTAACGACCGAGCTTGACCTCAATATGGTAGGGTTTCTAGGATACTGCAGTGTTGATTATTTATGTTTACACACCATTTAAAATAATGGATCAAAAGCTTCTTTACCTACAAAAATTTCTGTAAACAAAGCTACAACTCATATTAAGATAATGTTATGGTTCAAGAAAACACTTGAGCTTTTATTATTACTTATGATTGTTTTTACAAAGCCATACAATAAGAATGTGATTATCACTTATTTAGTTAGATACATATATGATTAACATAAATCATGATTTACATCCATAAATCAGATTCTTGATCTATATATAGATTCTCATATATGTTAGAGGCTATAGAACCAACTGTCTCTTCCTCTTCCTCGGTAAGGTCGAATTAGGGACAGAGATGTAATCCTCAGCGAAGAAGTTAGAATATTCCTCCTGGGTGTCGTAAAGGTGAGCGAATGTTGAGTCAGTTTTGGATATGCTAATGTGGCTATTGGAATCAAACTCGAAGTAGTGCGGTAGTATTCTTCTAGGTGTTCAAGGCTAGTTTTGTATTGGTGTTCGTATTGAGAGATATCTTCTTAGAGTCTTAGTGCTTCATCATACACATCCCAAAAAGCATCGGTGGCTTCTTGGATACATTGTGTTGCATCAATTTAGCCTCTAAGCAATCAAATGGAGATTCCTGGATCGTACAAAGTTCAAGATCATGGAGTAAGTTGTATTTCTCCCAAGATAGCGGATAACGGATCACGGGAAAAGAATCGGCATTGGAAAGTTAGGACATCCTAATTCCATATGAATACATCATGCTAGACTTAGGATCAGTAGATAACAAGAAAAAACTAAATATTTTGGTTAGATTTAGCCGAAAATGGTGAAAAACATAAAAACATAGTAATTGCTAGCGATTCAGTGGAAATCACAAGCATTTAAGGCAATTCTAGCGATTTCTTTCAAGTCTAAAAATTTATAAAATAGAGTCAAAATTGATTGATTAACCTACCAATTTAATGAAAAAAAAGTGTTATTTGGCATGTAAATGACATATAAGGAAGAAAATACCTACTCCTAGTGTCTAAGATGAATCAAAACAAATAGTTTATCTTGTGGAATAGATCATTGTGATAAATGAATGGAAGAATGTGGTTGAAGGGTGAAAACTAGAAATTTGGTGATGAATTTGGTGTTCATTGAGTAGTGTGACTGTGTTCAATGAAAGGTTTAAAGCTATGGATATGGGGCAAGAACTCTCAAGAGACCCCAAAGCCTTGTGAAAAGTCCCTCAATGGACCATCGATAAAAGTAAACAAGGTAATCTACTTTGCATGCATTAGATGTAAGAAAACAATCAAACTATGCAAATTAGTGAACTTCTATTCTTTGAAAGCTTATTAATAATGTGCCTAATAAGGAAACTAAGAAATCAGTTGTGTTTTTGAGAGAATGGGAGCTCACCATTAATGGCTTCAAGGCCAATGGTTCTTCCCATTTACTCCAAAAGCTTGGTGTGTGTGCAACAATGGTGAAGAAAACTAGCTCAATAAATGGAATGAAACCTAAGTCCTAATAATGCTATAATTTGGTTTAGAGGGAGAAGAGTTCTTAGGAAATGAGAGGGGGGTAGTGGGGTATTTATAGTTTTCATTTGGGAGAATGAGAGGATTTTTGGTGCATGTGGGATCAAAAAGAGTCCACAAGTGGTTTAGGAGAGGTTGACCATGGTTAGGACTAGTTAACCCTATTTAGAGAGAAATTAGGGTTCTGGGAGGGTTTTAAAAGACCTGATCAATCCAATGAAGTGGATTGATATTCCAGGGAGCTAATAGAGGTGGAAAAGAAGAGGAATTTAAGAGGATTTAGCCATAAAGAGGCTTATAATAGCCTGTTTAATTGACTTTTTAGAGGAAAGAGACCACAAAAGGGTTAAACAAGGGGAGTTAGATAGATCTAACTGACGAGGTGTTGCCAAACTTGCAGGAAGAGGACCAGCTAGGGAAATATTAGGAATAATAGTGCTTTGGTCAAACTACGGGTGTCTACATTTTCCCCTCTTTGGGGTGACGTAAGCTACGTTACTTCAAAGAAAGTAACAAGTACAAATGGGTAGAATTTTTTTGAAGGGTAGAAGAAAAATTAGTAGGATGAAGGATGCCCCCTCAAGTGTCGATGGGGTGATGGAGGAATTCGATCAACAATAAAAAAAAAGAGAAGAAAATTTGGGAGAAAGAAAGAGAAAGGGAAGAGAAAATAACAAGGAAAAAGGGATATTGAGCTATCCACAAGCCAGTGTTTTATAGAATAATGCATAATCATCATTTTTCTTAGAATCCTCATCATCGGTCCTTATTAAAATGTAAGCATATGAAGGAGGCATACAATGACATGAAAATCCAAAATACAAACAACCGTCATGTGCTAAGAATAGCCAACTCCATGTAACATACACGAATGCAATGCAATATGAGAAATAAACAATCTCACCTAATAGGGAAGTAAGTACAATCACACACACTTAAACCAACAATGTTCAAGATAGTTGCACAAATATTTTGTTATCAAGATGTAGTCCCAAATGTTCTAATAAATGACAAGGGTGAAGGATGATGCCCCAAGCAATGTGTATATGTAAGGGAAACGATGGAGGACACTTCGGTCTAATGAAAAAGCAATGTGCATGACAAAAATAGTATGAGGAAGGCGACTGATAGTGCCCTAGAGTACAGATGAAGTAAGAAGCGTAGATTTTGTAGATGATTTGAAGATTCATATGATCCACAAGTCATTGTTTCAAAATATTTGAAAATGTGAGCAAGATATGGGATGAGTGTCATGCGAGAGACATGATTTCAGCCGTAGATGAACGGTTTACCAAGTTTTAATCTATTTCCGAGGTATTTCAATGTTTTTGGTTTTTAAATAGTTTTCTAAATTTTTATTTTTAGATTTTTGATCGGTTAGAAGAATTTTAAAAGATCAAATATCTTCTAAAAGTACGTGCGAGGGTGCTAGTGGGAAGGCGAGGCTGCCAGAGAGCCAAAATATATTCCCACAAGAAGAAAGACGGGTCAGAATAATTTCTTTAAAATAAACTAATAAATAATTATCGATGGATGAAAATAGATGAAAAATAGAGGAAGAGGTGGGAAAGGGTGCATGAAAGGTTCATAAATCATTTTAGTGCGATGGAGAAGTAACCACAGGGTGGCACAAAGTGCCCCAATGTGTGAAAATTAGCAAAAATAATTATTTTAATACAAAAATAATTATCACAGTGGATAGAAGAAGGTTAGAATGATCACGGAGAAAACATGCCCTAGGGGCATCACAACGGGTTAATATACCCACCCGGGGTTAGTAAATCAATCATGACCAATTCATTTCTACCAGAGTTCTTGTGAATTTTTACCGTGGGAGTGAGAGCGACACCCTGGAGTGAGATGGTGAGAATACCGAGTAGGAGGAGATGATGCAGATCACATTCGAGAATTTCATGGAGACCCAAAGTGGATGGACCCTACATGAGTGTCCTATCCCTCTTTGTGTTTGACACATTTAATGATTTTTTAGGGATTTTTTAGGGTAGGTAGGTGAATTTTGACACATGCATGGCGTATGTATGCATGATTTGACAAGTACACACACATTTATGTGTCAAAAATGAACAGGGGATGTGCACACACATCCGTTGATAGAAGATACGTGCACGTGCACCATGTCGAGAGGGGAAAGTTGTGGGACGTGTGCATGCACGCCAAACCAAGGGTGTCAGTTTTAGAGGGGAGCGTAGGCACTTGAGTGAGGGTAGAATACAAGGCATGTGCGTGTGTGCACCAAGGAAGTGCACATATGCGCTCACACTTAGGCATGTATGCATTTTGTGTGGCCTTTTCGGATGGGGAGAAGATTTAGGGGGTGCGCGCATGCATGGTGGTAGGGGCATGTATGAAGAGGAAGTGATGCGCAGTGCAAAAGAGGAGTAGGCATTGACGGAAGGGGGAAAACAACTTGCAAAGTAAAATAGCCAAGTATGGAAGAATATAGATTAGATTAGTGTAGAAGAAAAGAATAATTAGTAAGCTAGATGACTTAAAGAAGCATTTTTCCTTAGAAAAATAGATAGAAATAAGTAAATGCCTAACACTTGTGTTGATTTTGCAGCGTATATTACCCATTCTTTAGACTTCGTGAGTGATATGGTTGGTTAGTAGTGATAGAGGCACATTTAGACGATGATGACAGAGTGATATTGGATAGTCTCTTATATGTACGTGATTAGATCACGTGGTGGACATGCCCCAGATCACATTAGATCATGGCTTCACTGATGGCCATATAGAGGTGGACACAGAGAGAGCTAGTGTTTTGGCTCCCGATGGGGGAGATCACTATTACTCTGGAGGATTTGTGGCGGATCATGTGGGTCGCGATCCAGGGTCAGCTTATCCAGGATACGAGTCATTGGATTGATATTTAGCGATACATGGTAGAGTTGTTCGGTGTCCCAATGATACCATGGCGTGGGATGAGCATTAGGCTATCATGGTGCATTGATGACTTAGAGCTAGATCGGGTGGTGGTTTATATGATGGCATTTGTCAGTGGAGTTTTACTCCCTGACAAGATTGGTGCTTCATTTCCACTTGGTCTCTGGGAGTGATACATGGGTTGGTAGCAGGAGAGACCTATTCTCTGGGGTCAATGCATCCTAGCACATCTATATTAGGACCTTCATTTGATTACCTACTACCATCAGAAGATGTAGGACCAGCCCTTGCTTTCAGATTTGGGTGGGACCATATTGCCATTGGTCACCCTTTAGGTGATTTGAGAGTTTGGGCTCCGAGGAGCCTTCTACGATGGGTTGGGTCCCAAAAAGGGACGATGTGTAGCCATACATGGGGGATGCATATCACTATCGGCATGAGTTAGATGAGCTACAATAGACTTCCATGTAAGGAGGCCTACGAGACATTTCCAGTGGCCCGAGGATGGTTTAGAGCTCAAGATCGCCACAGGAGCACTTTATATTAGGCAGCCGCAACTATATGCGGGTTTATACAAGGTGGATCGGTGTCAGTGATAGTTTGGTAGTACCCAAGATGTTCCTGGGCTAGATAGGTGGGTATGCATGCAAGGCCCAAGAGTACTTTGATATGGGTCCACAGATTGCCCGTGATAGAGCACTAGTCAGATTTTTGATAGGTGGTACCTACTATGTGGGTGCCACTGAGACAAATTAGAGATCGGGTACTACACTGAGTATGTGCCATGGTATCATGGTGTGCTTCCATGTCATTTGACTATTTCTAAGGTGGCATATAATGCGATGCATGAGATCTCCTGAGTGGGGCCTCCTAGTGGTGATGAGGGTAGAGCCATTGGTGGCGATGATGATGATAGTGATGATGATGATGACGATAGTGGGCCCGACTCACATCGTTACGTTAGAGGGGGGGACAAGGCCCAAGTAAATACAAGCAGCCATAGGGACATAGGTTCCTAGTGCCTAGGCTAAGGAGGATTACAGGGCACCTGACATCAAGTTGCCCTCAATAGGCATTCCAACAGGGATATACACCCCTCTTCAGTAGTTATTTCTAGAGCAGGGCCCACCACCTCAGGCTCCAAGGGGTGGTGGTGATGGTGGATAGTTAGCTACCCTTCAGCAGTAGTTACAGGTAGTGATTGTTGTATAGTTATAGGTGGCTAGAGAGAGAGAGAGATGTAGCTAGGGCACATGTACATGCCCTCACAGTAGAGTGAGATCAGGCACATGCTCAGGTGCATATTTTGACATTGGAGAGAGATCAGGCTAGAGCACAGGCCACCCAGGGTAGTGATAGTACCCTATGGTAGAGTCGGATTAGTGAGATGGCACACATGGGGCTCAGATATTGAGCCTTTTACATTAGTCTCAGACGCAGGTATAGATGGTTGTTGCTCAGAGGGACCATGCCTAGGCACAATCACAGGGCTATATTATACAGAGAGATCAGGCACGAGCCCAGGTGCAAACTATTACCTTAGATAGAGATCGAGAGGCCGTTGTATCTAGACAGGCTTAGGTTGATATTGATATTGACAGTGAGAATGATGCCTCCCTGACAAGAAGCCCTCGCTTTTGGGATGCTGATTTGATATGGGATGCTATGAGATCCGGTGGTGAGGCCTTATATTATAGGACTAATTATTTCATGGAATAGTCTGGAGAGCAACAAGTGGTACCATTTTTGTGATCGAGATGTGAGTGTGATAGGCTCCAGTCACGGTGATCAAGCCATTCAGTTAGATCAGTGTGGTAGCCCATTACAGAGTATCGGTTGACAAAGACTAGCTAGCAGTAGGGTGGTACCCCTGGTGCTGGTCCATCACAGCCACCACTCTTCCGTTGACTAGGTCATGGACCCAGGAGCCCCAGCGAGGGCGAGAGCTGTGGTTGAGCTCTTTACTTTTCCTTTTGTACAAATGTATTGTATATATGCCTCTTATGAAGGCTGATTTTGATGTATAGTTGTATGTACCATTGTTTTGATGATGCCTCGTGATGAAGGCTCGATTATTTTTATGCATGCCCTTTTTAGATGGCATATTGTATTGATGATGTATATTTTGAGCATTGACTTGGATAGTTATACATGTATTATATGGACATTTTGATATATCATATTGTGATTGATTTATGATGTATGATGTGACCTATCTTAGATTTAGAAATGTGTATGTTCCATGTTTTCATATTGATGATGTATATGTAGATAGCACCACATGGTTTTTATATTTATGAGATGTTTCTAAGTTCTTATTCTAGCACTTGGGATGATACTAGATGATATTGGTGTGGGGGATAGATTTGTGATTATGCGCAACCCCTCTTGCCCCCATTGATGATACGATATGTGATGATTAGCTTAGCATACATGCATGATGTAATACTTAGCATTTTTGTATATATGATGTAGTGAATGATGTTAGAAATGTGATGAAATGATAGATGATAGATGTGATAAAAAACAACTGTGCAAAACACACAAGCAAAAGTTAACAAAACTAAACAAATATACACATACAAACAACACAACAAAATACAACTAAATGAACACATGTAAATGCTAGCAAGAGATTAAAGTGGTACCCAATCTAAGTAAGTAAAATGAATCTCAATAAATGCACACAACAAACAAAGAAACCTACAATAATTTTTACAAGTATGAAAGTTCCTAAATGAATGCAATGCCATACACAATCAAATCAAGCAAGATTCAATATAAGATAAGCAAATGAACCACTTCAAAGAACAAACAATTCAATAGGCTAAGTACATCAAAACTATACAAACCAATCAACTAAAAAGTAATTAAAGCATTACCTTGTTTTTGTGGGACAGTTTTGATATATTTTCTAATGTTTTTGGTTTATCTCAAAAGATAAGTTTTTACGGCTACGGTTTTCATTGTTGTCTAGGTTTCCCTAAGATAACATTGTGAAAAGAATGTAGCTTTATCCCTGAAAAGGGAAATTTTCCAAATGTTTAGGTTTTTGTGTATCTTTTTCTAAATGTTTTTTGTGTTTTCTAAGGTCATGTTCTGAAAGCAATGTACAAGAACAAAGAAGCGTGGATGCCCCCAACGTGATGTGGGAATATACAAAAGGTAGAATGCCACATGTGTATGTACGAGAAGGTGACAATGGTGCAAGTATGCTCAGCATTAGATGGGAGTATACAAAGGTAATGTCCTTCATGCAAATATAAGAGAAAATAAACCAGATCACGGTTCGACCAAGGTAGCCTTAGCAGGGTGCCTAGACCTAGCAAAGGAAGTCATATCTAGAAAGTGGGGAGGGTTACCCATCCTGCTGTAAGAGTAACTTGCATCCGGTGAATCTTCCTTGAGTGCCAAAAACTAGTTTTCACTCAAAGACTTGCCCACTGCGCCACAATTGCTGTGGTTTTCACATGTGGACGACCTGTTTTTTCTTTACTATTTTCTCATTTTTCCATTTTTTTGCTTGTTTTTTCTTTTTTTTTCTATTTTTAGTTCTTATCTAATATTTTGCCATGTTTAAGTGTAGAACCACTTGAGGTGCATGGAATTCATAGGTTTGGAAGCTCCTCACCATCTGAGTATGCAAGTTTATAAGCTCCTGATCCATATTTTGCAATTACTACATAAGGACCTAGCCAATTAGCCTCAAACTTACCTTTCTTTTCTCTGTCTTTGGTCATGTTCTTCTGATTTTATTTTAGGACTAGGTCTCTGACATCAAATTCTTGATGAATGATGCGCTTGTTGTATCCTCTAGACACTTTGTTCTGATAGACCTTTAAGTGATTCAATGCTCTGATATGCTTTTCATCTAACAGTTCTAACTCGCCCCAAGCAACTTTGTAGTCTTCATCTTTATCCAGATAGTCTCTGAGAGATATTCTCAGGGAAGGAAGCTCCACTTCCAGAGGTATGATGGCTTCAGTTCCATAGACAAGTGAATATGGGGTCACACTAGTAGGAGTGCAGATGGAAGTACGATAGGCCCAGAGGGTGGGATGTATCTGTAAGTGCCAATTACGGCTGGTTTTACTGACCATTTTCTCCATAATCCATACAAGGGTTTTATTAGTGGCTTCTTCTTGTCCATTACCTTGAGGGTAATAGGGGGTAGACCACTTGAGTTGGATATGGAAGCATTGACACAAGGTTTTAACCATTTTTGTTTTTGAAGGATTTACCATTATCAGTGACAATGGCTGAAGGGATCCCGTAACGACATATGAGATGGTTCATGATGAATTTTGAAATTTTGCACATAGTGACATAGGTAAGAGGGACAACCTCTACCCATTTGGTAAAGTATTCGGTGGCAGTGATGATGTGAGTATGACCATCTAAGAAGAAGAAGGATGGAGCTTCCCTATGAGATCCAGGCCCCATTTAGAGAATGGCCAAGGTGTTGTAATAGGTTGTAAAGCCTGTGTTGGGTACATGTATTAAGTTCCCATATTTTTGGCATAGTTCACACTTCTTTACGAAGTTGCAACAATTAGATTCCATGGTAGGCCAATAATAGCCTACCCTCTCAATAGCTTTTTAGCTAAGACCATGCCGCTAGTATGCACTCCACAAATACCACCATGTACTTCTTTAATGGTGTGGATAGAATCAACAACATCCAAATAGCGAAGTAGATTCTTGTCGTAGCCACGATGATAAAGGGTGCCTCCTAGGAGGGTATAATGGGCTATGTGTGAATAAGGGATTTCTTTTCAGAATGGGTGATGTCTGGTGGAAAAGTGTCCATCTTGTAGGTATTGAAAGATAGGGTCATACCAAGGGGATAAAGGACCAACAACTTCACATGCCAAACATGACTCTGGCATATCATATGCAAGCACTTGTAAATGTTCTATGAAGAAAGGCATCTTACTTTCTTTAGGTGTTATGTAAGAGAGACCCAATAGTAGCCATAACATCTGTGGATCTATTATGTGACCTTGGTTTTTGCTCAAATATGACCTGTGTGAAATATTCCTTCAAGGTTTCAACCATATTTTTATATGGAATAAGCTTCTCATCTTTAACCTTATACTCATCATTAACCTGCTTTATGATAAGTTGAGAGTCCCCAATGACTCATAGTTGTCTGATGTTCCATGTAATAGCTAGCTTGAGGCCAGTGATGAGTGCCTCATACTTTGCAATGTTATTTGTGCATGGGAATCCCAACTAGAATGCTCGTGGTATGACATCACTGTTGGAGTGATGAGGACCACTCCTGCTCTGGATCCATGGAAGGTGAAAGATCCATCAAAATGGACCTACCATTCTATGGATTCTTCAATATACATCATAGATGCATCTGGAAAATCTAGGCACAAAGGTTCCATTCCTGGGAGAGGAGCTTATGCCAACTAATCAGCCAGTACCTGTCCTTTTAAAGACTTTTGATTCACAAACTTGATATCAAATTCACTTAAGAGAATGATCTAATTATCCATTTAGCATGTGAGGGCAGGTTTGGATAAAAGGTACTTGAGAGGGTCAACTTTGGATATGAGTTTGGTTTTGTTATTCAAGAGATAATGACAAAGCTTTTGGAAGGTAAAGACAATTGCCAAGCATGCCTTTTCTATCTGGGGGTAATTTAACTCGTACGCAATCAAAGTGTGACTGAGATAGTAAACTACTCTCTCTTTATGGCCTAAGTCATATTGGGAAAGTAGTGCACCAATAGAAAACTAGGTAGCAGAGATGTACAGGAGGAGAGGTTCACCTAGGGTAGGTGGCATGAGCACAGGTGGGCTGACCATGTATTTTTAGTAGTGCAAAGGCCTTTTGACAATCTGGTCCCCAATTGAATGTGACATCTTTCTTGAGAAAATGGGTAAAGGGGTGGCACTTATCCGCAAGTTGTGAAATAAAGTGACGGATTTCCTGAATTTTCCCTTGTAGACTCCTTAGTTGCTTGAGAGTGGTAGGTGGTGGCATTTTTGTGATAGCCATGACCTTTGGGGTCCACTTCAATCCCCCTTTGTGAAACAATGAACCCTAGGATCTTTCCTGATAAAACACCAAGACACATTTCTTAGGGTTCAAGAAAACCTTATAGTCCCGTAGACACTGAAAAATATGCCTCAATACTCTGCAGGTGTTCTTTTCTACTCTTGGATTTTGCTAGAATGTCATCAACATAGTCTTCCATGATGTCACTTATCATATCGTGGAAGATAACTGTCATGGCCCGCTGATAAGCATTCCTAGCATTCTTGAGCCCGAAAGGCATGACTTTGTAACAAAATGTTCCCCAAGGGGTGATGAATGTTTTTTATGTTGATCTTCTTTCAATCCATATCTGGTTATAGCCTGAGAAGCCATCCATTAAGGACAACATTTCATAACCAGCAATAGAATCAACTATCATGTCAATGTTAGGTAGGGGAAAGTCATCTTTAGGACATGCTTTGTTAATGTCCCGAGAAATCGATGTAGTTTCTGATGCCCAAATGCTTTTTCTATACTGGGACTATGTTAGAGATCCATTCTGAATAGTCAATCGGTTTAATAAAGTCAGCAACTAACAAATTTTCTAATTCTTCTTTGACCAGAGAGCCACCTTAGGATGCATCTTTCTCAACTTTTTCTTGATTGGTTTGGCATCTGGGTGCACAACGAGGTTGTGCACAACTAGCTCTAGGTCCAAACTAGGCATATCTACATATGTCCATGTGAATATGTCCGCGTATTCTTTTAAGATCCCTACAAAGATATTTTTTTCCTGAGCTGAGAGTGAAGCTCCCAACTTTATTATTCTAGGTTGCTCCTCTGAGCCAATGTTGACGTTGATTGTTTCCTCAACAAGAATTTTAGAAGCATCTTCCATCCATGTAGGATCAGGGGGAAGAGTAAGATCAACCTCTATGGTAGCTCATGATCATCTTTAAATGGATAAATCACTTCATCTTTAGACTCTTCATTCTATTTGTCTATGAGTTTATCAAAGAGTTTTTCACTATGAGATTTTTGTTTATCCTTTTTCCAGGTTTCTCAGAGGTGGTTGTACTTTTATTTACAACCTTCTTATTCAACCATCCACACATTTGCTTCTTCCCAAAGTATGCACATGTGTCTAGTTGAATCGCAAATCCTTTTTGTGGTCCCTAGCTGGGATAAAATCCCTGAGTCCCATGAACTCTACAAATGCCTCATCATTTTCAAAGAAATCTAGGGGCACGTGAAGTTGTTGATCCCAATCTATGAGTTTAGGATATACAAGGGTTACTTGGTATTTGTTTAAGGGAATGGATTCGGATAAGGTAAGGATCGACAAATTTGGGAATAGGTTCGTGGAGGCAAGATCCTCGTAGAGGCTACATTGGGAATCCATGCCGTCGCTATCAGAATGAGATGAAACATCCTCATGTTCGAAGAGATGGCATCAATCTAAGAGGGTAGAGTCATGAGGCCTTATCCCCAGGCCATGTTTATCAAACTTGAAATGGGGGATGGGAATAGGCTCTAGCCAGCCTTGTGCATTGATTCCACACCCAAATCCACTGTAGCCCATGACAAACATCATGCGGTGACCTTTGATGTACTGAGGTGCTTGATGGCATGAAGCCATGGTGCCTTCTGGCACTCTATTGGTAGGATCCTCTAACATTTTCTCCTCAAATAGGAGACCACTATGGACAAACTTTTCCAACGGTTTAGGACACTGCTTACGAGTGCTCTTGAATTGAAATAAGGCTTACCAATTGTCTGGGGATACCGATAAGATTTGATATCAATGAGCTTGTTCAAGAGTGAATGGCTTGTCTGGGCCATATTTTTCTGATGTTGCCTCCCATGAAGCGAAAGGGTTAACCAATGAAGGAAAATATTGATTGTAAGGTGTGAGTGATTTTGGATCAAATTGTTTCTTCATAGCTTTTATTTGGAAGGGGACAACTACATCCATAGAAGGACACTCATAAGCTGCACATGAGAAAAACTATGCAATGCCCTACAATATGTGAATGGTTCTGGGTCACCCAGAATGGTAACCACTTGACCTTCATGACATAACTTGATACACTGATGGAAGGTCGAGGGAACGGCCTACATGGCATGAATCCATGGGCACCCTAAGAGCATGTTGTATGGAAAGATCCAAGTCGAGGACATGAAAGGTTGTGTCATGAAAAGTAGGGGGCCTACTTCCATGGGAACTACTATAGTTCCCACTGATTCCCATTCTTCATTGTCATAAGTTGTAATTGTGATAGTTTTAGCTCTAGATCTGTGTTTTCGAACATGGCCCATCTACTTAACCATCTTGAGAGTACAAATGTTTATACCAGATCCGCCATCCACAAGTACCCTCTTGATTTTTGCGATGAGTAACCACCACTTCTAGATATAAGGGTAAGTTATGCTCTGGGTTGTTACGTGGGATTGCAGTGTGATCAAAAGTAATATGATCATTGGAGTCTAGGCACGCAATCATGGCTTGAAGGTTTGTGGGATCTATGTCTATAGAAACACCTGAATTTTGTAATGTTTTATACAATATGTTCTTGTGGGCAGTAGAGATCTTAAGGAGATCGAGAATAGATATCCTAGCAGGTGTTTTCTCTAGCTGATCTATTAGATTATACTTGACCTTCTTGAGGGATAGGCATGGGGTCTGGTATAATTAAATGAGTACGTCTCATCCTTACTACGTAATTATTCTCTAAAATCTGATAGTATTGACATGTTCATTAGATGTGAATACATCCTATAAGTGAATCAAAGGGACTATCATTAGTAGGGTAAACATAAGTGGTCATTCTATAGTCGTTGGAGGTCTACCCGTGATCTGGTTTCCTTTTCTTTTTATCTGCATGATCAGGAAAAGGTTCTTTGTAGATACCCATTTTCTCATTTTGATTTTTCCCTGATTTAAGGAGAGAATCTATGGTGATCTTGCCCTCTTCAATGAGGTCTTGTACATAATGGCACAGTCTCAAACACCTATTTGTTTTGTGTCCTTTAACGTGGTGGAAGTCACAATATTCATGGTCCTTGAACCAAATAGGCTTGGGAGCATCCTCTGGGTAGGGTATTGTCATAGTTGGGTACTCCACCATTTTTGCACCATCCAATTGTTTTAGGATGGCTGATAAGGACTCTGTTAGTGATGTAAATGTATGTTTAGTAGGTGCTTTGGGATGAGGTCCTTGTGAAAGATTTAAAAGTGGGCCTATCTCGTGGCTTGGACTCTCTTAGAGTTGGTAATGCCATCACTAATGAGGTGTTTGTTTTTATTAAAAAAATTGGTTTATCGATGGATTTAGCTTCATGTTTGTCTTTAACGATAGACTTAAGTGTTCCCCTCGCGATGAGGGCTTTCTCGATTTGACTGCCTTTCTCTATGACTTCTTCAAAGTTTGAGCCACAGTGCATTTGTAAATGAAAGGCTATTTCTGGGTTTAAGTTAGGAACAAATATGCTCACTAACTATTTTTCTGGTAATGCACAAGGGAAAACGGCTTGCTAACCCTCACCATCATTGTAAGAAGCCTGCAAAGGTCTCATTGGGTTTTTGTTTTGTATTGCATAAATCATTCATCGTGATGTCACTTTCCATGTTATAGGAGTAATGTCATACAAATTTTTCTGCTAATGCGGCCATGTTGTAATGGAGCCCTTAGGTATGCCATAGAACCATTCCAATCCCATGGATCCTAGGCTGCGAGGAAAAAGTCATATTAAGAAATTATTGTTGTATGTGACCTCCTGACAAGCCATATAAAAGTATTTTATGTGATCCCGAGGATCACTTTTGCATTTATACTTATCAAACTTGGGGATGGTAAAGTGTTTTGGGAAGGGTTCCCGTAACATGTCCTTATCGAATGGGTAAGGGCATAGTTCTTCATATGAATATTTCCTATTTTGGCCTACATTTCCCTCATGTAACATAGTGAGTGTATATCTCATCACTCGTAACTCTTTCTGAATGAGTTGTTCTTTAGTAGGTGACATTGGTCTTTCTACCCAAGTCACCTTAAAGGTAGTGTCAGTGTATCACTCAAAGTGAAACTCACTAGGTTTAGTTTTGTTTCTATCTCTAGATATATTTTTCCTTGAAGAGCCTAAGTTTGCTAGTTTCTAGCTCAATTTCAAGATCTATTTTTGAAGGATTTCCTCTTCAACTAGAGGGTCCTCTTCTTCATCAAATTTGGGAGGAGGTAAAGCTTTACTCTCAATTTTTACTTTACGTGTAGCTTTGTAATGAGGTCTTCGTAATGGGTCCCCTTCGACAGTGGCATGATGTTGCCCTGAAGTGGAAGTGTATCCCACATCAAAAGGGTTATCTATGTCTAAAAGGAACCTTCATTCTCCTTGTTTAGGGTTGATGACCTTATTTTCTAATTCGTGCTCTTACGGAAGTTTAGCTCCTAATTCCAAGACTCTTATGAGTACTTGATCTTTATTATAATATAGGAGTTCATCAAATCTATTTAGGTCTAATCTTTGTGTCTCTGGAAGAGTCTGACTCTTCTCCACTATGGTCTATTAATGGCTTTGAATCCTTGACTTGAGAAAAGAGAGGCGTTAAATTGTTTCCACTAAAAGGGAAGGTTCCGAATGGGTTTTCTCCTAAGTCGTGCTCATTTGATTTAGTTGCCATCTTTGTGATTTTAGGCATTTACTAGCCAATGTTTGTTATGAAGCTAGCGTGACCCCTAAGTGTGTGAGTTTTTACAATCCATTCAAGATGATGTTTGAAATATGCCACAGTGTGTCCTAGATGCAATGTTATGTGGTTATTTTATTAGAAAACACACATATGCACACTTAAAATGTAATAATCACTCAAATGTTGCTACCAAGCCTATACCCTAAAAACAGATAGTGACAATATCATATTAATGCGTAGGTCAAGTTAGATTCTCTAACAAGACCTAAATATCAAAGAGGTATTGATGACAGTCTCCTGGTGAGGTATACTTAAAATTAGTTTGGATGCCGATGAAATCTAAGCCCTCTAAAAAATGGATGTCGCGACTAGATATAGTGTAACAAGGCAATCATGATACATTAACCGAGAAAGCACGGTGTTAGTATCATGACAACTTTATTACGATATATATAAGGTGATATCGACACTTTCAAAAAGACTCAGATGACGTCGAAACTGAAACTAAGTGATAAGTATAACAAGGAGTTTTCCAATTGTGTGAGCAGCGTAACCACGCAATAGAGGGACTTATATCATGTTCTCAAAAGAAATGAGAATATGACGTAAGTACCAAAGTTGTGTGACTAGAATGCTGAGAAAAACTATCAACTCAAGAAAAGACAAATGATGAACCGAGCTCACAACTATGAAGATGATCTTGAAATCAAGATCAAAGGACTTTATCAAAGATACGAAAAGCGTACCTACACACTTTAGACGTTTAACAACCCAGCCGCAAACATGGATGGGCGTAAATGGAAAAAAAAGTGGCAAGTACTATCTTTGATAAAAATGCGTGAGGTATGCACCTTTCTCACCCCAAAAAATGGGCGGTGAGAATGTAAGGGTATAGATAACAAAAGATGAAAACAAACCAAGTGCCACTTGGGCAGAGTTTCACCTCATTCGAAGACAAGAATAAACTAAGTGAAAGTGGGACGTAGTTTAGTTTCGTGATGAAAGACACTTAGATCAAACTCACAAGGGTTATTTTCCTTGTTTGACAAACAAGGTTTGATTCAGATGAGTTGTCACTTCATGATGGCTTGACACAACAATGGACTAGTAAAGTGGGCTCCAAGATAGAATGGCCTCCTTAATAAGTTCTCTCAACTAGGTGTTACAAAGTTGTCTTAAGCGAGCGCGATTTACCCAAATAGTCCCTTGCCTATCTTGGGAGTATCTCGGCTTTACTTTACCCCCTTCGAGCACAAAGGGAAACTAGTGCATCCACGTGTGCTCTCCTAGGGTCACCATATGGACAACCAGTAACTCTATCTCACAAGGTGTACTAGTCAAGTGGGTAAGCGGAGTGCTTCCTGTTTCATCCATGAGGTTACACAGTGGTGGACTACTTTAGGGTTCCTAGAACCACCCCCATTGTTGTAGCTTAAGGTGTTATGCCAAAGGGGTTATGTTCCAGTTGAGCGGATAGGGACGTACCCTTTTCCGAAACCTGCAATACAAGTGTTTTGAATATGGTGTTTTTTATCTTGCTTAACTTAATGTGGTTTTAAGTAGCACACCATTTGACAACCTGCAAGAACACATGTATTAGAAGTTTTGTATTTTGGATGTCTTTCTTCTACAAGCGTTGGGTCCTGTAGACAAATTTTTTTAGTAATTTTCTAGTTTTGCATATTGATGTCAAGAAAGAGAACTTTCCACTTTGCTTTTGATTCCTAAGATCACCAATAGGTGAAGGAAGAGCATACGCAATGTAAAAAAATCCTACTAAATCACATGAAAATTTACTTTATCCTTTATGAAATAAGTGTTTGGAACATCCGATATAAGTTTTGTATAAGTGTTTTGATCCCCAAGATCACTTTTGAAGGCACGAGGAGAGAGCATACGCACTTTTACAAATCTATCTCTAAGCTAAGAACCAAAAGAACACTTAACTATGCAAACCGAAAGACCAAAGAAAAACTCTGTTTTTAACTTGTTAGTCCTAGAAATCTGCAGCAAAAAAGATCAGAAAAAAGTTTTTATAGATTATAGAAAAAAATTCAATCTTTACACAGACACTGTGCATGCCCAAACCGACACCAGCGCTCCCCAACCGATGGATGCAGGCCCAACTCAACAGATATGCATGTAGACAAAAATTAATGAAACCCAATATATTAAAAACACAGCGTGCACCCAGCCGGACATAGAGATGCTTACAAATTAACATGGATGCTTAGGTTTCAACGTGTATGCGTGCCCAAGCATAAAATAGATAATTCTCAAATTTTTACACAATCAAGTCAATTACGCATATGCACGGCCAGAGGTGGATATGTTGTTCAGCCACTGGAGATGCGTGTGTGTCCCTATTGAGACAAAAATTTTCCAATGATAAAGATAGTCAGACAAGTACACTCATGTTCCGATGGAGACGTTGGGGTTTCGACGTATACACGGCCTTGTCTAAATTTTTTGTTTGATTGTGTAATAGGCCCCGAAAGTACGCTCTCAACTCAACACCTACACTAGGGTTTCAACGATGTAGACAATGCCCCATCATAGACACACATCACCCGCACCCCACTGTGCAACCCCAAAAATAAATATTTTTGTGAGTTCAAAGAAAATATTTCTAACCCTAACCACAAATTGTAAAATTGCATGTATTGCACGAAAGCGTCTCAAGGAAAATATTTCTAACCCTAACCCACAAATTAACCTATTTACCCCCTTTAAGAATTGGAAATAAAAACTAACAAGCTAATTTGTTCTAAAAATCTTGAAAATGGGCTAAAAATCTTGAAATAAGCCTCCATTAATGGAGGATGGACTTAATGTCCCACTAGGGCAAAATGTGTTCAATGAAAGGTTTTGCAAAAGCTATGGATATGGGCAAGAACTCTCAAGAGACCCCAAATCCTTGTGAAAAGTCCCTCAATAGACCATCTGATAAAAAGTAAACAAGGTAATCTACTTTGCATGCATTAGATGTAAGCAAACAATCAAACTATGCAAATTAGTGAACCTCTATTCTTTGAAAACTTATTAATAATGTGCCTAATAAGGAAACTAAGAAATCAGTTATGTTTTTGAGATAATGTGAGCTCACCATTAATGGCTTCAAGGCCAATGGTTCTTCCCATTTACTCCAAAAGCTTGGTGTGTGCAACAATGGTGAAGCAAACTAGCTCAATAAATGGAATGAAATCTAAGTCCTAATAATGCTCTAATTTGGTTTAGAGGGAGAAGAGTTCTTAGGAAATGAGAGGGGGTAGTGGGGTATTTATAGTTTTCATTTGGGAAAATGAGAGGATTTTTGGTGCATGTGGGATCAAAAAGAGTCCACAAGTGGTTTAGGGAGGTTGACCATGGTTAGGACTAGTTAACCTAGGTTAGGCTAATTAACCCTATTTAGAGAGAAATTAGGGTTCTGGGAGGGTTTTAAAAGACCTGATCAATCCAATGAAGTGGATTGATATTCCAGGAGCTAATAGAGGTGGCAAAGAAGAGGAATTTAAGAGGATTTAGCTATAAAGAGGCTTATAATAGCCTATTTAATTGACTTTTTAGAGGAAAGAGACCAAAAAAGGGTCAAACAAGGGGAGTTAGATAGATCTAACTAACGAGGTGATGTCAACTTGCGGGGAAGAGGACCAGTCGGGGTAATATTAGGAATAATAGTGCTTTGGTAATGAGGTTTGGAAACAAGTATTTATAGATCATCGGTATCAAAAAAATCACTAGTGATTTCAAGGAAATCTAATTTGGTTAGAAAATCAAATGATTAACTTCTATTTTTAGCTCAAAATGGTGGATTTTGAAGTGATTAGTACAGGGGATGGTTAAAAAATCATAAGCTAGGTTTGTTAGTATGAGAGTATTTTATTTTTGGGAGGATTTACTTAGTCGAAGGCTAGTTATTTAGGAAATAGGTTATTTCTTTTTGGAAATTGATTTTTGAGGCGATTAGGTAGTTAGTGAGGTTTTCTAGTTAACACAACAAGGTGTGTGAGTTAGGTGTGAGGGGTTAGTAAGTAATTCATTTATTTCAATTAATTAAATAATCATTTTAGATTTTGAAGATATGATGGGTCGTAAACATATTAATTTAAAAGGGGTGATATAGTGAGGCGTTGTAAATGTGTCATATTTGGTCGTGAGTATGTTTGGGCTTGGGGAATGTAAATGTTTGGTGTTTGCATTTACCCTTTTTCTCTGGAAATTTTTGACAAATTTCTAGAAAAAAACAATTTAGAAAAAAATTGTGTTGTCATGGGTGAATTCACTATAGCACAATACAGTGAGCACCAGTGTGTTTCTATTTTAAAATGGCTTTCCCCAATTGGAGAGGGTACAAAACAAAATGTTGGGGAATCAATTTTCAGGATAGCTAGAGGGTTCAATGCCTATAGATGTATGATTATTACCAAGTAATGTTTGAGAGGTGGGGAAGAACCAAGTGATGGGGGCCAAAGGGCTCGTCTCCCATGGACAAATGGTGATTCCCAAATTTTGAATGTGTTGGTTTGTTTCAAAATTTTGAAGGCTAAAGTCTTTTGAAAACATGGCATTATTTTTCGGGAATTGAAAATTATGTGTTTTTATAAGCACCGTGGATAAGGATCCATCAATAGGAAATCCCTAGCAATTGGGGTAAATTGCTAGGGATTGGATTATGTGGAAAATGGGTTATATAACCCATCATTTTGCATTATATCATTATTGTGTTTTAAAGCTATTGTGAGAAAAATTGTCTCGGAGAAACATTTTGAGTGATTGATTTAGAGAGATGGCGACCTCGAAAGCGGGGAAGAGGAAAATCATGCAAGCAAAGATAAGTTTCCAATATTATTTAATTTTAAGTAAATTTTGATCATTTTTGAGAAATTATATGTGGTTTTAGGGAGGTATAAACGTTTGATAGGAATCTCTGGGGATTCATAGAATCATTGGCGATTCATGTGAATCGTAGGTGATTCATGTGAATCACTGGCGATTCGGTTGTTTTTTTAAAAATTTTGTGTTTTCTATGATTTTGGCAAATATTTTAGCTTATGAATTTATATTGTCTTGTTGGTTGCATTATTATGATGATACTAATGCTTGTTTTGTGTGTTTGTGCTTTGCAGTGGATGTGAAGCTTACTATTAGAGATCGCATCCCCTCAATGTTGGATGAGGTCAGAGAGGATTTGACTAATGATGATTGGGAGCATTTAGAGGTAGTGGGTTTTGGTGGGATGAGATATTATAGGTGGATCCATAGATGTCACAGTCTCATTCTTGCATTGTTAGAGAGGTGGAATCCTTCCACCAACACCTTTTGGTTACCCACTGGAGAGATGAGCATCACCATAGAGGATTTCATTGGATTACTAGACTACCAACCGGTGAGGGGGGGCATTTATTATATTTCAGATGTAGAGAGGGAGGATACTATGCAGATATTATATGGAGATGAGTCTCGGGGTGTGAGATATGCATCGAGGGCTTTTGATTACCAGGATTTGTATGATGCTGGGAGAGATGGTTGTCCATGGATGACCATGATGATGATGGGTGCCTCTTGTTTTGCTACGCCAGATTCAAGAGGTGATAGATTTCCATGGATGATGGATCATCGCACTATGTTTGAGTGGGCTCCTACATTATTGGCACAAACTTACAGAGAGCTATGGGCTTAGACATCCCATAAGCAATATGGTATTGATGTTGGTTTTTTGTTATAGTGCTCATCCCACAAGAAATTTTGCTATTACTCACCCATTGGGGTTGTCAGGTTTTATTGATGCAAGTCACCTAGGTTTCATGAGGTGGATTTCTAGTCTTGGGAGAGCTAGGAAGGCCAAGGGACCTACCCATTATCAATGTTTGATATCAGGGTTGTAGGTTGGAGATGTGATCTGGAGACCATATGTTGGATTCCATGTTTGACCCAAGTTCCCTCATGATTTATAAAGTTTATATCAGATATCTCGGTCCAGGGAAGGAGATCGAGGAGGATGAGCTAGTGAGGTTCATTTGGATCAGGAAGTAATTTGGCCTTCTTCAATACATACCCAAGGATCCGGTTGTGTATAGGAGGGAGGATACAGATACGGAGACCCTGCAAGATGTTGTGGTGGGACTTACAACTATTGTTGATCAGATGGGTGTTATGGTTCCTAATGAGGAGGGTGAGATGATTCCTCTTGATGATGTGGGGATGACCCCAGATTTTTATGGATGGTGGGCTCATTCTTTGAGATATTTAGAGAGGGATAAGGCAGAGAGAGATCCACATAGGTAGTTAGACGTTTGCAGGCTCGAGCGAGAGGGAGGAGCCCATGAGCCTAAGGTAGAGGAGGAGAGAGTGGAGGGGGATGACATTGTGGCCATGGAAGTTTCTGCAGTTGATAGCCAAGAGGGATGCCACTCGAAGGGAGTGAGATGATTTATTTGAGATTCGAGACATGCTCATCACTGAGCGTGATGGTTTGATTATAGAGTGTGATAGGGACAAGTACAAGAGTCAGTGGGATACATTTAGGAAGGCCTTGGGGATTACTATGCCTTTCGTATCCTGTGTAGATTTATCATCAATGGCCCAACAAAGAGGACCATCCTCAGTACCTGGTATGATTTTCATGGCACATTATAAGACTGTGCGTGAAAAGTGTGATTATTATGTGGACATGGTCATCAAGAAGTAACCTGGTGCTACTCTTTATGTTGATTACTTATCCTCCCATGGGGGTGCCACAAGAGTAGTGAGGCCTGATGATATTAAAACTAGTGTGGGTCATCCACCTCGGAGGCCAAAGAGAGGAGGAGGCGATGGTAGAGGAGGTGGAGGAGGAGGCACTCCGTCTCGTAGAGGAGAGGTGGGTGTCTAGTACTATATTAGGATATGTAGATTTTACGATGTGATAGTGTAGGCTCATGGAAGCCCATTTGATATATGTATGAGACATTTATGAGACTTTGATATATTTATATATGGTGGTATTGATTTTGTATGGATAGGCTCATATAAGCCCTTTTGATTTTACATGGATTATATGGTCATTTGTATATAGGATTTTATCTATGATGATGATGATGATGTGTATTTTTTTTAGTTTCTCTTGATATCTATATGTGTTGGATGTATGCTTCATGATTTTTGATGCCTAATTATGATTTGGAAAAATTGTGACCATGCTAAGTGTGTTAAAATCTGAAATGTAACCAAATAAAAATGAAGTAAAAGTGGAAAGAACACCCCACTGAGTTTTTTAGTGTATATTAGGGTTTTGATATCATTTTCACTTGTAGCCTTTCAAAATGTTAAATGAGACCATCATTGGACATATTTATACAAGTTATAATGGATTTGGATAAAAAAATTTTTGTGACAATAATAGAAACAAAATAATCATATGGATGTATGCCTTTATAGGGGAGGAAGGTTCTCCTTTTTGACAAATTTATAGGAATCAATGCCCCAACTTTTATAATAATATTCTTGAAGCAAACTAATTGATGTGGGAAGTTTGATCATGGAAAGTTGATCAATGCGAGAAGCTTTCCTAAATGCTTTATATTTTGAAGGTTGATCAATGTGGGAAGCCTTACATATATGAGTAGCCATCCTTTGAGGGTATGGTCTATGTTTTTGATTTGAATTGAATGGTCATCCTTCATGGGATCGGTCCATGATTTTTCTAGGTAGCTATCCTTCGTGGGATCAATCTACTTTTCTTTTTATTTTTAACAATATGATATTTGAATAGTTATCCTTCGAGGATCAATCTATTTTTTTTTAATTTAATAAGAAGCATCCATATGTGTATACTTTACTTTGTTTAAGTTGAGGGAAAGACCCTAATAAACCATTTATTGAGGGGATAACTTTATAGGTGACCTACATCCATATGCCCCATGTAATAATGATAGGAAAAAATGATGGAATGGATTTTGAGCTTGTGTGAAAAAGGGGGAATGTTTGATCAAAAAAATTGTCATGATAATCAATCATTTAATAGTAGAAGGTTGCAAGTGCAAATCATTTAAGGGTTCCGCTTTAGGTTCCCCATCAAGAGAAGCAAGATGATACGCTCTTGACCCATACTTATGAGTAATAATATATGGACCAATCTAGTTGGGGAAAACTTTCCACGTTTACTCTGTTCTAATGTAGTTACGTTTTTATTTTCCTTAAGTACAAGATCACCAATTTTAAATTCACGCTCCTTGACATGATTTTTATATGCTCTACTAACATGTTATTGATAAACCTGGTGATTTTCAAGAGTTGTTAAACACTTTTCATCTAATAACTCAAGTTGTGTTAGGTGATTTTGGTGGTACTCTTCATCAGGAATGAAGTCCTTTAAAGATATATAGAGTGATGGAATTTGGATTTCTAGGGGCACAATGGCTTCAGAGCCATAAACGAGTGAATAGGGCATGGCACTAGTAGGTGTATGGATACTAGTTCAATAAGCCCAAAGGGAAAAGAATTTGAATGTCCCAATTTTTACCTGCATCATTTATAGTTTTCATAAGAATTTTGTTTAGTGTTTTGTGTGAAGCCTTAGCCTTTCCATTTGCTTGGGGGTAGTATGGTGATGAAAAGCTAAGCTTAATGTTGAATGTATCACAAAGCTTATTAACCTCCTTATTCTTGAAGGATTTTCCATTATCTGTGATGAGCTTATGTGGGATGCCAAAATGACAAATGATATTTTGATATATGAAGTTAATGATAGCCTTATATTTTATTGAGGTCAATGGAATAGATTTAACCCATTTAGTGAAGTATTCATTTGTGGTGATGATTGAATGATGTTATTGAGATGATTTTAGATTAATAACACCAATGAGGTCTAATCCCCAATGAGAGAAATCTCATAAGTCATGATCAAAGGTTAGAATGCTTGACTGGGAATGTGGATAAGATCAAAATGGAGTTGGCATTTGATGCACTTTTTTACATATGCACAACAATCTTTGGTGATTGTGGTCCAGTAGTACCCTAGTCGTAGATATATACGCTTGCTGATAGCATTGCCACTAAAATGACCACCACAAATACCTTCGTGGAATTCTTCAATTGCTTTGGTTGATTCATGTGATTTAAGACAACGTAATAGTATACCGTCAAATCTACATTTATAGAGGATACCTCTATGATAATGAAGTGAGTGACATGTTGAAGGAAGGATCATTTAGCATTTTGTGACAAATCAGGTGGGAATTTAGATTCATTAAGATAATCAAATATTTGAGTGTACCATAAATCTAATGGATTTGTGTCAATGTTATGGATGGAAGGTAGCTCATTTTGATGTGAAGGATGGTCCAAGCATTGAATGACTACAGACATATTAGTTTTATCTTTTGATTTCTCTATTTTGAAGGGCACAAGAGATCCTAGGGAAGCCATAGTGTCTATGAACCTGTTAGAAGATTGTGGAATGGCTTGAATGGTGTAATGGTCGAATGCGCGCCAAGAAAAATCGACAACAACTTTATATTTTTTAAGGACCTTTTCCATTTTTACTTTTAATTCTCCTTTGACTTTATTGATGACGAGTTGTGAATCTTCTTATATTTCTAGGACTTGGACACCTAAGAGAATATTAGTTTGCAAACCCATAATTAAAGCTTCATATTCTGCCATGTTATTAGTACACTCAAAATTGAGTTTGAATGATAATGGAATGGGAATGTTCCAGGGTGGTATGATGACAATGTCAGCTCTTCTACTTTCTTTACATTTAGATCCATCAAAGAAGAGGATCATTTTGATGGGAGGAAGTCGATTCACAACCATCATCGGATTCATCAATGTTATTAATGGATTCATCGGGAAAGTATTCATGAGGTGGTTTGTTATCTGGAAGGTGTGCTTCAAAGAGTTGATAAGAAATGGCATGACCTTTAATGGAATTTTTGGTATAATTTCCAAATCAAATTTAGTCATTAGCATGAGCCATCGGGTTATGTGATCATTATGATAAGGTTTAGCATACATGGCTTTAAGCGGGTTAAAACTAGTGACGATGTATGTTTTGTGATTTAGAAGATAGTGTCATAGCTTAGAGGTGGAAAAATATAATGTGTAACATAGTTTTTCTGCCTCTGTATAATGTGTATCATATTCATGAAGTGTGTGACTAATGTAATATACGGCTTGCTTGCGACCTTGGTTATCACGGTGGGTGAACATAGCTCCTAGGGCATGCTCCTAAGTGGATATGCATAAGTAGAATGGCTCCTCTTCCTATGTCGGAGTGAGGACAGGTGGTGATAACAAATATTGCTTAATTTGATCAAATTCCTTTTGAAAATTTGAGTCCCAATAAAACTCAACATCTTTACGAAGTAGGTGATGAAAGGGTTGGCAATGGTCGAAGAGTTGTGATATAAAACTTTGAATGGATTGAAATTTTCTTGAAGGCTACACATTTTCTTAAGATTATAAGGTGGAGGCATTTTGATAATTTCCTAAATTTTCATGGATCAACTTCAAATTCCACGGATAGATATGATAAATCCCAAAAAAATTCCAAAGTGAGAACACCAAAAACACACTTTGTAGGATTAAGACAGAGGAAAAATTGAATAAGGTGAGTGAAGATCAATTTTAGGACTTGAGATGGTTTTTCCAAGATTTAGACTTTCCAAGAAGGTTGTCAACATAATCCTTAACAATTTAATGGATAAGGTCATGGAAGATATATGTCATGGCATGTTGATATGTTTCCCTGGCATTTTTAAGTTCGAAAGGGCATGACACGGTAGAAAAAGGTTCCCTAAAGGGTGATAAAAGATGTTTTTGTTTATTTTCAAGTACAATGATGATTTGATTATAACCGAAAAACCCATCCATGAGGGAGATCATTTCATGGCCAGTTGTTAGATCAACAAGTTGATCTATGTTTGGAAGAGGGAAATCATCTTTTGGACAAGCAAGATTGAGATCCCTAAAATCTGTGAAAATGTGGATTTTTCCATAGGCCTTAGTTACTGGGGACGACATTGGAACCCATTGAGGATAGTCAATAGGTATGATAAAATTGTTGTTAAAAGGCACTACAATTCTTCTTTAACAAGGAGGGCTATACGAGGTGCATTTGTGAAGTTTTTGTTTGACTGGCTTAGCATCAAGATATGTGACTATTTTATGTACAAAAATGTTGGGGTCGATCCCGGGCATATCACTATATGACCAGGAAATGATTTGTGATACTTTTTGGGAATATTGTGAAATCATGTAATTCTTGTGGATTGAGACTTTGACCGACTTTGACTATGTACGGGGATCCTGTGAGGTTCCTAGGTTAATATCAAGTGTGGATTCATTGAGAAGAGTAGATGTTTCGGATGGTAGGGATTTCTGAAGGAAATGATCTTTAGCTCCCATGTGGGAAAGGATATCTTGGTCATCCTGACACTGAAGGATATCTATCATGGGTGAATCTTCTTCAATCATTTCGGAAAACAATTGGTAATGATTTGATGGAGTGACTGATTGATAGGTGAGTGGTCCTAAGGATATAGTATTGATAAAAAAAATTGGGTGGGATAGGTACAATATCATCTGTATCCATGGAATCCTCAAGCTTGGTAGATGGTAATGGTTCCGAGTTCAGACATGAATTTTTTGTTCACATGCAATGGTTTCGATTACTTCTCAAGTAGATTTTCTATATCCCAAACCATTTTCTCATATGGTTTAAGAGTGGGCAAGGCAGGTTGGTCATGTGTTCCTTGTTCGTAATGTCTAAGGCCAAAACCTTTCCATGCAGTGATGAAGATACATATGGTGAAATTGGGATTATCAAGGGATTTAAATTTTTATTTAAATGGACTTATATGATGTGACTTAATCGAATTGGATGGTCGATTATAAATTCCTCCATAAACAAGATTCATTTTAAGATATGTTTTCCATAGGAGATAACATCTCCTACATTAGGGTCATACATGGGTTGCTTGTTAGGGTGACCATATGTTTTTGGTGATGGAATGGAGTTGAGCATAAGAAGGTGATATTCCCTAAGGGTGAGACGTTTTATGGCCTCAGTAATGGAGGAATCATCTAGAAGTTTGGAAGAAGGTATTGATGTGCTAGTGGAGGCTTGATAAGATTATTAGATATGGATTTAGGTACCAATACATCATTTGGATGGTACATCATATAACAATCAGCGAATGGATTTGGGTCAATGGGGACCATGTGAGTTTTCCCTTCATGTTCATACTTAAGACAACGATGGAGAGTGGAGGAACACAATGCATGGTGTGTATCCAAGGGCATCCTAATAACATATTATACTAGAACTCACCTTCTATGATGTAAAAGAGTTCTGGTAGAGTTTTGACACCAAATTTGAGTGGTAAGATGATGGTGCCTAATGTGGGTGTGATTGTGTCATTGAAGGAGTGCAGTAGGACAAGAGTTTGAGAAACAACTATGTTAGGTAACTTAATTTATTCAAAAGCAAGGGAAGATATAATGTTGATGGCAACACCACTATCAATCATGACTCTTTTGATAGAGATATCATTGATTTGAGTAGTGATGAAAAGTGGTAAGTCATGATCTTTGGGTGGTCTAAGAGCAGGTATCTTGGATGATTTGAATGAAATAGTGGTAGATGCTTTTAGAGTGCCTACAAAATTTTTAAAAGAAGTTGGATCATTAGCTGTGATAGTAATGGATTGGAGTGCTTCTAACATGGCTTGTTTGTAAGTTGGTGATGTCTTTGGATGAGTTCATAAAGTGACATTTTGATGGGAGATTGATGTAATTATTTTAACAACCACTTTTTGTAATGTGGTGAGAGGAAGAGTAGTAGTCTTTATTGAAACTTTGGTTTTTATGATGATGATTGATTAGGCTCTTCAGGGGTCAATGATATTAAGACTTTAGGTTTATTAGATGGTGTTGACAATTCTAGTGGTTGGGGTATAAGCAAAGAGTCCTTATCTTGTTTGGATTCAGGGGGTTTTTTGTCATAATTTTGTGAGCGGTTAGTGATATGAATAGTATTAAATTGGTGATTATATGCTTTAGGGGTGAATTTATTTAATGGTGTTGTTGTTGATGTTGATGCCGAATGAGAGGGAAGAAAGAGAGAACTACCAATCTTCTAAATTTTCGATGAAAGGCCCTATAATCTTCTATTGCATGGCCTCACGTTTTGTGGTAATCACAGAAGGCATCAAATTCATACCAGGTAGGCTTCCACCCCTGATGGTTTGATGGATTAGGAGGTGGTAACATGATGAGTGATTCTTGTAACAGATTTTCCAAGATGGTGGCATATCATCCTTTCGGTCCAAATGTAACTGGGCATTGATTTCTCTTGGGGGTAGGTGAGATGGGTCTTTTGACAGTGGTTGATTTACCCTAGGTGGTAACACAAGTCTTATGGTTGTTCCAAAAAAAGGTGACAAGGACCATGTATGGGTATGGCGGCAGAAAAGCTAATCGGATTGTGAGGGAGTGAATGGGAAAGAGTCTGATGTGGTTGCTCATTGCAGAATGATAGATGAAGCATAAGGACTGACTGTAGGAATGTGATTAGCGGGTTGTACCCCTATAATAATGGGGTGATTAACTGATATGATGGAAGGATCATACGAGGAATATTGATTACATTTTGAATGATTTTTGTTCAAGGGACCTCGTGGGTCTTGGATTTGGTATAACGAGGGGTTTCCCAAAAGAAGGCATGCCCTTGGATGAAGAGGGGGGAAAAAAGGTGAAGGACCATGGAAACGATAAGTTTCATCATAATGAGGACTTTTAAAGACGTGAACAATGCCCTGTTTATTTGGCCCCTTTGAACCCTTTGATGCCTTAGATGAGCTCGGTGTATTCATTGAAGTTGATGCTAATGAAGGAAGAGGGGTTTGAATAATGTGGTTGATATAGTCCACATGATTTTTCAGATTATTAATTTTTATAGGTTGTTGATGACTAAAATCCTTGCTTGGTTTGGGTGGGGTGGTTGAGCTAAGAATGTCTCAAGTGGTACCATGGTTATGTTGCGTGAATCTGGGTACATGTGTAAGTGTAGTTATAATCATAGAGGTTGGCATGGATTCTAGAATAGTGTTAGGGAAGGCATGGAAATGGGTTTAGTGGTAAGTAGTGGTTTGACAGTTATGGGTTTATCAAGTTTAGATATTGATTCCGTGGATGTTGAGTCACTAAGTGATAAGGGTGTAGGACTAGTTTGTACATTTGTTTGAGAAAGGAAAGGTTTTGTAGTTACAATCTTAGGTTTGTTTTCCTTTGGTGTCAACTCTGTGGGCTTTATTTCACTAGGAAATAAAGTGGACTGAAGAATAGGTTCAAATTTTGTTATTGTATTAATGGTGTGGATGACATTTGCTTGTGGTGATTGAGAAGATGAGAGGTGATTTAGGAAAGGTTGTTTAAATATGTCAAGATTATGGTTTGGAGGTGTGTTTGGATTATCTAAGTGGAGGTCACCCTTATCAATTAAGTCCTAAAGGACATTGCGGAATGTGTGACACCTTTCTATGTCATGACCATTAACCCTATGGAATTTACAATAATCATTATCATGGTACCAAATGGGTTTTGATACCGATATGTCAATAGGTCGAATGGGTGGAAGTGATATGATGTTGGAAGCAAGTAGCTTGTCAAAAACCACACCATAAGTTTCTGCTATAGGTGTGTAATTACATTGTTGATAGACACATTCAAGTAATACACTTTTATTTAGGAGTGGATTTTACTACGCCAACATTGGCGGTTGTTTTAGATTTATCTGGATTGGATGTTGATTTAGATGGGAACTCCATTTTTGGTTTCTTGGGAAGCTTCACCCAGCCATCTTCTAGAGCTTGCAATTCTAACTTACGGGCCATGGTAAAGGCCTCATCAAAGGTGTGGAATGATTGAATTTGTAGGGTAGATGAAATGTGTTTAGCACAAGCATGACAAAAAATATCGATCAATTCTATCTGTGGTAATGTGAAAGATAACTTATTAGTGACACCCCTCCAATGGGTGACAAAATCAGCGATGGATTTGTCTTCAAATTTTTATTGGCATGTATATCATTAATGGTGATTTTACGAGCTACGTTTATGGAGAAATGGTCTAGAAATAGTTGGGTGAGCTGCGTGAAGGAAAATAAGGAATGTTGTGGAATACTATTATACCATTCTAAGGCTGGACCAGCAAGGGACATGGGAAATGTTCTCAACATTAAATCTTGGTCATGAGATATCAGATAACATGCATGGTAAAAAGTGTGAATATGTTGTTGGGGGTCTTATTTTCTATAGAACTTGATAAACTTAGGAAGATCCCAATGTGGGGGATATGGTTTGTATGGTACAAAAGGATGGATGGGTTCATTGTAAAATAAAAATTATGAGAGCATATTTTTGGACAAGGATGAGGTAACTTCTAAACTAGATATGCAGCTTAGGAGAGCCTAGAGAGGGTATTCCTAAGCCTGTTGGTTTGAGGATGAGCTAGGTTGATATGAAGACTAGGGAAAGTATGCTTGATCTTGTTGTGGAATTTTTTTGGTTAAGAATTTTTGTTTGGGGGTGTTTTGCTGATATGAGAGGTTATGCTAATAAAGGGTGAGGGGTGTTTTGTTATGAAGTATAGTATTTTGGAATGTTTTGTTGAGGTATATATTTTTGGTGAATACGTTGTTGATGTGGGATATTTTGTTGGGGTGTTTTTCAATGGGATGTTTTGTTGAGGGGGAAACCATGTTGTGATATAGATTGCAGAGTTTGGATGTACTAGTATTGTAATGGGGTTGATGTTTATGTGAGAGATTGTGAATATATAGGTGCATGTTAGGGAGGTGTAAAAGAAGTGACAAAGGATGGTGCCTAGTATGGGATATTTTTTGTGGGATATGGTATTTTGGAATGCTTCGCAAAGGTATGTATTGTGGTAAAAATTAATGGTTGAGGGTTGTGGCATATATTGCAAAATAGGGTGCATATTAGTAATGGCATTGGTGTTAATCATTAGTGTTTTTGAAGGAATAGACATGGTATTGTTTTGGATGGGGACAATGGTCTATTGAGATGATACAAAAGTAGAAAGAGGGATGGAACTCAATGAATGATGTTGGTACCTATGATGAGACTGAGAGAGATAACGTGGAAGTGATGGTACTATTTGGGGGTGTGGATCCTATAGAAGGACTTGGTGAAGATGTGAATTGTTGAGTGGACATGTTTTGTGATGAGATCATGTGAAGATCATAGACAGTGTTGAGGAGACATTAGATGCTTTAGGTTGACTTGCAAAAGGTTGTTCATCCAATGTGTCAAATGGATTAGTAGAGTTAGTAGTGTTTTGGGATTGAATGATGCTTGGTATTTCGGATTGGCCTAAAGTTTCAGGAAATAACTATTGGAGAAAAGGTTATTGGTTCTTATCAATGAGGTTGTGCGGTGGAAGGTAAAGGGTTGTGAGCATGTGCAATGGATTGCGGTGTGAATGGTTGCATTTGAACATTTCTCGCTGCCAGGTATGCATTAAGAGTAATAGGATTTGAGTCTAACATTTCTTTGAAAATAGGATCACCCTATTGTAAAATGGGATTTCATAGTGGGAGAAAATGAAATTTTTATTCTGGTGTGTAAATAATTTTATCCATGGTACTATTGTGGAGAGTGAAAGGATTATTGTACAATTTTGTTGTTAAAGCTATTTCATTCCACGTTTTTGTGTTAGAAAAGAGGTTGGATGTATTTATCTCGATAAAGCAACACTTGTGGATGCATAGGTGAAGAATTTTTGTTGGAAGTGGTATAGTGTGTAGTAGGGCTTGAAGGTTAAATACATGCGGTGAGGTAGACATATTTTCAAATAGTTGATTAGGTGTTTGTTTTATAGTAAGTACCATAATAAAAAAACACACACAAAATGAATAGCGAAATGACTAATGACTAAATGCATTGATTAACAAACAAGAAAAGGGAAGCATGGAGTTATTTTATCCTTATTTTTCTTAATTATGAAATGTGAAATGTGTAAAATGGTCAACGAGGGTCCTAAGAAGTGGTTATCTAAAGTTAGTTTCAGGTGTGTTTAAGGTGGAGTCCTCGATATACCTGAAGGTACGTGAGGCACAACTCTGTATTGTTTCTAGTAGGGAATGTATATTGGGGCCTACCCCCTCACTTCACGGTCCCGCTACGATAAGGGAGTCGAGTGTTGAGCCAATATATACCGACAAACATGTGTTTATACTCGGCTAGAACACCGAGTCGGTTTCCCTGTTGGGTGATGAAATCCCAATCAGTTTCACCTGGGTAGGAGTTTTTTAGTGCATTTTTGGTTTTGACGTGTTTTGGTTGTGTGTGAGGGAGGAATAAGTGGATGTAAACAACTTTACCTTCCTAATTAAACTATGTGAAGCAAGAAGAATGCAAATTTTTGTTTTAAGGTCCCAAAATGAAGCGTTGATTTCGATGAAAACAAACAACCAAGAATGAAAAATGGAAATTTAAAGGGATGGATTTAGAAGTTATTGCATGAAAGCGCTCCTTGTTTCTTTTATTTTTTTTTTTTTTGGAAATCATCAAAATGTTTTCTTAGAAAATCCAGAAGGTACAATTTCTAGAGAAAAATAGCTATGTTGTCTTATTAGAAGAAGCAAGAAATAGAAAACAAAGTATTGCATATATGTTAAGAGAATAATAATACGGGAAATCACTAGCGATTCAAAAGGAATCAAAAAATCACAGGTGATTAATCCAATTGTTGGCAATTAGTAGTCAGTAAGAACAAAAATGGAAAATAATGATAAAAATGATGAAATTAAATAGGGATTAGGGTCCCACCATGGGCATGCCAGAATGTCTAGCATGGTTTTTACCTTGGTTGTATTGATGGATTCAAGGGGTAATAACTAAGCTTGACCTCAGTATGGAAGGGTTTTTAGGATACATGCATTGTTGATTATGTATGTTTGTGCACCATTTAAAACAATGGATCAAAATCTTATTTACCTATAAATAATTTCTTGTAAACAAAGCTACAACTCATATTAAGATAATGTTATGGTTTAAGTAAACACTTGAACTTTTATTAGTACTTATGATTGTGCTTATAAATTCATACGATAAGAATGTGATTATCAATTATTTATTTAGATACATATATGATTAACATAAATCATGATTTACATCCATAAATCAAATTCCTGATATGTATATAGATTATGGGATATGTTAGAGGCTATAGAACCAACTATTTGCTCCTCTTCCTTAGTAAGGTCAGAATCGGGGACAGAGATGTAATCTTCAACAAAGAAGTTAGAATATTCCTCCTAGGTGTTGTAAAGGTGAGCAAATGTTGAGTCAGTGCTAGATATGTTGATGTGGCTATTTGAATCAAACTCCAAAGTAGTGCGGTAGTATTCTTCCAGGTGTTCAAGGCCGAGTTTTGTATTGGCATTCGTATTTAATAAGATCTTCCTAGAGTCTTAGTGCTTCATCATACGCATCCCACAAAGCATCGGTGGCTTCAGGATACATTTCGTTGCAGCAAAAATAAAATCTAAGCGATCAAATGGAGCTTCCTAGATCACACAAAGTTCAAGATCATGGAGCAAGTTGTATTTTTCCCATTATAGTGGATGATGGACCATGGGAAAATAATCATTTTTTGGAAAGTTAGGACCTCCTAATGCCATCTGAAAACATCATACTAGATAGAGGATCAGTAGATAACAAGAAAAAAATAAACATTTTGGTTAGATTTAGTAGAAAATGGTGAAAAAGCATAAAAATACAAGAATCGCTAGCGATTCAGGGAAATCGTAAGTGATTCAGAAATCACTAGCGATTATTGTCAAGTCTAAAAATTTCTAAAACAAAGTCAAAATTGATTGATTAAGCTATCAATTTAATGAAAAAGAGTGCTATTTGACATGTAAATGATGTATAAGCAAGAACATACCTGATCCTAGTGTCTACTTGATGAATCAAAACAAGTGGTTTACCTTATGGAATAGATCGGTGTGACAAATGAATAGAAGAAGTTGGTTGGAGGGTGAAAATGAGCAATCCAATGATGAATTTGATGTTTGTTGAGCATCGTGACGATGAATGAAGTTGATTTTAATTTCTTGGATACTTGATGAGCTAGGATTGAGACAGAGTATACGTGAAAATTTTGAGAATTTGTGTTGTGAAATGAGGTTTGTAAACAAGTATTTATAGATTTTCGGCGATCGGGTAAATCATTGGCGATTTCGGGAAATCTAGTTTGGTTAGAAAATCAAATGATTACTTCTATTTTGAGCTCAAAATGGTGGATTTCAAAGTGATTAGGATGGGGGATGGTTTAAAAAGAACGAGCTAGGTTTGTTAGGATGATAGGATTTGCTTTTTTGGGAGGATTTAACTAGTTAGTTAGGAAATAGGTTAGTTCTTTTGAAAAGTGGTTTTAGAGGTGGTTAGGTAGTTAGTGAGGTGTTCTAGTTAACACAATGAGGTGGGTGAGTGAGGTGTGAGGGGTTAGTAACTAATCCATTTATTTCAATTAATTAAATAATCATTTTAGATTTTGGAGATATGATGGGTCATAAACATATTAATTTAAAAGGGGTGATATAGTGAGGCATCGTAAATGTGTCGTCTTTGGTCATGAGTATGTTTGGGCTTGGGGGATGTAAATTTTTGGTGTCTACAACCCTATAAGTAAACCATCTCATTTGCAATACATAAATGTATCTTGAGCTTAACATATAATTACAACTCATAACATAATGAAATGCTTTAAATAAAGTTATACATTAACTATATGAACCACTCAATGAATCCTTAAATGGTATCTCTTGCATAAAGAATGGAAAAAATGATAATTGTTCTTATACCCAATACATAAAAATTGCAACCAATGAATGATTATTAAGTAATTGGATTGAATCATACATTACATGGGTAGAATCAGGAATTGAGACATCATTATACCTGCAGCAACTCAATTCAAGTGACGTACAAGTAAATTTAAACATGTCTCATTAATTATTCTTCCATTGATATGGCTCTCCAGTTCACTAACTCTTTTTTATTTTTCAAAATTAAAGAGGTTGAACTCTTGATTTCTTCTGCCAACAATATTCTTATGATGCAAAAATAAGAACTCAACTCTAGTTTGAAAAAAATGTGGCTCAACAATCTTGATTTCATCAAAAAATTGATACATGGTGGACCAAAACTCTATTCATTCTTGGCTATCTACCATACAAATTTTAAAAAAACTAAAATCAAGCATGAAAAGAACATAAATTGAATATTTTGAGAAGGGAAAAATATTAATACCCAATTAAAATCCTTCCAAAATTTAATAATAATTAAGGGATCAATAAAAAATTGAACAAAGAATAATGAATATTAAATCAAGAGTTGGCTCTAAACCAGAAATGAGAAGAATACTATTAGAAACAAAAATCAAAAGAATAATGGAACAAGTAAGGAGAATCTTATAATAAATTATTTCACTCCTTTGTTCTCAATGGGAAGCAGTATACTCGGCTCAAATACTTGTAGAGAATGGAAATCTTCTCACTTCCACTTGTGATAATTCTATCTCATGCCTTATATTTTTCCAAGGAATCTTAACAAAACCTCCCCGTACTCTTCAAAGGTAGAAAATATCAACTTGAATTACTCCACAAGATTCAAAGATTATCCAAGATATGAAAAATATTCACATAATGAGACTGTGATGCTTTTCTAAGAGACTATGGCACTTCTCTAGTGGACTTTGATGCTTTTGTAAGAGACTTCTATGCTTCTCTAGTGGTTTTTGGCACTTTTATAAGAGACTATGGTGTTTCTCTAGTAGATTCTAACACGATTTTTTAAGAGACTCTAGAATTTCTCTAATGGTGTCTGATTACTTTTGTAAGAGATATGGATGCTTCTCTAGTGGAATCTTTTGCTTTTGTAAGAGACTTTGACACTTCTCTAGTGGACTAGAACATTTTTGTGGAGAGACTTTCATAAGAGACTTCATTGCTTCTCTAGTGGATTCTAACAATTTTGTAAGATATTGGCGCTTCTCAGTGGAATTTGGAACTTTTCTAAGAGACTCAGCACTTCTCTAGTGGACTCTAACATTTTCTAAGAGACTTTGGTGCTTATTTAATGGACTGGGATTTTTTGGGAGACAAATTGATGAGTTACAACTAGTGCAATTGCTAGTAATAACAACTACCTTGAATTGGTGTCTTATTAATAGAGGAAATAAATCCCAAACACTAAAAAATTAAAATTATTTCCATCTTAGAATATGATACATGTCTACTTGCAATGATTGTTTAGTTTTGAAATTTTATTTATACTATGTTGTTCATCATATGGGTATATATTAATTTTCACGTGTTGTGTGAAATAACTTGTATACACATAATCAATGTCCCAAAATTTTGGCATACAAGCTTGGATAAGAAGACATATAAGCTTGGATTAAGGTTTACACCATCACCTTCAAAATTTCAGTTTTCTAACCTATATTTGGCTAAAGTGGATTTATGTTGGTTGTAATAAGTTCATATTTGAATGTTTGTATGTCATTTATTGTAAAACTTTAAAGATGAGTCAAGCTCAAATATTGATAGATGGACAATATCATGAGTTTGATGAGGTTGAGGCTTCTAGGAAAAATGTTACTCAATATCCATGTCCATGTAACCATTGCAAAGGTGGAATAGTTAGAAAAGGGAAATCATCCGTGGGCATATAATCAATTATGGGAACTCTAGAGTTATCCCTTGGCCTCAATTTGATTATCTTGATGATTTGATTTTATCATATGAGAGGTCATGATGAGGGAAAACACATAGATGAAGGGATGGAAATGAATAGACTGGTGAATGATGCTTTGCAATTACCTCAAAAAAAGTGTAACTCATTTTGAGGGTGACATAAATTTCAAGGATAAGGATACAAGATTGTGGGAAATTTTAATGGATCAAGCTTTCAAAACATGTGTATCCATCTTGTAAACTAAGTCTTTTATCAACAATCCTAAACATTCTAAATTTACAAGTGGTTCATGGATGGAAAAATGATAGTGTGGATAACTTGCTAGCATTTCTACATGATTTATTACCAGATGGATCTTCATTCAAAACACATACTATAAATGTAAATATTTGATTTCAAGCTAGGATTAGGTTATGAAAACATTGATGCATGTGTGAAGGGTTGTGTGCTATTTCACAAAACACTTGCAAATGAGATCCATTTTCAATATGTGGAGAAGCACATGATATAGAACAAGTTTGAAATCAAATGCTCCAAGAAAGGTTCTTCATCACTTTCCTCTTTAAAAAGGTTACTTCAAATGTATAGGTGTCCAAAAATTGTTGAACATATGTAATGACATGCCCAAAATAAGAGCCATGATGGAAAACAATGTCATCTTGTTGATTCCCAAATGTGGATGGAATTTGATAACAAATGGCCTAATTTTGCACAAGAACAACACAATATAAGGATTAGGTTGGATTTAGATGGTGTGAACCCATTTTCAGATATGAGCACTACTTGGTCAACTTGGCCAATATTTTTGATAAATTACAATTTTCCTCCTTGGTTAGAAACCAAGCCATATTTCTTAATGCTTTCATTGATTATACTAGGGAAGAAAAGTGTAACTTCATATATAATAGATGTTTATTTGGAGCCATTATATGATGAGTTAAAAGAATTGTGGGAAGGGGTTGATGCATTTCAATCTTTAAGGATGGTTCTTGTTTGAGGTTCACATTAAGGGAAACATTAATTTTTACAATACATGACCTTCCTACATATGGAACCTTATTTGGGCTCACTATTCATGGCTACAATGGATGTCCTACTTGCATTATCAATCCATTTGTGTGACACTCAAGTGATTTGAATAAGTGCATTTATTATGGAAATCATGCTTACCTTCAATAGATCATCCATATTGTCAACAAAAATCACATTTTGATGGTAATAACAAAGAGTTTTGACAATCCCCATTGGCAATAACAAGTGAAATATTATTGAGAAGTCTACAATAAGAAAGTAATTTATGGAAAGTGGTGGTATTTTTGATGGTAAATATGATCCAGTAAATGATACATGTGTAAAATGATTGTGTATATTCTACAATTTGTCAAACATACTTTTAAAATTTCATAATTAGAATTTCAATTAAACATTGTTGACTTCATGCATTGTGAGAAAAATGTTGCTTGGGTTATTTTGGAAACTCTTTTTGGTGGGTATGATACAATTTTAGTGTGACAAGACTTGAAAAAACTAAATATTCATTCAAAATATTTGGGTTGAAAGTCTTAATAATGGAAAATTCAAAAATCCACATGCTCCTTATGTGTTGATAGAGGCACAACATCAAAAATTCATAAGCTTTTTGTCTCAAAAACATGGTTTCCCACTAGATATGCAAGTAATTCATTGAGATGTCAAGCTGATATTAAAGGTTTAAGAGGTATGAAGACCCATGACTATCATGTTTTGATTGAGGATATTTTACCTATTATAGTCATATCAAGTTTAGAAAAAGGTCCCAAAATAGCAATCATAAGGCTATGCTTGCTATTAAAAAGTATGAGTTTACATGTGTTAGATCCTTCAAATTTTGATTATTTGAGGAAAGAGGTTGTTGAAGTCCTTTGTTTGTTGGAACGTGAGTTTCCACCAACAATATTTAATATTTATATGCATCTTATAATACATATAGAAGAATAACTTGAGTATTTAGGGCCATTGAGAACAAGATGGATGTATCCTATAGAATGATACATGAAGGTTTTGAAAAAATATTCATAACAAGGCAAGACCTAAAGGTTGCATGTCGAGGGATATATAATGCAAGAGGCCATAGATTTTGCACAAATTATATGAAGGAATTTACAAGTGTAACTCGACATGTGTATGGGATGATGAAGAAGAGGAAAGAGTTTAAGTGATTTGCTAGAAGGAAAGGAGACTCATTTTGAGCTATCACATAATGAAAGAAATGTGATACATTCTTATGTTCTTCAAAACACATCTACAATGGAGAAGTGGTACAGTGAATATATTCTCTATTAGTGATGTTTTATTATTTAATTTTTAATTCAATTATTTTCACTCTTTTCTATTAAAATTTTGGCAATCTTGTACAATGATTATGTTTGTAGGCAATATAGTCAAGATAAATCAATGGGAATGCCTCTTTCTCAAAAGCATAGACAAGATGTACTGGTTCAAGAATCTTCATTTCCATCCTTTGATGAATGGATTATTGATGCAATGAATCAAAACACAAGAACAGGTCAAGATATATACCTATGGGGAATATGAGATTTCAAATCCTCCATCAATTATGGCTTCCAAATTCAGTGGAATGTGGGCATATGGAAATCATTTTAGAGTGGAAGACAAAGACCAAGGGAAGGAAAATTGTGATTGTGTTGTGAGTGTTGAATTTCAACATGGTTCTCATAAGAAAATTTATGTTGGTATCATAAATGATATCATTTGAGTTGATTATGGGGAAAAATCCCTATACTATTGAAATGTAAATGGGTCAAACCATCTGTAACACACCATAATGAGTATGGATTTATACTTGCTAATACTTGCTAGTTTTTGTCATGATACATGAACCATATGTGTTCCCTTCTCAATTAAAACAATATTTTTTATTGATGATGTCATGAATCATGGATGGTCTTATGTCATTCAAACAGATTCTCGATCAAAACATCATTTAATGGATTTTGATGCAATGCACAATGGACAATATGTTGATACATTACAACAGACATTGGAAGTTGATGATGGTGAAGATGAGATTAGAGGATTTGAAGAAGTGACTTTAGAGCTGAATGGAGAGCTTGAAATTGATGTTGGGGAGGGTAATGAAATAAATGGTGATGAGGATGACACTGAAGCAGATGCATATATGAGTGATGAAGAGTTCCATTCAAATGACACAAAAGATGATGATGACCTTCCTCTCTAAATTGAAATGTTTTTTTATGTTTTTTCTCATCAGTTCATGCATACTTGAATAAGTATCAATGTACATGAAAATCTCTTGAAAATAAGGGAGTTATTTTTCCTAAGGAAATTCATTGTGTGGTGCAATAACAATCAATTATGCTCATCTTGATGTTTCTTAGTTTCTCTTTTTGGTGTCATTGCTATAATATTCATCTGGATGTTTGTTAAAGTCATATCATGAGTATTAGATCTTAATTCCTAAATATATTACAAAGATAAAAACTCAATTATATTTCTACTTAATTATCTTATCCTTGTTACATTCCATTGATGTATCTTTGTTACTATCTTCTTAGTCACCAATTTCAAAAAAAGAATGCATGAAATGAATGACTATGTTTCTAATTTTATGTTCATGTGCAAGTGTTGTTCAAATCAATGAGGGCTTGAAACATGATTGTGATGATGCACAAGAAAATGACTAATTGATTATGAGCATCTCCATAGTGAGAATGTGAAGAAAAATAATGAATATTTAATGTCACTTGGTATACCAATTAACAACTCCAAATCATCAGTGTATGTCTCAAATATTTTGAATCTCATTTACATTTGTATATATTTAATTAAAGTATTATTGTATACCTCTTCTTTTTATATAATACTTTTTTATGTAATCTAATTTGCAGGCCAAAAAAGTGTCTACAAAAAAGGGTAAAAATAAAAAGATCTTGAGGAAATTGCATCTTCTTATAAAAACATGTGTTTAAAAGAAACGATTCAAGAAGGGAATAACACCAATGAACATGTTAATTTAAATGTTAAACATGGACCCCTTCTAAATCAATTTATTGACCCCAATTTGTGAGCATTATATGAATAGTTGAAGAAATTATATGAAGGAGGGGAAAATAATCATAATGGTCTCATGACACAATTCTCCGCAAATAATCAAGTACCATCTCCACTTATAACAGAAAAAGAGATGAAATGTAATACAAATAACTTATCCACAACACCTTCAATGGTTAATCAGGTTCCTTATATGGATTCTTCAAGAGGTTTGTAGCCATAACACTGAAAAATTTCAATGCAAGTTGAGTCAAATGAGCTACATGCTCATGATTCAACATCAAGTCATGGTTTAAATCTATAAAAAATGTAGAATTTATCAAGAGTTGTATAGGGCCACATTGAAAGAATGTAATCAAAGAGAAAAGGAAGGGAAGGTTCCCTATGTGATTGAGGTGAGAGATGGGGTTCTTGTAGGAAGACATGTTGTAAGGTGGGCCACAATATTGGGGGTGCAAGTGAGGTCACATTTGGATGTTAACATTGAAACATTATCACAACAAAACCAAATACATGTAGATCTTGTTATTCAAAAAATGGAAAACATGTTTGAGAGTATTGGTGGGGTGGTATCACAAAAATCTATAGATACAAAATCTGACAAAAATCATAAATAATTACAGTATAAGTGCATAAACATGATTCTTGAAGGAAGGGAAGAAAATTAGCCTTGGATCCAAGATTTGGAATGCATTAAAAGAGGGTATGTGTTATGTGGATTTTTTGGAAATTAGTAGGGGAAAATTATCGTAGTTTCCACCAAAATCAATGATAAATAATTATTGCACAAATGTAGCTACAAAATTCTAAGAATGATCTAACAAGTAATTCAATATGAATGGTGCAAAATATGGAACCTCACAATAGCTCAAATGGTGTGTACAAATAGGAGAACAATAAGTAACTCCCTCATAAGAATATAAATCATAACTCTAAGAAGGAGGAGTTACATTCCTAGAATAGCCAATCAAATGTAACTCATGTGAATAACTATGAAAACCTATACAAGTCATGTAACTCCTATGACACAAATGACACCTAAGCAAGATGAGTCACCATGTGTAGGAAATATTCCAAGTAAATAAATAAATACAAGGAAAATAATATCCTACACCAACAACAAAAAGCAAGAAATTCCATGACATCTCAATGTGCTTTTGGAAGATCGGGGTGAGAGTAAGAAGAGAAATATTTGTAAGTTTTTTTAATTATGTACTTATTTTTTACCTTCTTCTACCTAATCAGACCTGATTATGGTTTGAGTTTAATTGGTGCTAAAATGACATGATTTTTGACCAACTTTGATATTTTTTTAGGAGGAGCAACATGATATAGCACCTACAATTGATGAGATATATCTATTGAAAAAATAATATGTTATGAAGACTCAAATGATGTAAGACAGGAGAAAAGTTCTTCCTCCAATAGTTTCATCAATCAAAATCCATGAAGTAATGTTGTTATGTTGGAGTCTCTAAACATCCTTTTTCTATTGATTTTTTAATTAAATTTGAAGCAAATGTTCTAAAACACATCTCAAAGCATCCAAAACATCTAAAAAAATTTGGGCATTGACATATAATCTAACACATCTAAAAAATATTGTATGGTCTTATTTTGGATCATTAAAGACCCTTGAGACTCTTAGATGTTCCTGCATCATTTTTTTCTAGAAGTAACAACATAATTGATCACTTCGCCTATAGCTTATGTGTTATGTCATATGACAAACATAAATGTTATGAAGATGAGATGATGAAAGGGAAGTCACAATCTCCACATTCAATAGATTCATATGCTAAAATCTAAGAACTATAGTCACATGTTACAAGATCTAGTAATTTTGATCAGACGAGGGTTATGGAAACATTTTTGAAAAAAATAGGTATTATCATCTAAGATGACTGAAAAATGGACATAGTTTCATCCTTAGTTACACCAATTATTAGTGCATGGAATCAAAAAGATAAAGAGAATAATCCTGTAGAGGTAAAATTGAATAGTTGTCACCATTATACATACACACATATACACACACACAGACACTAGATTATACACACACACACACACACACACACATTTTATCTCATTTGTGATATAAGGAAATAATGAAAAGCTTATGAAGATATAGGTGGAAGAAAAGGTAATGCTCATGATGAGACCTATATCAGCCATGCTAATGGTGAGAAAAATAATTTTGTAGAAAAATATGGCATGACGATGAGTAAGTATATTGGACTTAATCTTATCCGGGTGTATATGAGTTTTTATTTTTCACTTATTATTTACTTCAAATATACTAATATTACTTTTTTGTGCTAGTGTTTGAAGAAAACTCAATTTCTAGTGGGTGATAAAGTGGAAATGATAGATTCAATCACATCAAAAGTTGTAGGACATGGAAGGATACATTCACTTGAGACATGTCATGGAGAGAGGCTTGGTCCAAATGATGTCAATGTTTATGTACTAAAAGTGTTGATAGATGTTCCTCTTCCTTACAAGGACAAGCTAGATGATTGCACCAATTTATCTAAAAACAATGTTCCTTTTTAAAATGGCCGATAGAGTTATTGTGCAAGTATTTTATACAAGACTTATAAAAAATAGCTCATAACATTGCTAGGAGCTGAAAAATTTCTCATGTTTAACTTCTTTGTATGTAATCAGATGACAATGTTTTTTTTTAAAATAGTTTTGAAGGGACTATACCCTGTATACAAAAGGGCTCAAAAGCCAGATAGTCAAAATGAGAGATACATCCCAGAGAAGGGCAAAATGGCCAACCAAAGAGGGCTCAACAGCCAAGTAAGACAATACAAGTGAAGAAAGGATCCAAACGAACGATGATCCCAAAAGAAGCCAAAGAGAACAAAAAGCAACAAAAAGAGAAGCATCATAAAAAACTCTCGCCAAAAAACAGCGCCTGAACCGCCAGATAACAGCAACATCGCAGCCAAAAAGTAGCCACACAGCAACCCGTTACTTTATTGCCCTGTCAATCTTGGTCTTGATGGCCTGCAGTGACATGAAGAAGGCAATGGCAGTGGCCTGAGAGGAGTCAGTCACATCAGCCTGGGAAATTTCCATATCTCTTTTCTCTTTAGGTCCCCAGATGTCCTCACTAACCCCACTTAAACTGCAGACACTATGCACATGCTGCTCAATGAAATTATATATGCTTTTAAGGGTAGATAATATGCAGTCATTGTGGCTTTTAGCATTGCCCATTCTGCCATCCAGGGACTGTAACTTCTTGAAGACCTCAGCAATAACCCCCTCATCATCATCACTTTGAAGAATACCTTTACCCTTAGCTCTTTCCATATTTTTTATAGTCCCTTTTAGCTCTTGTATCTCCTTCTCTAACCTGTCCACTCTGTCCATCAAGCCCTCCTCCTTGGGCTCCTCCATTGGAATACTGATATGCAGGAGGTTCTCAGCAAGTTCCAGGTCTTTATGGCTTCTTAGGACCCGTTGGGAAGGAGGGATTTTATCTTTTATGCTCTTGCTTTTCTTGCTGGAAGCAGCAGTTTCAAGCTTCCTTTTCAGCAGGGGGGAGTGGAAGCGGTGCGAGCAGGAGGAGGAATGGAGGAGGAAGGTGGGGTAGGATTCGAGGGGGCAGCTAGAACAATGGCGATGGATCAGGAGGATAAGTCCCTGATGCAAAGGGACAGCCCTAGAGTGGCTCTGAACTTCCCTTATTGATTTCTCCAACGAGTTAATCAAATAGTGAGGAAAGCTAATGGTGATATTTCTACGAAAGTGATTTAGAAATATCAAATGCTTTTGAGGTATTGTCACAAATCTACCTTCAAGAGTGACATACCTAACCACCATCTTGGCCAGCTCAGCAAAAGGTTCAGGGATCGACGCCACCTTGATGCCAGCAGTCACGAATTCAAGATTCTCACCGTCATCCAGGAACTTCTTGGTCTCGACCTCCCTGTCCACCTTTTTACTGAAGAATTTGGTGCCCTCCAGGCTGAGGCCCGTGACCTGGGTGATGAGCTCTTCTGTGACCTCAATCTCCATGTTATTGTATTTGACAATCCGATTCTTCCATCCCTGGGTGAATCTGATAGAGATGTCTTGGTCAAATCCTTGTACCCTTTCAATTAAATTAGACAGACCCCCGATTTGAAGGTAATTCCACAGCACCGTGTTCTCTTTCCATGCCGGATTGTGGGTCGGTTCAGTTTTGCAAGGCGGACCCCCCATGTTTCCTCTGCTCTTTTTCCTGTTCTCAACGGTAAAAATGCTCTCACTATGCGGGACAGGCAGAGCTCTGATGTTGGTTTTTGAATCTTTCCTTTCCGTGAAAGCAGAATTAATTATTATAGCATACATGTAATTATTGCCCCACTCCTCGGCTTTCCTTCTATGCTTAAAAATGATGACAGTCCATCTCACACATATCGCATCAATCATCCATATATTATGTGATGTCATCATATTGTACTTGAGGATCCGCACATTAGCGCCCAAATTACAGCCGTTAGTGCTGATTTTCATGGCCATGAAGATCATTGATTATGGCTTTATTGATTTGAGTGGGCAGAACATCCCCCCCAAGCCAAGTTTGAAAGGTATTAGTAACACCGAGGTTAGCCAAGCTGTCAGCGACTCTATTTCCTTCCCGATAGGTGTGGGTGATTTTAACATTTTCAAAGCTCTTGCATATATCAATGGCTTCCTCAATGAAATCTCTGATAGACCAGCTGGGGTGTTGCTTTTTGTTTAAAAGATTGATGATATTCAGAGAATCCCCTTCAATTATAATATTCAGAATATTACAATCTCTGGTAAGTCTTATACCCCAAAGAGCCGCTAGGGCTTCAGAGTAATGATTGGTCTGCCTACCCATTCTCCCAGAAAAAGTAGCAACTAAACAACCTCTTTGATCTCTGATAACTCCCCCTCCTCCAGATTCCCCCGGATTGCCTTTTGAGGCCCCATCAAAATTTAACTTGTGCCAATCAGTGGGAGGTTTAATCCATCGGACTGTGTTTCTATCAATACCATTGTTATTCCTATTGCCAGTGTCAATATTCCATTCAGTCAAGATGTATTCTTCCTTCTCAGGGTAGAGCCTATTTTTAGGAGGTTTAAATCTAGCAATATTGTCTTGCACAAGCAATGATGATTTCCTTGTAGATTTTGTTACATGCCTTTCTATTGTTTCTGAAAATGTTATCATTACGAGCCTTCCAAACTCTCCACATAGTGTGGGGTAAAACAAGTTGCCACAATCTTTTCACCACACAATGCTTAAACGGAGAGTCCCATTGCTCCCAGGCCTGAAGACAGGTAAGGGGAAAAATCCATCTCTGATTAAACTTTGCAAAAATCAGCTGCCAAATTTTGGAAGCAAACTCACAATGGAGGAATAAATGCTTTATGTCTTCTGCCTCTTTCTGACACATGCAACATCTATTCGGCATGATGAATCCCTTCTTTATGAGGTTGTCATTAGTAAGGATCTTGCCATTAATGATAAGCCACCAAAAGAAGTTCACTCTAGGGGTTAACTCCGGCATCCACAGTTTGTGCCACTTAATTTCACTTTCCATGGATACAAAGAAAGAATTATATCCTGATTTGACAGAGTATTCCCCGTCAAAAGAATCTTTCCAGATGAGTTCATCCTTAAGATTTTGATTACTTATATGAATTAGAGAAAGTTGACTCTGTAAAGAAGAAACATCAGCCTGTACATTATCATTCTCCACTTTTAGTTGTTTCCATTTTCTTTTGTTTCCATCTCTCTCAATGTACCCCTGGATTTTGTGCCCATACTTTGTGATTAAGTTGTCTTTAATGTGATCATAAGTAGAAATCCAGTTGGAATCAGTCCACTTATCTGTCCAGAAGTTTATGTTTTGCCCATCCCCAAGCTTCCAGCTACACCCCTACAAAAGGATGTGTTTGCTGCTAAGAAGGTTGTTCCAGAAAATAGAACCACTCGGAAGAGACTGATCATATATGAAGGAAATCTTGTTTTGGTTTGAAAGATATTTGATCTTAACCAACTCTGTCCAAGGCTTGTGCTCTTTTATAAGCCTCCAACCTAATTTTGCAATAAGGGCAGCACTCATATGTTTGATATCTTTGATGTCTAACCCCCCAAGTCTCTTAGGTTTACATACCTGCTCCCAAGCCACAAGATGATATCTGAATCTGTCCTCAGTACCGTGCCATAAAAAATGCTTTTGAATCTTTTCAATACTGTTCATCACTGCTGTAGGTATGCGTTGAACATTGACATGATGTAAATAGGCAAGTTTTGGAGCGTGCTTTTAACTAATAGGCACTTGCCTGCACTTGAGAGTACAGCTCCTTTCCAGCCAGCCAACTTTCTTTGGAATCTCTTAATAAGGTCATTCCATACCTCCACAGAAATCTTGCCAGTACTTAGAGGTAAACCTAAGTAAGTAGCTGGAAGAGAATTAATAGTGCATCCTAGAATATTAGCAATCTTTCTTTGCCTTTCCAAAGGAGTGTTGAAGAAATAAATAGAGCTTTTGTCAAAATTAACTTTTTGTCCCGAGGCTTCCTCATAAAATCTAAGGACAGTTTTGATAGCTTTTGCCTCAATGATTGAGGCCATCAGGAGAAGCAGAGTGTCATCAGCAAACTGTTGGTGTGAGGAGATCTGATTTCCAGAAGTTGGAGGAAAACCTTTTATCATGCCAATGCTGATAGCTTTGGAAATAGATCTGCTTAAACTGTCAGCCATAATAATGAATAAAAGAGGGGAAATTGGGTCGCCTTGCCGGATACCTCTATTGCTGGCAAAAAAACCCACAGGTTCCCCATTAACAACCACTGAGAATCTAGAGGTGGAGATACAAGAATGAATGATTTTTCTGAATTTGATTTGAAATCCAAACTTGGATAAGACCTCATCCATGAATCTCCAGGAGACTCGGTCAAATGCTTTATGCATGTCAAGCTTGATAGCCATCCCCGCCTTTTTACTTTTATCCATAGAATGTATTGTTTCATGAACCATGATAATTCCATCTTGAATAATTCTTCCCTGGATGAATCCGCTCTGCTGTTGTGAAATTATCTCCATAAGAATAGGTTGCATTCTAGTGGTGAGAATCTTGGTGAAAATCCTATAAATAACATTAACTAAACTGATAGGCCTGAAATCTTTGAAGTCCTTTGCATCCAACTTTTTCGGGGCAAGCACAATGTGTGTATTATTTAGTTCTTTGATGAGATTTCCCGTTCTGTAAAACTCATTAACAGCCTTCAAAAGATCTTCAGAGCATATTTCCCAACATCTTTGGAAAAAGTTAGCCGAAAAGCCATCAGGACCTGGCGCCTTATCCCCTTCTAAAGCAAACACAACCTTTTTTAATTCCTCAATGGTGACAGTTTTTGAAAGACTTTTAAATCTCTCAGCAGGTATCAGATTATTAGGAATGGAGTCTAAAAGGAAAGAGGCCGCTTGCTCATTGTAGGAGTTATTCTCAGTGAGGAGGTTTTGTAAAAATTGAGTGCTTCTACTTTGATGTCCTCTGGATCCTTAGTAATGTTTCCATTGCCTTTAGCAACCTCAGATATTCTGTTACAAGCTCTATGCTTGAGGGCTGTTAAGTGAAAAAAATTGTATTCCTGTCACCTGCTTTAAGCCAAAGGGCTCTAGACTTCATTCTCCAAAAGGATTCTTCCTGATTGTTTATATTATGCAGATCCGAAAGGAGTTTTTTTCCCGCTGATGATCCTCAAGAGACATACCTTTCATGGAAACATTTAGCTCAAGCTCTTCAAGCTGTTGCTTAAGTTCTTTCTTCTTTTCAAAAATGTTTCCAAAAACCTCTTTATTCCAAATTCTAATCTTTTGTTTAACATTCTTCAACTTCTGCAGAAGCCTGAATTGGGCTGTCCCTGTGCCTTCCCAATACCACCACTCTTTAATTCTGTCCAGAATATCTTCATGTTCGAGCCACATTTTCTCAAATTTGAAATTGCCATGAAAAGGTTTTGTCCAATTGAAGAAATTTAGGACAATTGGATTATGATCAGAGCCCGTTCTGGGGAGAGAAGAAAGATGAAAATTCTGATCCAGAATCCAATTGGTAGAAATAAGAGCTCTGTCAAGCTTAACCTGTATTAAGTTCTCCCCAAATCTTCTATTGGACCAGGTAAACTGATTGCCATGAAGCTCTATGTCCATAAGATTAAGAGTCGAAATGAAGCTAGCAAATTCTTCCATACCAAGGGAGAATTCAGAGCTTCCCCCAAATTTTTCTCCCGGATTCAAAGGAGTATTGAAGTCTCCCATAACCAACCAGTTCATGTTTTCAACATTGCTTCGGAATAAGGTTAACTCTTTCCATAGATTTCTTTTACCAGTAGTAGTATTGGGCGCGTAAATATTAGATAGAATCCAGCTATGATTGTTTTCAAGACTTTTAAAAATAATAGCTAAATGGTTCTGGGTGGAGGAGATTACCTTACCTTTAACAATCTTGGTATCCCAAAAGATCGCTAAGCCTCCAGAAGCCCCTTGAGAATCAACAGCAGCAAAGGCAGCGTTCTCCCAGAAATATCTTTTGCAGTCTTCAACTGCCTTACTTTTCATTTTAGTTTCCTGAATAAGAAGGATGCTGGGTTTGTTTGATCTTTTAATTTCCTTTAGCATTCTTTGCTTAGGCCCCCCATTGAGGCCTCTGACATTCCAAGAAATAACCTTCATTAAAAAAATTTGGAGATGCATTTGCCGGATGGTTCAAAATTCTTTGTGTACCATCTGCAATTTCTTTTTCAGTCTCTTTTTCTCTTGCTTCTCTCTTTGATAGCCTACCTTTTCTATATGTGACTCCAATATTTGTAGTTCTTCTAGTAGTGGCCCTTGTGATTCTTGAGGTGGAAGCTTCCCAGACTTCCAATCTGCTTCTTTTTATCACTATAGAGTGATTCCGGACTTTCTTCCAGACTTTTTAGACCTCTTTTCTTTCTTCTCACTAAGATGAATCCATCATTATCACAATCTGGTATATTTTCCTTGCTAATGGGGGTAATTTCCCCATCCTCTTTTCCTGTGACAATATCAGTCTGTTTATCCAGTTTAGAAGCTAGCTCCTCCATATCAGTATCCTCTTTATCTTGGTTTAGATCTCGTGTAATGGATTCCAGATCCTCTTTGACTTTTCCTTGTCTCATTTTGAGTTTCTCCAGAGAGCTGTTTCTATTTAACAGCTCTTGATGAGCAGTGGTTTTTTCCATCTCTTCTTCCATATAAGAAAGAGAAATGATAACTTTTTCATTTTCTTCATCAACCTCCATGCTCAACTTTACCGGATTTGGTGTCAAAGTGTTCATTGCTGAATCCACTGACATCTCCCTTTTGCTTTCTTCCTCTTTCGGTCCCAGATCTATTTCTTGTTGAGTCTCAACCAGTTTCTTAGGTCTCCATAGTTTTCTATAAACCGGTGGCCTCTTCACCTTAAATCCTTTTTTCCTTTCTTTTAACCTGGAATGCCTCTGCAAATGTCTATTTCCAGTAGTTGGATCAGTTAGCGGCTCTTTATCAGCCTTATCAGTCTATTTCTGCCTTTGAACATCAGATATTGGTTCCAACTTTTTACTATTTGTTCAGGACATTTGTTGGCAAAGTGGCCTAATTTATGGCATTTGCTACATCTTAGTTGGAAAGCTTCATATTCTATTTGTTGTTTCCATACTCCAAATTTGGACTGCAGAACAATGTGATCAGGAAGCTCTTGATCCATTTCAATAGAGACACAGAACCTAGCAAATGCCAATCTTGACCTATTTCTCGTGGGCCCATCCAGTCCAATGGGTGATCCTATCGATTTGGCAACATGAAGGAGGATTTCATCATCCCATAAATGTAGGGGTAACCCTGGGAGTCTACACCAGATGGGTATGGCATGAATGTTCTCAACAAATGGATTGAATCCAGGATACCATTTTTTTAAAAACAGTCCCATATTACCAAGACACCAGGGACCACCCAACAAGACCGAGTCCACATCAGATTGGAGATTAAAACGGGCCAGAAAAAAACCCTTTGCCATGGTGGTGATGATCAAATCCCCTTTTGGTTTCCATCTGCGAATGGCCCATTTTCTGATAATGTCCACATTGGGTCGTGACCCCAAAAATTTGCCGACAAGGGCCAGATTGGTTTTCTCCAGTGCCCTATGCAGACATCCGTCAGTACTGCAAGTGGGTCACCCCTTCAACATCTTTTGTACTTTTAAAAATCAGATCACATGCAGGCTGAGGCCCCACATTTTTGTCAGGAGGAATCTTTACAACATCCGCCCAGGCTCTAGATCCAAAAATGGTCGATTCTTTCTCTTTTACCTGTGCTTTAGCAGCTAGTACGCAGTCTTTTGCAAGACATTCAGCAGCCAGAGCTGCTGAAACCGCGCTTTCAAAACCCTCACGCAGCCCGCCCGCTTTTTTCAAACACATGACTATCCATTTTTCCCCACACTTTATTGGATACTTATCAATTATGATTTCCCAAAATAAAGATAAAGCAATTTTTGCTTAGTCGGATGACAATGACAATGTTATGTTTTTAACAAAATTGATTTGCATCTAGTTCTTTTTAGACAACTTTCATAATTATCGTACCTCTGTGTTTTTATTTTTGGAGGATATTAAAATTTATGATTATGTTTAAGGAAGTGATTTTGTAGTCACCTGAGTTGCATTTCGAGACAATGTTATGTTTCTTAGAAAAAATGATTTGCGTTTGGTGGTTTTAGACAACTTTCATAATTATTGTACCTCTATGTTGTTATTTTTTTAGAGGATGGTGAAAATTATGAGATTATTAAAGGAATTGATTTTGTAGTCACCTAAGTTGTATTTCAAGACAATTAAGGGTGAAAGGAGTAGACTTGGACAGTGATTGTTTTTTCATTCTATAGGTTTAGTTTTATTTTGGTGAATTTATTGTGACACAGTCCAAAGACGAGATTTAGTCCTAAAACCCTTTATACTATAGAAATATTTATTGGCTTTTGTTTCATACTAATTTTGTTTCTTACCAATTTAACTTCTTTATATGAGCATGTCAAAGGAATAGATTTAGTAGTCACCGATTTGCATTTCGAAAAAAATTATGTTTTTAGCAAAATTGATTTATGTATGGTGGTTTCAGATAACTTCCATAGCTATTATACCTCTATGTTTTTATTTTTTAGAGGATGGTGAAAATTATGAGCCTATTAAAAGAAGTGATTTTGTAGTCACCCGAGTTGCATTTCAAGACAATTGAGGGTAAACGGAGTAGAATTGGACAAAAAAACATGTTTTTCATTCTATAGGTTTAGTTTTATTTTGGTGAATTTATTGTGACACAATCCAACAAGACTAAGATTTAGTCCTAAAACCCTACATATACTATAGAAATATTTATTGGATTTTATTTCATACCAATTTAAGTTCTTTGTATGATCTTGTTAAAGGAAGAGATATTTTAGTCACCGAGTTGTATTTCGAGATAATTCATCGAATACTATGTCAACAATAGTGGGAGTGATTTTATAGAAGTTACAAAGAAATTGAGAGTGAAATGAGTAGACTTGGACAACAATCATTTTCTCATTCTACAATTTTAGTTTTATTTTGGTAAATTTATTATGACATAGACTAGCAAGACTGAGATTTAGTCCTAAAACCCTACATGCTATAGAAATATTTATTGGATTTTATTTCAAACCATTTATTTATTTCTTACCAATTTATAAGTGAAATGGAATTGATTAGTGTATTGATCTTATGATTGAGTAGTGATATTTATATTTGGATATTACAGGATGAAGATGAAGGTAATGGAGAGGGAGGTGAAGATCTAAGTACATCTGGAAAATAGTTGAAGAATCTATTGGAAAGAAAATATAGGTTAGAAGGTGATAATGGGGAAAAGATGTATGTTTTTCCACTCTTCCTATAAGTCTATTTTGATCATTCCTCCCAAGATTTAAGCCTTATTATTTTGTTGTGATTTCCTTTGGCGCTTATGTGATAAACTCTAATGCTTCGAAATGAACTCTAACATTCCTCGAGATAAACTCGCACACTCCTCAAATTTAATCCATTACTCAACTGATATACTTTAGTAATCCTTAGATGAACTCCAGAGCTCAACTAAGAGACTTTGATGCTCCTAAGATGAACTTTGACGCTCGAATAATAGACTATGGCATTCCTCCGATGAAATATGGATCTCGGTTAATAGACTATAGCACTCCTTAGATGAACATCGGTGTTAAATTGATAGACTTTAGAGCTCCTCGGGACGAACTCGACACTCATTTGATATATTCCGGAGATGTTAAAATCCCATCCTAGGTTGGTGGAACTTAACTTCAAGATTGAACTGGTATTTATGCACACTTTATATAATGTCAAATTTTGTACAAAATATTGGGAACATAATGTAGGTAAAAAGGAGAACAAAATAGGCTATTTTGGGGACTCATAATCTCCCCACACCCAAACTCATACAAATCCCTTTGCAAAGCTATTGTTGTTCTCTTTCTTCGTCATGGAGTTTCATCAAATCATACTCAAAAAGATATATTGGCCAAAGAGTTTTTATGACTTTTGTACCCTTTATTTTTTCTACTTTTATGCTCCCATAGAGTGAATTCAACTAAACCTTGGTATTTGTGGATTTTATTGTATTAATTTCTTCCATTATTATACCTTTATGTTTTTATTTTTTTGGAGGATGGTGAAAATTATGAACATGTTAAAGGAAGTAATTTTGTAATCACCTGAGTTTCATTTTGAGACAATTCATCCAAATACTATGTCAACAATCGAGGGAGTAATTTTACAGAAGTTACGAAGAAATTGAGAGTGAAAGGAGTATACTTGGGAAAAATTTATTTTCTCACTCTACAATGTACTTTTATTTGGTGATTTTATTGTGACACCGACTAGAAAGACTGAGATTTAGTCCTAAAACCCTGCATGTTATAGAAATCTTTATTGGCTTTTGTTTAGACCATTTTTGTTTCTTACCAATTTATAAGTGAAATGGCATTGATTAGTGTATTGATATTATGATTGAGTAGTGATATTTATATTTGGATATTGCAAGATGAAGATGAAGGTAATGGAGAGGGAGGTAAAGATCTAAGTACATCTAGAAAAGAGTTGAAGAACCTATTGAATAAAATCGGGTTAGAAGGTGATAATGGGGATAAAGATGTATTCTTTTCCACTCTTCCTATAAGTTCATTTTGATCATTCCTCCCAAGATTTAATCCTTAACATTGTGCATTTTACTTATTTTTTCTGACTTGCTCAAACGTTGGTGATGTTAAAAGTTGGTTAGAATTTCATAAACCTTAAGTTGATTATATTTTGCTTATGAAATAGGGTGTCAAGAGTTTGAACCCTTCTTAGTGTCTCACAAGATTCAATATGCAAATTTATTAGGTCTCAATTATTTTCAAATGGTTTACCATTCTCATTGTCCCCCTAGAACAAGACTATATCACCCCTCATAAGTGACATACTTCATTATCCAGTATGCTATAGTATTTCATTGTTCAAATTATGCCCTTGATTTCATTTTTAGTATTTACAGACAAATAAGGCATTTTTTCACCCTCTACATGAAATATTTGCAAAAGATCGGTATAAGTAGGTCTAGCTTGAATTCTCATAATTGTATTTGGGATTATAGCGAACTTATATTTTAGGAGTCACTAAAATATTCACATTTTTACCTTGGTGTGGAGTTCTTCAAGATAAGCCATAAACTCTTATGTAATATCATTGTTGAAATCCCTACATTTTCTTAAATAATCTCATCCAACCATCTTGATGCAGGAGCATCATGAAGGATAGTCAAATTTTGAGCAAATGACATCTTGAGCATGGTTAGGAAGGTCTAAGGGGTCAAATGGAATGGTTTTGAGGCAATTAGAGTTCAAGAAATTTTAATTAGGGGCTCAATTGTGTTTTCCCGCCCTTTTGGCAAATTCAAATTTTCAAATTGTAAATGATGTCTCCAAAGGATGTAAGGGGTATTTTGGGTTATAGAAAGTTGGTTTTCAAGTGAAGTTAGGTGATTGTAAGGGTGAATTAAGTCTTAGGATGGGATATAGTCCTTAAACTATTAAAATAAAGTAAATGTGCCTAAATGTGTGACATGGGGCATTATGAGTCATCAAGAAAAACAATTAGGTTATTTTGTGTAAATAAGGAGACAATGCTCGATAAAATTAGTTATTGCATTCATTCCCTCGAGGAAGGGAGAAGGAAAAGTTCAAGAAAAATGGAAATTTTGCAATGGAAGTGTGGATTTTGTATGTCCTCTATTTTTGCGGGAATAAAGACATAGTATGTGATAGTACAAAGTGCATTTTAGATGTGTATTTCACTTAATAAATCTCTTTTCCATTTTATTGTAGATTTATTATAATATTTTCATGTATTTCTGCAATGTGTAAGAGGTGTAGTATGTGTGAGGCATCTATGTAATTGAATAATAGATTAGTAGGGTATAATATATGAAAGAGTGATCTGATTTAAAATTGTATTAGAAAGTTTTTGCATCTAATATATCTTGTGATGTGGTTTTAGAACACATTCTTGAGTGATTTTAGGATCTCAGTGAAGTCTTGGAGTTATTCATGAAGGGTTTTTCAGTGCATGATCACCAAACTCAAGTACACCAAATTGTCCACATAGATTAGAGGAGTTGACTTATTCCTTGTAAGTATGAAGTGAGTTTTGATAATCATGTTAGAGATGTTCTTTATAAATATCCATCTATGTCAAGATATGATGATCCTTGTCGAAACTTTGTGCTTGAGAAGATTGAGTATAGGAAAAGGAAACCCTGATTTCTTACAAAATTGTGACTAAGTGTATCAGTTGTTCAAATTTTGTGTTAATGATCATCGGGATGGGTAAAAGGAGTATAATGATATCCTTCTCAAGAATATTTAACTCTTTGAATAAGGTGAATGATAATTTTTACTCTAAACTGTGTTCCCAGGCATAAAATCATATGAAACCCTGATTTCTCCAATCTAATCATACGTTGTCTTGAATATTTCAATAGTAATGGTGATTCATTAAATGAATATACCCTAAGAAGAGTTTGAAATAGTCTTATATGAAAATAATTAGGTCTTGGAATGAAAAAATGTTATTTTTATAATCTTTATAAGCTTCTCAAGCTCTTTGTATTGTGAAGACTAGGGTTTTTAGGGAAAATAATCATATCTTTTAATTGCACCAGTGAAATTCTCTAAAATTTTGGCATAATCTCTCTTTTCAAGTGTATTAGTGTTGGATAAGGTTTGAGTTCAATAAAATCTTCCATTCAATAGAATTCTCTCACGACAGTTTGTAGGTGGGCATTCATCACAGGTCAGAGACCTAGTTTGAAGGGTCAGATTACAAGGAAAGTTACAAATAATCTTGAAGTTACTTCTTATAAATTCACAAGAAATTAGATTCACATAATGGTGCTTAAATAGCCCCTTGGTTTTCCTTAGAGCCTTCTATACATTGAGAAAATCTTGACAATTCATTTAAGAAGACCTAGTAAGGATATATTGTCAAAATTGCAAAAGTGAAGAAATAAGAATTGTATATTGAACCAAGTCATGAAAATTCATGAGCATGTTGGTTTGATCCATTATGAAATAATGAAGCTTTTTAATCCTATGGGTGTTTGTAATCCTAGGTGCATGGTTGACCCAAGTGGCATGGTCTTGAGGCTATAAAGGACAGTTTTGAGACATGAAGAAAAGGTGGAATTTTGAACATTGGAAAAGCATTGGGATGAATGGTATAGCTTCATGAGAAGGTGAAGGACATAAGTGGGGAGTTAAAAAGAATAATTCAATACATAAGCCAAATTGAGTGCTATATTTTCTTAAGACCTATGTAGACAAGAGATTGATTGTAAGGTAAAATAAGAATTTTAAAGATGTTTTTTGATTCTATAGCTAAAATTGATTAAAAAGGATTGAAGTAGAGTGGTAAGTGTTGAGAAATAAGGGAATACGCATGAAATTCATGAGTGGAAGGTTAGAGAATACTTGAAGGAATTAAAAATTGCTTAGCAAATACTATTAGACCAATAGTCAAGTGATAGAAAACATGATACTTGATGAATGATGTGATTAGAGCTTGATATTTGTTTTGATTATACATTGAATTGAATGAGCCTATGCACCACATCTTCCCTAAATATGGCCATAATATCCGCACTCTTCAATAGTTCCTCAACTCCTTCAGGTTCAAACTTGTGTTTTTCCCATTTCTTCTTTTGATTTCAACTTTGTTTTTAATTTTTGGCTTCAAAACCCCAGAGAAATCATAGCTTCCAGAGGGACTTACAGAGATATGGAGTGGATTGTAGAGATATGGAGAGATATGGAGGGACTTGCAAAGATAAGGGTTCCCTGAAAGGCAATACCAGCTGGCGATGGAGGAACTTGGGTGCCAAGGTCTGGGTGAAATGATATAAAACAAATGGGGGATTTAATTGTTTTGTGCTAATTTTAATGATGCAATAGGAATAAATGAGATAGTTAAGTCATCTCACGTGGGTGAAAATCATGGTAATTATGACCGAATCCACTAGGTTATCAAATCAAGTGAACATGACAAACAAATATGCAAACAATTTTATGTCTTGTCACCTTATAATTATTGGATATAAATATAAAGTTGATATTGTATTTCAAAGTAAATTAATAATAAAAAAAAAGTAATACTTAAAAATGTTTTAAATTGTTAAAGATGCCTTTGATGTTTAAAATGGTCTTGGGTAGTATTTTTTAAATGCACCTATGAACTGTTATGTTTCATTCGGGTAGTATTTTTTTACATATCATGAAGCTGAGATAATGTTATCTTTTTACATATTATGAAGCTAAATAATATTCTAATTCTTGATGTATAGGAAGTTGCACGAGACTTCACATTTTTGGCCACGATGTTTGGGCTCAGTAAAATATATGTTGGCTACCAATTACCTAAATGCTTCAGATGCTTACAAGAGTTATTATAATGCAATTAGTTAGTAGTTGGCATTTTATGGAGTATAGTCATTGAATCATGTGTTTTGGCCATCTATTGTACCATTCTATGTTAAGGGTTAATGAAATTTAGGCACCCTTTTAATTTATTTTCTCATTTTGATATTAATAAAATGCTTGTGAACTCACTTGTGGGCACAAGATTAAGCCCAAATTGTTTTTGTAATTGTTTTATAATACTAATCACAAGCTCACTTTGGTTCCATTGATGATAGATTAAAATAATGAGGCTATGAAGCTATATTGTCTCTAACACTACAATCAAACACCAAAATCAATTACACTAAATAATTAACACTAAAATTCAGGCATAAACATCAATTTTTATTCAACAACGTTGGTGTTAGTTGTGTGGTGGTTGTTGTGTAACACTAAAATTTAACACCAAAATTGGTTACACTAAAAATATAACACCAAATTTGGTGTTAAATGTAACACCAAAGTTGTTATATGTCATAACCAATTTTGGTGTTGTTGGATTTTGTGTTATCCAATAGCTACCACACAACTAACACCAAGTGGTATTGAATCATGTATTGGTGTTATATGCCTAAATTTTAGTTTTATATTACCTAAAATTCTTGTAGTGAACTACACTCAATATGGAAAGGTGAGATTTATTAATACAAGTTCACATTCCTAGAGAGGTGACATTTATAAAGGAAGAGGCCATGCAAATCGCTCATTGTATGGAGATAAAGATAAATTGGATATTTTGAACTTATTCTTGGTGGAAATTGAGTAGCCAATGGGGTAAAAGACAAGCCAATGTGGCCAAATAACTACACAAGGGCTATTATAGATAAATAACAATATAAGGGTTATTATGACTAAATAACTATGCAATGACTAATTTTGTCGAGTATTTTGTTGCAGATCAAGAAAACTCATTCTAGTAACTTGGTAATTTCATTTCCTCTTGGTCAAATGGGTGAGAGCTTTGGTAAACTTGGAAATATTGGTAAAACAATGGTATAATTGGAATATTATAAATTATGTAGGATGTCACCAAATCTATGCATCGTGTGTTAAGTATATAAAATTAAATGGTATAAATCATGTATGTGAGGCATGGTTGGATATGTAATCATAGTAAAGATTTCATCATCCAAAAATGCGTATAAAGCATGTCATTCAAGCCATAATCATAAGAGGGCTTAGTCATAAATTGAAACAAGTAATTAAAAAAACACAACAATTAAGAACATGACACAATATATTCATAAATGCATGATAAATATCATGGAAACATTATTATAATCATAGTAGCATAAGCATCCCAAGGAGATATTATGATATATATATCACTATAAGAAACACATGTAATTATTATAGTAAGTATCATTATCAAGTAGCACACAAACAAACATGGTTTGGCATAATAAGAGGATCCTTTGATATGCAAACACATGACATGAAGACAAATCACATGACTAGGATCGACATGGGACATGTTAATACTTGAAAATGATGATTTGAACGCATGCCAACTCGACGACACAACTAGAACTAGCAGTTAAACATACAACACATAATAAGAACACCAACATTCATGAATCATGTAAGTGATTAGAAATCATGGAATAACCAATAAAAAGTAAGAACGGGACAATAAATGGAAGTGGATATAGGAAAATGATTTCATCATCAAGTAAAGCAAGGTACAATATCTATAATGAAACACGTGAAATTTATAATCAAGGGAAAGACATGTGTAAGCATTCTAAGTAGCTCTATAACATGAATAGATAAGAATGGAAAGATATAACCCATAAATTTTGCAATATACCCCTTTGTAATCATGCCCCCAATGAAGAACAATTGTCCTTAGTAGTTGGAAAATAAAGCCAAAATGAATATATGTGTCTATAATAATATATATCTCATATATGTTGGATCTAAACTTATAATGAAAGGATTATAAATGAACTCTGGGGAGGGTGGTCATGAAAGAAAAAAACAACTATATACAATAATATGCATAGTCAAGCTACCATAAAACATAGGTTATGAATACTAATCCATGATCTTGTCAATGGGATGATCATATGAAGGTTTGGTATTCATTAGTGAAAATATCACACATTGGGTATGATTAGTAGTAGATGTATCACTATCGAAATCCAATAAATAGTTTTATGCAAAGTATATGGTAACCTAGACCATATGTGCTAAGAGTATGATCATGTATATGCTACAAATATCTAGTAGTCATAATAACTTTTGGACTCCGTTGTATAGCTAGAGAATGCCTCAAGTGTTTTTGGTGGAGCACTCTCACAATGTTGTTGTAAGACTATCATAGGCCATGCTTGACTCAATTGTGTAGGTTGAAATCAATAATTTCATTTAAGTAGTGGGTTTTGAAGAATCAGTTGTCTAAAAATAAATAAAATTATTGTTTACCATTGAGGTTGTATTGAATTGGTTATGAATGGTGTACTAATATAGCTTATCTAATAGGTTAATGTGGAGGCGTAATAGGTAGCATTACATGACACTTAGGATATTCATAGTAAACACTATAAATGATGACTACACTTTTATTATGCATATACTTCAAGTATTTATATAACATAGAGGTAACAACATCTTATGTATCCACGTGTGTCCAAGTATCTTGCCAAATACCTCATCGTAGGAAAACTATAAATCATGTAGTTATCCTTTTGGGCCCGACTTGGAGTGATAATACAACACCCTCAAGAGGGTTATTTTATCCATAAAATCCTTTCACTATGGATATTATCCCAAGATTTCACTTGAGTTTATTGAGTAGTGTCATAATACATACATTTTTTTCATTCATTTTCAAACATAATGCTCTATCTTGGGTCAGGATCAATGAAAGAAAACATGAATAAAGGCTTAGAGAAAGAGGTAACCAACCAACCAAACCCTATATAGATTCAATAATAATCCGAAGAAGAGATCTAATGTGAGGGAATTGATCCACAAACAAATGATCTATCTAAAAATGAGGATTTATATAGAGTTGGAACCCCCTATATAGATTAGATCTATGGTGACGATCCACCAAATGTAGTGGCCAGCATCGGGGTGAGCGATGGAGCGCTATAATATTTGGGCACTATATATATCTATATGGAAGCAACATATCTCCATTGTTGTTGAGGATCTAAAGGTCATCTAATATAATCATAGGTAATGATCTAATATTGTTTGATAATATACCAATAAGACGTATATGGGTTGTGAATGGTAGCATAATACATGGGAGGATGCATTATATGGTAATCCATATGTAATTCGTTGTTCTTATTAGTTTTTATGTAATATTATTGGGGTAGATATGTGATCATCTTAAGATACGAGTTAGGTTATGCAATCACTTTGTTTGTAGATGTATTGATTCCTAATTAACTAAAAATAGGGTTTTTCTAGTTATTTTATGAGTTAAATAGAAAATAAATTCTATATTGAAATGTTAGAGCTAAATATTTTGTTTTAATATTTGAATGAATTGAAATAAGGGAAATAAGAGGGATATCGTACTAATCTTAAGTTAACTTACCTCATTATGTGTTGGATGAAGAGTAGATCTGGTATATGGACTAGGCAAGTTGTGACTGAATGGCCTCGGGAAGGGCATAAATTGAATGTTTTCCTATACTTGAGCGTATGGGAGGATCTTGGGGTGCCCCGTATGTAATTTGGGCAATGTATCTGTAGAAAATCTCAAACTTTGAATTGATAGTGTCATAATATCTACGAAATACCTTCACTTCTTGCATATGCACATGTGTCGCAATAATGTCACCTATGTCCTTTGTAGAATATTACCTACAAAACCTATTCAAAGCATCAATTCCTTAAAAAAATGCATGCATCGAATACGCCGAACCTGACCTCAGCTACCAAACTAGTGGTCTTATGATTAAGCATTGCACTACATTTCATACCCCATGTAGTTCTATGTGCATGTGTGTGTAATTTTGTGCCTAAGATTCCATAGTGCCGATGGCGCGGTAGTAGGGGCAACTAGATGTAAAAATGCAAATGGTGGATGGAATAGAAAGAATACAACCCTTTCCCCCTATGCAGTTGTGTGATGCAGATGTAGAAGATGCCCAAATGCAGTCCCTTGCCTTAGTAGATAGTTTCCCTTAATAGTAAGATGTCCACCCATAATGTAGTGAGTATGTTATGTTTATATAGGGATATCTTGTTCAAATTTCAACATTAGTGACGACATCGCCGACTACGACCTAGGGGAATGCACAGGATAATCGTTAAGACCGAGCTCAAATAAACAAATTAAGACCACAAATTACGATGACATGGGCACCTAAAATCATAGATTGGGGCACCCGGGGCACCTCAATGCAACCCTAGGTGCCTCAGCATAGCCTTAAAGATGATAACTGAGAAAATTACGACACCTGAGACACCCTAAAAGATGCCCAAAATTGTAGAGACAAATGACGACTGAACTAGACAAATAACAATGACACCTAACTAATTGACAACAAGACTAAAGGATAGGTCACTAGTGAATACTTTTATTACGCAAGATCCATATATAAAATAACATACCCAACAATATTAATATAATAGGAAGTGTGTGATTTTGTGACTACAATTCCTTTAATTTGGATAGTGTTATCATTAATAAGACCTTGAATCTTATGTCACAATTTGAAACATTCGTTGGTTGAACTATGCATCAATAATAATCACGATATGCAATTGGATCATGGCTCATTGGTACCGATCAAGATGTATCATTTTATGAGAGTGAAGGAAAGGAAATGAGTTTACATTCAAGTAAGTGTTAGAATATCTTGTGAGAAGGCTTAGATAGACATGAAAACTATATATGCTCAAGAGTGATGGTGTTATAATCACACTAACTATAATAACCTTATCGAGAGAGATTAAGCAAGGTAATCATATGCTAGTTGAAAATTAGATCTAGAACATGTTGTTTCCTGGGTGACATTTGACTAAGCATAAGAGGGCGTGTGGATAGGCATTGAAGTTTAAACGAGTTGTGCATGCCCGAATATCTACACCTAGAAGAAACCGAGTATGGCACTTAACCTATTTTATATGGAATAAGATGGAGTTGAACATGGAGTGATGAATACGCATTGGGAAAATATTGAAGACTTGATGACGAAGCAATAGCTATTTTTGGATCAAATGAAAGATCAAACATCATGTGAAGTTTGAGCTAATAATAGGATCAGAACTAGGAGTTAATTATAGATGATCTATTATTAGGTGAATCTTGCGTGCTTATATAGATATCTTGTAGCAACGCATGTCTATTCTTATCATGTAACCTATTTTGAGAATGTATGGGTGGTAAAGGGAAAGTTCCCCATCCGTATATATGTATTGATTTACACGATTTAGAGGATCATGTGAGTTAGAGTTATGTTAATAGTTTATGAGCGTGCATGACTTGGTGATGGTAAGTATGATGTATTCAGCTACTATGTTTTGATAGATTAATATAATAAATCATTTGGTTGGATATTGATTGTAGACATATCTCATATTGGTAACTATATGGTGAATCGATCTTGATTGTTATGTGAACCGTATGTTTCTACATTGAGCTCATGGATCTAGTGGTTATAGTTATGAAATATATGTTTATGCATGTTAACTCTCGACAAAGCTGACATAAAAGAGGAACTGGTACCTTTGCGTGCTTTGAGTGAGCACTCGATCTGTCGAGTGATGTGTTGCAAGCATGGATAGGATTGATCAAGAAATAACATACTACATTTTGGTTATGTTGTCGGGACCTCTTTCCAATATGCTTGTAAGGATGTTGCACGATGATGGCTTATCGATTGACTTTTACGACCATTGAAGATAGGATTATTAACGAACATGATCAGTTTTCTCGAAGATATGGTTTTGGACCTAATTTCAATGCATGCAAGTGGGTTGAGGAACACCTTTATCATGAGCTTTATGATTCATTCTTTTGTTGCTTCCCTATAGAATTGTATGAGTGGTTGTCCACGTATGCATCAACGAGGAGTTGGTATTACAAAGAAAGGGTTTGGACGCAGGAAGAATATAAGACATTGTTTGATGTTGATGAACCTTTGGACGCATGTTGTAGATCGTTGGTGGGCTGGTATTGTGAATAGTTATACTCTGGAGTACGTTTTCACGTATTCTTATCCGAAGTTACAAATTTTGATTTTTTTGTGTGAGCCAGAGGGTATTACCTTCACGTTATTCCTTTAGCGATTAAGATCTTGATAGTGGTGTTGAATTTAGAGTGACTTCTTATGGCTATCTAAACTCACCACCGCACGTGGAGGCAAGAGTAGGTGTGGTGAAATATGGAATACCTTACAGTAGAAAGGAAGAGAGAAGAAAGGCGGCTTAATTATAATGAAGCAACATGTTATTGAGGAGCGAATGGTGTTGCGAAGAGAGATGGATCGCGAAGGATTTGTAGCTCACATGGAAGATGTGGAGTAGAACATCCGCTTCTCCCCATTGTGTAAGTATGGCAGAGAACCCCTCTCGACTTCATATGAGAGCACGTCGGAAGAAAGTGTGAAGACATTGGGCACGATCGATCCCACCGGCGATGTTGCCCTTACACTTGGTGTTCCAGGTTCTCACTGAAACAATTATTGATAAGCAAGCTAGTGTTGGTGATAGAGTAACGACATGTAGATTTCATTTTCCATTAAGTACATGAGTTAATCAGATAGCACATTCATCTATAGAGGTGCATACATCGTCTTTGTTATTTAGGGTTCCATTTGAATGTATATTTTCTAGCATGTCATATGGACAGAGTGTGGGTGTGCAAAATCTTGGCACCATATCTGGAAGCACTACCACTTCGCAGATCGTCAAAGTATAGTTTAGTATAAACTATTCGAACTCAAAGAAGTACATCCATATGCTCATAGTTTCCGCTACATGAGGTGGATCACGAGGATTTGGAGGATCTGGATGCTCGGGATATAGTGGATATAGTGGTTCTAGAGGTGGAGGGAATATTAGAGGTAATACAAGTTATGGGTCTATTGGGCATGGTTTTCATCAACCACATCAAAGTTATTTATAAGATGACACTTTGCCTTCCGAATATAGAGGCATTGAGGATGCATTAGAGCATGTACATAGCTTTGAAATACTATGGCGCGCTAAAGGAATGACTAGTGATAACATGACTCCTAAGCGTAAGGCAAGTTATTTTGCTAACTTAATTTACAAAGTCGTGCGCATATTTGGTATAGGAAATATGATCCACACTAGACTACTATGGATTATAACATGTTGCATTATTTTTCTTGGCGAGTTCTATATCCCTAAGTTCAAGTAGAAAAGCATCAACGCTTATTATCAAGGATATTAAACAGTCAAGGTATGGATGAGAGAGTGCGGGAGTATGATGCATGATTTAAAACTTTGTTATCAAAGCTATCATATGATATTCACCCTTGCCAACATGCACAATGGTTTGTTGGTGGTTTGATCACGCATTTTAGAAGGGTGCATTCACATAAGACATTTACTATACCTAACAACTAGATAATATCCCCCTAATATCTAAATAAAATAAAATAAATATCCACACATAAGTGGGTGAGGATAAATACAATAAAGGTAAATAAAGTACCTAGGTGAACATGAGATAAGGTAAATACCTACTCTAACACCCCCTCAAGTGAAGCTAGGGGCCCAAAATAAAAGTGGCATATCCACAATATGAGTCCCAACAACTAGGTTTGATGAGGTACTCATGTACAATATATCCATGAAGAAATCTCAAACCAAAAGAAGGAAAGAATCCTACTAGAAGGAAAGAGAAATAAGAAGAAGAAGGAAGATGTTCTCATGAACACCCCCAAAGAACAATTCTAAAACCCCAAGCATGTCACGTAACTCAAGGTAGCGAGGTGATGTAAAAGGATTCGTAAAGATGTCTACAACTTGTTGTTGAGTAGAATGTACTCCAAGCAAATAAATCCATCCTGAATGTGCTGACAAATGAAGTGGATGTGTATCTCAATATGCTTGGTCCGCTGGTGCTCAACTGGGTTATGAGAAATGTGAATTACACTTTGGTTGTCACACCAAAGTACAGTCAATGAATCTTGTGGGAATCCAAACTCTAGTCAATAACTTTCAAAGACAAAAATCTTTTGGCTCGTTGTAAATGTTACCATGTTACTCGCCTCGAAGATGAAAGTGTAATAGCTTGTTGTTTTCGCACGTCCAAACAATTGGAGAAGAACCAAGACAAAAAATATAGTCATAAGTGGAACACATGTCATCAATAGAACCTTCCCAATCTGAATTTGTATATCCAACCAACTAAGTAGAACCCCTAGTGTAGTGTAGGCCAAAGTGGGAAGTGCCCTACAAATAGCACAAAATCCTTTTAGCATGCATGCCAGTGACTACTATGAGGAGAATGTGCAAACCGAGATACAAGCCCTAATGCAAATGAAATATCAGGGTGAGTATGGGTCAAGTACATGAGACTTCCAACCAACTGCATATACAATGTAGGATCAAAAAGTGGAGTGGTACATGTGGAAGTAAGAGTAACCCCAGATTGAAAAGGAGATGGACTTGGCTTGCAATCATCCATATCAAAGTGCTGAAGAAGATCATGGGTGTACTTTTTCTAACTCAAATGAATCCCTGAATCTGTCTGAGAAATCTACAATCCAAGAAAATAATGCATTAACCCAAGATTGGTCATGTCAAACTGTGTAGAAAGAGCCCTCTGAATAGTCTGAATGTGGGAAGAAGAGGTGTCAATAAGTAACAAATCATCAACATACAAGACAAGTATCACAATATCCTTACCAACATGCTGGAGATACATTATAAGATCGAAGTGGTAACAAACAAAAACAAGTAAATAGAAGAAAATAATTCTCATACCAAGCCCGAGGGGCTTATTTGAGACCATAGAGATACCTTTAGAGCCTATAAATAATAGATAAATCCTAAACAAATCCAGAGGTTGCTTCATGTATATTTCCTCTTATAAATATCCATGTAAGAAGGTAATCGTCATGTCCATCTAGTATACAAAGCCACCCGTGATGCAACAAAAAAGTACAAGGCATATAGAATGCATCTTGGCAACGGTGAAAATTTCTCAAAGTAATCAATACCTTCAACTTATGAAAAACCCTTTGCAACAAGACAAGCCTTATACTTGTCAATGGACCCATCACTATGTATTTGGTTCAAGTATACCCACTTACACTAACCATATTTCTTCCTTTAGGAATAGATACCAAATCCCAAGAATGATTATTTATCAAAGAAGAATACTTAGTCGACATTGCATCATCCCACTCTTATATCCCATGAACCTATGAAAAAGACGTGGATCCTCAAAACTGCCCGACACAAAAGTCCGGAATCGGTAGAATGTGTGTGATGATGCCTAGTGTGTGAAAGATCCTATATGAAAGGTGTTGCCTCATAAACTATAGTACGAGCCCAATTAGGCATAGTGACAACATCAAAGTGGGAATAGGATTCTCAATGACATCGATAACCTCCTCATCAACCTCCTCAAAGAAAGGATCCTCAAGATGAGATGAAGGAGGCATGGAAAAATATGAAGAATCATGAGGAGTGAAGTGCTCATTAAATTGAACATATGTTTGAAAAAAGAACGACATGAGTATAATGATCTAAAATTTGATAAGCTCTCATGTCCTCACAATAACCTACAAAGATCAATGATTTTCTCTTCTTATCTAAAGCTTTCCTTTTCTCCTTTGGCACAAAGGCCCAAGCATGGCTCCAAAATACTCGAAAAAATGAGACATCGACTTAGTGTTGGACCAAGCTTCCTCGGAGTAAAATGTTCAAGTTTTATGTGTGGTGTGCAATTTCGAATGTAGTTACCATAATTAACTGCTTCTTCCCAAGTATATAGGAGGTAAATATGTAGAATGCATCATTTCCTTCAAAGTTATATTCTTCTATTCTATTCATCCATTCGGTTGTGGAGTATGAGGAATATAATGTTGTGAATAATGCCTTGAGTTGTCAAAAAGTCGAAAACTCATTGTTGATGTGCTCCCCTCATTATCAAGCACAAAGATTCTTTATGCAACTAGAAAATTCTTTCTCGACCAAAGCCTTGAAAGATTTTGAAGTGTGAAAAAACATCACTTTTGTACATAAAAAAAAAAACCCAAGTACGCCTCAATAAACGTAAGTGCATACTTAGCTCCATCAAAGAGGAGGTAGGAAAACCTTTAAGTCATTATGCATAAGCTCAAGTGGTGAAGAATATCTCTTGGACAAATTCTTAGGAAATGGATCTTGGTGTTATTTCCATAATGCATAGCCAGAGAAAACTCCTCAAGACAAGAAACTCTATGAAGACCATCTACCATACCTTACCAAATAAGTCCTCCAATTTCTCTCATATTTTGAAAGAAGAGTCGCATTTTTCCAAATGAAATAAAATACTATCACTTACATAAGTTCCAATCAAACCATACACTCATCAAATTTGCATTGGTACTGAAATTTCTCATATTCTCTAGTGAACACTAATTATTCAAGAAGTTAAAGCACATAATCATTTCCGTTTAATTATTGTTTCCATTCTTGGTTTCCATGTGTGGTAATTATGTGTTGTTAATGGCTCAACATGATCTAATGCAAAAGTAGATAAAGACACCATTCTCAAAAAATCACCAAAAGAAATGCAAGAACCAAATAATGCAACAAGAGCCTCAAGCAATGCAACAAAAGCCCAACAGATTTTGGCACTTTATAATGAGTGTGTTACAATATGGCACTTTATAATTACAGTGTGATTCTCAAAATAAATGTTTCCAATGGAAAGAGCACGAAAAAACAAGTACTTTTACAAAAAAATAACACTCAAAACTGAGTTATCGATCAAAAGATACAAGTTTTTCAATTTTATGCTCTGTTATTTATTTTAATTACCACTAAAACAAAATAAAATGATCTTGCCTTCACTACACAAATAAAATGAAAGGGGGTTGGAGTTAAACACCGAATCAAAAACTTAAACCTACATATAACCATACCATACAAACTTAAACATCTAATTGCTCCTTCTAGTAAAACTTGTTATTTTGGGATTGTGTAGACAATGACCTTCGCGAACAAAAATAGCAGTCTTTGGAATTTCTAGAATTGGTCGAAACAACATGTTACATGCCAACCGAGAATGTTATAACATAAAAGAAATGAACCCATATCGGATATCGAAAAAACCACAAAAACCCATGAATTTATTTTTCGGGTTTTGCTCACGATCAAGCGATTCCAAGACAAACCAATCTGCGTCTCTGCAACAACAAGATAACACGAAAATTAACCGCCTCCACAAATGGTCAAGTTTACGGTGAATATTAGGGTTTTTGCCACCTTCGAATCCAATGGAAGAATTTTTTTGCATAAAAACGTACTGCAACAACAAAATATGAACAAATCCGAATATATGAATATAAAAATAATTGTTTGCAAAATGAAACTTATCGACGGATGTCAACAACAATAATTTTCTCCGATACCATAAAATGAACGATAACCAGTTTGCATACTAAGGCAAGAACTCAAATGTTAATCAAACACCATGATCAATAGATAAAAACAATTCGCCATAATAACTTTAATAAAACCTTTGCAAACAAATGAGCAAAAGAATATCATATATTATTATGGAACTTAATGAAATACAATGAGAATGAGTCTTGCTTAAATAGCAAGGAATAACAATCTAAAACTAGTCAAAGTCGTAAATCAAGCCATAAATCAAAAAATAACTAGTCATCAAAGAACTAGTCAAGACCATAGATTTACGAAATAACTTGACATCAAGGATTTAGTCAATACCATAGATCAAGAAAAAAACTATACCTAACAACTAGAAAATATCCCTCTAATATCTAAATAAAATAAGATAAATATCCACACACATAAGTGGGTGAGAATAAATATAATAAAGGTAAATAAAGTACGTAGGTGAACATGTGCTAAGGTAAATACCTACTCTAACATTTGCTATAGATTTGGGAAAGGAGATCATCGGTGTGCATCCAGGATGTTGATGAACGAGACATATCAGTCATCTTAGCACTTCTTACAAGATTGTGTTCACTTGTTAATCAAGAAGTAGTTGCACGCCACAATAAACCATGGAGCCAATTGCACAAAAGGAGGAAGATATTATACAGCACGAAGGAGAGAACAAAGGTTACAATAGTGCACTCGATAGTTGGGTGTGAATCTATGCTTGAAACATCGATGGATGAATTAAAGAAGGAAGATTCGGCATTGAAAATGTGTGCAAACCCAAAGCTAGTCATTAAGTCAAGGACTTTGGCTAAGAGAATGAAGTCCTTGCTGCGAAGAAAAATGAAACTTTGGGTGTGAGGAGAGGTTGACGTTGTTAGCAAAAAGCGTGATGCACTCATAATGCCGATACCCTCATAAAAATAAGATAAAGGATATTGGGAAGTTAATAGCTCATCGTATGGATGTCATGGATGGTATGGTATCAAGATTGAGGAATGTAGTCAAGGTGTTGAAGAACAATGGAGAAGACATGACTTTAGATGAAATGGATGTTGTACTTGGTGACATCCCTGCTAAAGCCAAAAAGGGACAGTGATTGGGAGGAGTTGGAAAGCAGGATATCGGAATGAGTACCCTAAGTTGTTGATACCTACAAAGATTAGCACGTATTTTTATGAGTTAGTTAACTATTCTTTCATTCTTTCGTAAAATTTGTTGTATACTTTGTCCTTTGTTCTTTAAAAGTTGTGGATTGGTAAACCTCATTTCGAGGGCGGTAATTTTATTAGTGTGGGGTAATGTTGGTCGGGTGACATTTGACTAAGTATAAGAGGGCACATGGATAAGCGTTGAAGTTTGACACGATTGCCACCGAACATCTCGCGCTAGAGAAACGGAGTTTGGCACTTAACCTCTTTGCATGGAACAAGTTAGAGTTGAACATGGAGTGATGAACACACATTGGGAAAAGATAGAAGACTTGAGGATGAAACAATAGCTATTTTTGGAGCAAGTGGAAGATCAACCATCATGTGAAGTTTGAGCTAATAATAGGATCAGAACTAGAGTTAATTATAGATGATTTATCATTAGGCAAAATATAGATATCTTGTAGCGGCGCATGATTATTCTTAGCATGTAGCCTATTTTGATCATGCATGGGCGGTAAAAGGCAAGTTCCCCACCCCTATATGTATGTATGTATGTATTTGCATGATTTAGAGGATCATGTGTGTTAGAGTTATGTTGCTGGTTTATGAGCACACATGACTTGGTGATGGTAATTATGATGTATTCGACTACTATGTTTTGATAGATTAATATAATGGATCATTGTCATTGGATATTGATTGTTGGCATATTTGTTATTGGTAACTATATGGTGAATTTGATCTTGATTGTTATGTGAATTGTATGTTTACTTCTTTATGTATGTTTCTACATTGAGCTCATGGATCTAGTGGTTATAGTTATGGAATATATGTTTATGCATGCTAACTCCTTGACAAAGCTGACATAAAAGAGGGACCTGGTACCTTCACGTGCTTCAAGTGAGCGCTCAGATTTGTCTAAGTGATGTGCCAGTGCGGATAGGGTTGATCAAGAAATAACAGACTACACATGCCTCAATTGATGTATTGAACAAGGCATTTAAACCTAAAGGATTTAATATAAACATATAAAATATATTCTCCGACTATGTCCCAAAACCTTTGTAAAATTCGAATGACAACAAGCCATCGAAATCGGTGGATTATTCATTAGCCATCTATGTGATTGGCTTGAATGTAAGTCCTCAATGGAGAGAAATCTATCACATGAAACTTGTTGAGTTTGAGAAAGCTTGCACAATACCAACAAAAAACATTGATGGAGATTTTTTTTTGCTCATGTGAGGGTTCTTAGGTTTGAACACCTACTATTAATGTAAGGGTTTGAACCATATCCAAAGCCTTAATAATTTGTTGGTCAACTTCTCTAATGGGTTTGATTTGTTGGGGAAAAAAAAATCTTAGCCTTAAGTATATGTGAAAATCCTTAGAGTTATAGCCAAATTTTATCGAATTCAGTCTTGCTTTGGCTTGAGCCCTAGGCATTATAGGCATATGCAATTTGAGGCATTATTGCAGTGTTGCCACTTTATTGTTGAGGCTTATGAAAGGATAGTTTCTCTAAGGCAACCGGTGAGTGGCTTAGCTCTAAGGTCGTGGCGAGTAAGACCATTAACAAATGCATGCTAGTTATCAACCATAAATACATAGGAACCATGCGTTGGGAATACCACTAGCCAACATGGTTGGAATTTCTCACTATTTGAGGAACCAAATTCCATACTCACTTGATTTGGGATAAAGTGGGCCCATGAGGTAAAAGTGTTGTATTAAGAAATTACCACAACTTTTGAATCAGATTGGCACTGAAACAAGTATTGGGGAATTAATGTGCATACAACTCGCTTCAGTGGGAATCATTGACTTAGATGTTGATTAACCCCTTAAAATCGAGGGAGAGGTCTACTTCAACACATGCTTGCTTTTAGGGCCTAGCAGAGTAAAATTTCAGTGGTTCCTTGCAAATAGAACGACCTATCATGATTGCTCTTTGGCCTAAGAAATGTCGACACAACATGGGAAACTCTAGGAATTCAACCTAGACTACAATCTTAAGGGAGGTGTCTTCAAAGATAACAAAGTCGTGCACCCATAGGGAAAGAACAAGTCGGGAGCTCTAAACATATTAGGTGGAGGACTATTGTAGGATAGTCAAGGTGTGTTTGGTTAGCAAAGTGAAAAATAATGAAGCCTTTAACCATATTTTGAGATACGTCCAATCTTATACCATGCCGAGTGCATGTAGATTGAACCCAACTTTGGAGCTTATTTTCTTTGGGAATCCTCTAGAAAAAAAAAAGACCTATCAAAGATTGTTTTTCAAGTCAATGACATGCAACATCAAACCGAGTGGGTAAAATGATCTCACCATAAGAGGTATTACTTGTAAAATACCTTGGAATGAACTTCCATGGTTTCTTCACTAGAGATGCCAATTTAAATAGTTTCACCGTCCACAATTCTAGTTTCAATAACTAAACTTGACTTGTGAGATGTCATCTACATAAGTCATTCAATAACAAGGTCATATGAAACATCCAATAAGTATTAAGCATGCAAGGGCCAATCCCGTGGCTATTAAAAGTAAGATAAGAGTGGTCATTGAAACCTTAACAAAGAAATTTTAAAAAGGAAAAAAAAGCTACAATATTTTTAATTCTTATTTTTAGGTTTGAATATAAAAAATAATAAGAGATTATATGATAAAAAAATATTGCTACAAAAATATTATAAAGCGCAATTTCACATTCTCCTCCATCCATAGCTAGACTTGATCGCTTTAATTAGAATTCATCACCCATAATTTAAAAAACAGATTATATCATAGGGATTTTGCATGTTCTGACTTTATCGCAGGTGAATCATATATATATGATTCACCCTACGATAAATTGTAACATGCAAAATCCCTCGTAATATAGTTGAAAATCAAGATGAATATTTTCCGGGGTCTTCTAGATGAAATTGGTGAACAATGCCCGATGAGGGTTCCATACATATTCCATCACAATCTCATAGCAGTTTGCAAAAGTTGGAATGCTTTGCTTGGCAAATCATGGTTTCTACCAGACGAGAAAAATCTTAAATCTATGCTAGTGCCAATTTAAATAGTTTCACCGTCCACAATTCTTGTTTCAATAACTAAACTTGACTTGTGAGATGTCATCTACATAAGTCATTCAATAACAAGGTCATATGAAACATCCAATAAGTATTAAGCATGCAAGGGCCATCCATGGCTATTAAAAGTAAGATAAGAGTGGTCATTGAAACCTTAACAAAGAAATTTTAAAAAGGAAAAAAAAAAGCTTCAATATTTTTAATTCTTATTTTTAGGTTTGAATATAAAAAATAATAAGAGATTATATGATAAAAAATATTGCTACAAAAATATTATAAAGCGAGTTTCACATTCTCCTCCATCCATAGCTAGACTTGATCGCTTTAATTAGAATTCATCACCCATAATTTAAAAAAACAGACTATATCATAGGGATTTTGCATGTTTCTGACTTTATCAGCAGGTGAATCATATATATATGATTCACCCTACGATAAATTTGTAGCATGCAAAATCCTCGCAATATAGCTGAAAATCAAGATGAATATTTTATGGGGTCTTCTAGATGAAATTGGTGAACAATGCCCGATGAGGGTTCCATACATATTCCATCACAATCTCATAGCAGATTTCTAAAAAGTTGGAATGCTTTGCTTGGCAAGTCATGGTTTCTACCAGGACAGAAAAATCTTAAATCTGTGCTAGTGCCAATTTAAATAGTTTCACCGTCCACAATTCTTGTTTCAATAACTAAACTTGACTTGTGAGATGTCATCTACATAAGTCATTCAATAACAAGGTCATATGAAACATCCAATAAGTATTAAGCATGCAAGGGCCAGTCCAGTGGCTATTAAAAGTAAGATAAGAGTGGTCATTGAAACCTTAACAAAGAAATTTTAAAAAGGAAAAAAAAGCTACAATATTTTTAATTCTTATTTTTAGGTTTGAATATAAAAAATAATAAGAGATTATATGATAAAAAATATTGCTACAAAATATTATAAAGTAGTTTCACATTCTCCTCCATCCATAGCTAGACTTGATGCTTTAATTAGAATTCATCACCCATAATTTAAAAAACAGACTATATCATAGGGATTTTGCATGTTACTGACTTTATCGCAGGTGAATCACATATATATGATTCACCCTACGATAAATTGTCAGAAGATGCAAAATCCTCGCAATATAGTTGAAAATCAAGATGAATATTTTATGGGGTCTTCTAGATGAAATTGGTGAACAATGCCCGATGAGGGTTCCATACATATTCCATCACAATCTCATAGCAGTTTGCAAAAGTTGGAATGCTTTGCTTGGCAGTCATGGTTTCTACACTAGACAGAAAAATCTTAAATACTGTGCTAGTGCCAATTTAAATAGTTTCACCGTCCACAATTCTTGTTTCAATAACTAAACTTGACTTGTGAGATGTCATCTACATAAGTCATTCAATAACAAGGTCATATGAAACATCCAATAAGTATTAAGCATGCAAGGGCCAATCCCGTGGCTATTAAAAGTAAGATAAGAGTGGTCATTGAAACCTTAACAAAGAAATTTTAAAAAAGGGAAAAAAAAGCTTCAATATTTTTAATTCTTATTTTTACGTTTGAATATAAAAAATAATAAGAGATTATATGATAAAAAATATTGCTACAAAAATATTATAAAGCAGTTTCACATTCTCCTCCATCCATAGCTAGACTTGACTGCTTTAATTAGAATTCATCACCCATAATTTAAAAAAACAGACTATATCATAGGGATTTTGCATGCTACAACTTTATCGCAGGGTGAATCATATATATATGATTCACCCTACGATAAATTTGTAGCATGCAAAATCCCTTGCAATATAGCTGAAAATCAAGATGAATATTTTATGGGGTCTTCTAGATGAAATTGGTGAACAATGCCTGATGAGGGTTCCATACATATTCCATCACAATCTCATAGCAGTTTGCAAAAGTTGGAATGCTTTGCTTTGGCAAGTCATGGTTTCTACCAAGACAGAAAAATCTTAAATCTGTGCTTAAGCAACTCATATGTATCACTCGTTTCATGCCTTATAATTCTCATAATACATCTCTATTCTCATTGGACATTATATTTTTGATCCCCTCAACGACCAATGGAAAGTGCTCCCTCCCATTCCTACTAAATTTGAAACCTAACCTAGTAATGCACAGTGCATTTCTTTCAAACATAGATTGTTTTCGGTAGGAGATCATAATGTTGTGGTGTTTGATTTTCATTCATGCAAATGGGTGGAAGGGCTGATTTCAAGTTGCCCTCCCGCATCATACAACCAAATGTCTTCTACTCACGTTGTCACCTAATGGAGAAATTTATTTTCAAGGACCCTAGACCACATCTCGCAATTTACAATGTGGAACAAGAAGAGTGGAGGATTCTCCCTCCCATGAACACACCGATGATGTTTCCTACAATTGCTTTTCTTAACGGTAAGATTTGTGTTATGGGCGATATGGAGCATAATGGTATACATGAAGTTTTTGATCTAAGTACTAATACATGGACAAGTTTGGAAACCTGGGTATAGAAAAGTTGATTATCACATCTTTTCTCGCACATACACAATTATATTCTTTTGGAGAAAATGGAACAATGGAATATGATTGTAGCAAAAATGGGTGGAAACTAGTAGGACCCCATTTACCTAAAATTTGTTTGGTGAGTTGGGTGCCTAGCATTATGGCATGACAATTATTGTTTGGCGGATACGACTTTCATGGCACTCTTTGCTTTATATATGTTGTGATCTCCCACAAATAAATCTACACTAATCAACAAGTCGGTCTTCTTTCGGGTAGGCATTAATTGGACTATTACCCAAAAGACCATCCCGATGTTTTAGCCGCCATAGTGACCATATGAGATTTTAGAATATGATTGCTATAGAATCAAGCATTGGGAGTGGAGGAATGTATGATCTACTTTCTATGGGGTTCGGACACAATATAAGTATCATATTTTAGAATAGTTGTTAAAAATAAGTGTTAAGCAATGAAGGCGCTAAGGGATTCAAAGAAAGTGCAAAATTACAATTAGAGGAAATACTCAAGAATAATTCTCCAATATAAACTTGTTCTTCATTTTACTTATTATACATACATATAAGTTCATTTGTCGAACCCTAGCATTCATCCCGGTCACCTTTGAAAATTTCATATGTTTGCAAATTGCTTGAACTTATTCTTAAAGTTTATGTTTACGGTGCTAGTTAAACTTATTCTTAAAGTTTTTGGTGGAAGTAAATAAATTTTTGGTGGTATTTGAAGCATAACGTAGTTTTCCACTATTGTAATATGAAAGGTACAAGATTTATTCAATTCTCTCAATGCCAAATTTTCATTATCTCTAATAAAAGTGAACTCAACTAAATATATGCCATAAATATAGCCACACAATTGTAAGGCATACTTCCATACTCCATGTGGCTTCTAGAGAATGTCTAAATATAAATCAGCAAATGTACCCAAACTACAACTCCAAACTTTGTAATCTTACAATAATCCTTGCACCATAAATTTGCATTATTCATCGAGTCTATCAAAAAAATAAACATTATAAAATGGAAGTAGAAAGTTGGTTAATTTTGTATCCCCACACTCCATGCTAAGCTAAAGGTGTTGATTATTTACACTTCACGGTATCGAAAGACATGTTTGGGAAAGCTATTTCTTGGTCGTAAATCCTAATTTTCTTTTTCTAGTAACACGGTTTAAATCGGTATTATTAGGAATCGCCACTTTTTCCCTAAGAACACATCCCGGCTCATGATGAAATGGCTTGCATCCCTTGTTATAATCATGCAAGGAATGATTTTTGAAATAACCTTGGTTGCATTGTGACAAACCCTGAAGATTCTTAATGATTGGGTGTCACATTCATGTTTTTATGAGCCTGAAAGCAATGCCTCTCGCCTCATGGGATGTATTCCAACTGTTCCTCCACATCATGAAGCACAAAATTTGTATCGAGGTTCATATCATGCAACCTTCATCATTCTTGCCAAGGTCTACAAGATGGCATAAATTGACTCAATAGTGGGGTCCTGGATTGTTTGTTACCACTAATATGAGAACTTGTTATTGACCACAATCCGTCATATCTTAAGCTTGTGCTCAACCATTTTTCCATCATTATTGCACTCACCTTTATAGTTGCATCATCACACTTGCAAATTCAATGAACTGCAGTAGCATCGGTTTGTCAATAAGAATTCTTACATTTTGAGATTCGGAATCCAGAAGGTGTTGTGCACTTTCTCCAATCTTGATATTACATTGAATCTTGCGAGCATCCATTGAGGCTTCCCACACACCAACATTAGGCTCTAGTGGCATGTTTTGAATTAGCTTATATGCTTATTCAAACGCCTTATGCGACAAGAAGGTCAACTGTGCATATATAATGCTCCACCCTAAGGTGTGATGTCGTAGTTTTGACTAATGTTCTCAAGTCATAAAATTAGATTGGTTATAAGTCATAATATTAGATTTGTTATAATTGGGAACAAATATGTATTTTAAGAAACCTTAAAGTCATGTTGTTAAGACAGGGCATCAAAGACAAGAAAGAAGACACTAATAAAGTCATGCTAATGTCCCCATTAAAGACATCAAACATCCCAACTTTAAGGCATTGTTAAAGTCGGCATTTGAGTCATCATAATGTCCCAATGAAATTCATTGTAACATCACAACTTTAAGATATTGTTTAAGTCAACATTTAAGTCATGCTCATGTCCCAAGTAAATACATTCTAACGTCCCCAAGTAAAGTCAACTCATATTTGCAACTTTAATTTTGACTTTACGATTCGAAAATTTCCTCTTTTGCAACTTAACAATGACTTAAGACTGTGACTTTAATTGGTCAAAATGGTGTAGTGTTTATTATATTTTCTCCCTCTTACAATATGTCCAGAAGAAATAAATATATGGAATATTATAGGGTTTGAACTCAAAGATTATGTATTGTGTTACTGTCTAGATGATGCATTGCAAATTCTTTCACCCTATTTCTTTCAATTCTCTAAATTGAGTATTTTTATTTCATTTAATTTATATATTAATGTCCACCAAAAGATACAATGTAAAGAAAATAGGAGTACATTAACACTTTCTAAAAAAGTACAAAAGAGAAAACTAAAATGAATAAATAGAAAGTAACACGTGGCGAATTTAAGATAAAAAAGAAGGGGGCACCCTACGGTAAGATGAACCTTGTTCTTTATGAAAAAACACTTGTGATACTTAATATAATGAAGAAGTGTATGATAAGTGTGAGGCCATGTGGATCATTAACTATGCAATGTCTCATTGGTCTTGATGATGTGAGACTGTTAGAAGTTGAATACAATTACCCTAGTGCATGACCCCCATTTGAAAATATATTGACAAATATATATCTCCATGAGGAAGAGGGCTAAGCATATTTGGTTTTCATAAGCTATGAATGTATGGAGAGATCCAATAGAATATCTAAAGAGGTAAAAGAACAGTCCCCTTATCTCATAATAAGGAGAGCGTATGAATACAAAATGGTCTTTGATCTCTAACTCAAAAGAGAGAATCTAACAAATACGATGCTCCCAAAGGATATGGTGGTCTATCTCAATGTAAAATTGATGGGAGAAAACTATGATCTAAGCTAAGAGAATCCTCAGGTGCAAGGCAAACCGTAGTTTTGTATACCGGGGCTTGGATAAATTTGGGGCTTGGATAAACTCGTCACGGAAGTGAAGATAAGTTTTAGTGTTGAAGTTTTGATGTGAGTGGTTCATTACTAAGACCATGTCGACTGGAGAAAGAATCTATAAATATCTTTACCAAGGCCATTGTTTCTCTCTCTATTGGAGAGATCAGAAGCATCCACTCAAGAGCTATGCAAGGGTGGCATGTCAACATTAGGATCAATGAGGCAAAGCAATGAAGAGGCTCTTGCATGCCAACATAAATGAACCCCACAATTTTCGTGATCCACTAGAATCTAAAAGCGAGGTGGATTTACCCAACTATGCGAGTATGTGAACCATTATCACCACATGAAAGATCACTGAAGCAATGGACTGGGCTATGCAAAATTTTGCAAGGATGATGGCATGAGGGATTGATCTCTTGGCAAGAATATGTTTGGATAGCATTGTGACAATCACTCATTCTATTCATTATATAATTCTAAATTTATAATAGGCTCTTACACTATTTGAAGCTTTTGGATCAACAACTAAATAATTTTTTGTTCGACATTTGTTGACTGTCAATTGTCTTTGATGATGTGTAGTGAGATGGCTCCCTCATAATATCAGTAGTAAAACATTTTATGTTGTTAATCTATAACCTTTATATTGTAGTCAAATTTATATAGGCCTCTACCATAAAGATTTAGTGCAATATTCTTTGTTGATACTCCATCTAAGATGAAACTTTCTAATTTATTAATATGGTTCAAACATATGGGCACCCAACCTTTGTCACACATAATAGACTGAGTGGGGAAAGTTTAGATTACTACAATTTAACACATTATCTGTTGCAAATAGAATGTACATAGAAAGTTGTCCAACCATTGTATCCTATACATCAGTAGAGTGAAAATTCGCTTACATTATCTTCATGCAAAGGGGAAAAAAAGAGAGACATTTATGTCAGATTGGAAACCAGGTATGTCAACTAGAATTGAATTATGTCAATTCTTTCCTACAATTTGCAGCTGAATTTTCAATTAGGTATGGGGTCTATAATAACACTTAATGGGGGAACAAGTATTATTGTGTACCGAGAACTCGAGAAGTGTCTACAGCCAGGATATATATACTTGAAGATATGAGGAAAATTATCATTGCTCCTCAAAACATCTAACCGGATATATATTTGGAGACTCGGGAAGTAAGATTAGATTATAAACATAACAATAATTAAATAACAATTGGTGCTTAGTTCTGAACACTGAAGCAACCATTTACATATATTTATTGGGAACTTCTTGGTAAACTACCAAAGATAATAATGCTCTCACAAGCAAAATGTAACGTAACGCAATTGTCACGGCGGGGAGTATTGTACCTTTAGTCTATCATCTAAATAGAGATGGAGTTGGTCTTGGCAACAACTTAGAACATATGCATCTCAAAAGATTCTTGAAGCTTTAGGGCTTTGCACTCACATCAGTTTTCAGAATATCAAATTTTGGCAACATGATCATTATATCTTTGGGTATGTACATGCGAAAATATCACAAAAGCCTAAATAATGAAAAAGTAGTTTTTGCTTAGCCTACCCGAGATGTAATTAACAATCAAATAATGTAGTCATCATTCAAGTGGTTTTACAATCCACTTTCTATGTTTCTTTGTATGTTCTCTGCACATCTGAAATATCCCTTGTGGGATATTACTTTAAAATGCACAAAATATAGAACTTGTAGCAAGGTAAAATATTGATTCTTAATGAAAATGTCCAGCTAGGACAGCGAATGGTATTAAATTGATATTACACAAAATATTTGTCCACAATGCATGAAATTACAAGGGAAGCTTACAATAATAATAATAGACACTATGCAGACATTTTATGGAATAATATATTGCTTCCCGACAAGGTACAGAAGCCCTAGGTGGCTAGTCCACTTCAGAGGTCCGTGACCCTCTTGATACAAAAGCAAAATAAGGGTCTTTGAAAACAACAAGGTAGGTATAGGGAATAGCTGCCACCTACGGATCTAACACGACTGACTGGAAGAACCCCCAAATAGAGGCTGCAGTCGCCACGTTTGGAATGGAGTCGGGAAATGAGGGAGGTGCCTTCCACGTGTTGTCACGCCCAGCCTAGATGGTTGTCGTGAGTCGGATCTAGAGCCCCTCTGATTGTCTTCCCGAAAGCCCCAAGAATCCTCGAAACCCTTCTTTTGACCCTCTGGAAATATCTCTGTAGCACGGCCCGAAAAATGGCTCCAAAATGACAGACTAGGGTAGATCTCTCACTACCGAAGAATGCCCTACTAGCTAGGGATGGGTCTCTCACCACCGAAGCTAGGGTCCCTGTGGGATTTGACTCCACAAGTTGTAGAAACGCAATAGCAAAGCAACTGCACGTGAAGGAGGCTAAAAATGTATATGACCAAAAAGTCCCTTTTCCTCCTTCCTCGTCTCCATATATACCTGTCCTTGGTAAACGAGCCCCCACAACCCTAGCGCATTTCATTCCATGGAGGGGCCACTAATGTAAAAGTATCTATAATTACTTTCTCCCCTTTTTGAGTCGTTGAGTCCAAAAGTGACCCCGAACGCCAAACTGAGACATTAAAACCACGGGGCCCCTTCCGCAAGCTTCCAGGCATCCCAGACCCCCTTGGGTCTGACCACGTTTTGGGTCCGACTTGGCCCTTGGGCCATTTGGCTTAGGAAGAAGGGGCATTACAGAAAGGGGACATTACAGTCCTCCCTTCCCAAAATTTGCTTGTCCTCAAGCAAACACAAATTAGGATGCTGCAAAATCTGCTCCCCCTCCCAAGTAGCATCCTCAAGTGGCAGTCCCTTCCATCGCACCAAATACTCGGTGATTGCTCTGCTCCTGAGCCCCCTCGTCTCATTTCGATAATGGCTTCCGGTTCCAACACCAACTTCCCTTCCTCATCTAGCGGCGGTAGCTCTAAAGAGGGTACAATATGCGGGCCGAGCGCCTTCTTAAGGCATGAAACATGGAAGACATTATGTATCCTACTGTGCTCGGTAGCTCTAGCTCATATGCCACTGTCCGACTCGATGAACTACTCGGTACGGACCATAAAATCGTGGTTTCAATTTCTCTGCACCCTTCTGCTTCAGCGAGGACTGCCTATATGGTTGTAAACGTAGGAACACTAGATCCCCGGCCTCAAAAGACCTCTCTGTCCTGTGCCGATCTACGTATACCTTCTGTTGATTTTGTGCCTTCTGGAGATTCTCTTTGAGAGCCTTCAGAATATCTGGTTCTCCTGTAACCAATCTCGAGCTTTGGGAGCTCGGCTATCTGGTAATACCAAATCTACAAATGTCCTGGCGTCGTACCCATACAGAGCTCGGAAAGGGGTCATACCTATGCTCATCTGGTAGGTGGTATTGTAGCAATACTCGCCCATGTGTAACCATTTAATCCATGCCCGTTGGTGTCCTGTTACATAACTCCGCAAATAGCCTTCTATCCACTTATTGACTATCTCTCGTCTGCCCATCAGTCTATGGATGGTAGCTAGTGCTAGGGGTCAATTATGTACCTGCTAGTCGGAAGATCTCTGCCAAAAGGTGCTCATGAAGATCTTGTCTCTGTCACTGACAATGTTCTTAGGCAACCCATGTAGCCTAAAAATACCGGTGTAGAAGATCCGGGCCACATCCACTGCCTCGTGCCCCTTGGGTAGGGAAAATAAATGAGCATACTTGGTTAACCGATCAACTACAACATAAATGCAGCTATGCCCATGCACCAAGGGAAGCCCAGTGATAAAGTCCATGGATATGCTTTCCCATTTCTGTTCGGGAATGGGGAGAGGCTGAAGTAATCTGTTGGGAAAGAATGCTTTCGGATTTGGTTTGTTGGCAAACCATACACTCCCTGACATGATTAAGGACATCGTCCTTCATTCCCTTCCATGCAAATCTTTCCCTGATGAACCTGTATGTTTTGAAATACCCAGGATGTCCAGCTAGGGGTGTATCATGTACTGCACGAAGGATCTTCTCCTTCATTTTGGATCTTAGTACAAGGAAAATTCTATCCTTGTAGAAAATGAGATCATCTACTACTCTGTATCGGTCGTCCTGTATACTACCATCCATGATCTCACAGGTAAACTAGTTTTTGGAGTACTCAACAAGTATATGAGCCTTCCAATCCGCTGAAATCTCAGACATAGAACTAAGCATAGCAGTGAGGTAAGGCCTCCTAGATAAGGCGTCAACAATGATATTATTCTTACCTCTAGTGTACTCTATGTCAAAGTCATAGGTTTGCACCTTATTCACCCATCTCTGTTGGTGATCGTTGAGCTCTTTCTGTCCAGGAAGAACCTCAAACTATTGTGATCCGTATGAACCATGAATTTGTTGCCCACAAGGTACTGTCTGAACTTGGCCAAGGCATGCATGATGGCCAACATCTCCTTTTCGTAAATAGAATACCCTCTCTCCACGGGTTTCAACTTCGACTCTCATAGGCGATGGGATGCACATGTCCTGCATGAGAATTGCCCCAACACCCTCTCCTGATGCATCACACTCTAGAATGAATGGGTGGGAGAAGTCTGGTAATGTGAGGATGGGACATGAACTCATCACCTCCTTGAGGTGATCAAAAACTTGTTGTGTTGCTATGATTGTCTAAGCAAAAGCCCCTTCTTGGTCAAATCGGTCAATGGAGCAGCCAACCGAGAGAAATTCTTCACGAACTCTCGGTAGTATGTGCACAACCCCACGAATCCTCTCAATTGTGTCAATGTCCTAGGTGGCGGCCAATCCAGGATTGCTCGTATCTTCCCTCTATCCACCTTCATTGTACCCCCACCAATTACATATCCCAAGTAAAGAAGCTCGGTCATGCCGAACTCGCACTTAGAGGCTTTCGCATATAATGAATTAGCTTCTAATATCCCCAATATCTCACCCAGGTGCCTGATATGGTCCTCCCATGTCCTGTTGTAGACTAAAATATCATCAAAGAAAACCAATACAAACTTCCACAAGTGGCGGTTGAACACATGATTCATGCAAGACTGGAATGTAGCTGGAGCATTAGACAATCGAAAGGCATCACCAAGAATTCAAAGTGACCATAATGGCATCTGAACGTTGTCTTATGCACATCTGCTCCCTGACTTTGATCTGATGATATCCAGAACACAAATCTATTTTTGAAAAATAGATTGCACCATGTAGTTCATCAACAACTCATCAATGCGTGGTACGGGATACTTGTTCTTTATTGTCTTCTTATTTAAGGCTCGGTAGTCCATACACATCCGCAGGGTCCCATCCTTCTTCTTCACCAAAACCACCGAAGAAGCAAAAGGGCTGGAACTCGGTCTAATATGCCCCATATCCATGAGCTCCTGTATAGTCTTCTCGATCTCATCCTTAAACCGTTTGGGGTGACGGTAAGGAGAAGTGACCACCGGTTTAGCATCCTCGAGCTCAATTACATGCTCAAATCCCCTATCTGGAGGTATGCCTGGAGGTATGTCACCAAACACGACATTGTGTTTGTCCAATAGGCCTGTATATCCACATGGTACTGTTGTTGGCCCTCTTCTGATTTCTTGTTTGAAACCAAACAGTGTATTGCCCAATCCACCTCGTCGTGCCTATAGATCCTCTCGATCCTCTTGGTCGTAACAACTCGGGGTGCCCCTGAAGATAAGCCCCTCAAGATCACATTCCTCCCTTCGGACTTAAACTTCAGCTCCATCGTCTGGAAGTTAGTTCGAAATTCACCAAGGGAATGGAGCCACTATACCCCAAGCACTATGTTGGTCTCTCCAATTCCAACAATATAGAAATCATTGGTAACTGTATAGTTACCCATCGCGATGCTCAATTGGGGAACCCGTCGTGTGCATCTCATAGACTCTCCATTGGCTACAACCACGTTGAAGCCCTCAAATTCCTCTGTCTATAACCCCCACCTCTCAACCAAAGAGGCATCAATAAAGTTGTGGGTTGCCCCACTATCAATGAGCACCACCACTCGTTGTCCCTGCAAAACTCCCCTAACTCTGAATGCCTTGTACCTCGGGGTACTGGACAATGTGGCGATAGTCTCTGGGGGAAAGTCTCTGCTATCTTGCTCCACACCCGCACCATCTGATGCCTCATCATCATCATCCTCTAATGGTTGTGTGTTCAACTCTTCGTCACCATCACTCTCCTCGAAGACCTCTATGTATTGGGCCCTCCCTCGGCCCTTGCAATCATGTCCTGGGACCCAAGGTGCGGAAATCGAAACACAGTTTCTTTCGCCTCAATTCCTCCCTGTCCTCACTAGCTCTGAATGGTCTCCAGGTTGTATCCTTCCTAGGTGGAGGTACCTTCGGCTGTGAACCCTGGTTCTTGAAGGGAAACCCTTAGGTTGCACTCGAGGTGGAAACCTCGACTTAGGAGTGGATAGCTCTAGGTCACGAGCTCTCCTAATAGCCTCATGCAACGAAGAAGGCTCAAATGCCCTCACAAATCAGCGAGAGCGTCTGTCAAACCTGCTGTGAATAGGGAAATCAGCCTCATCTCTATAATATCAGGTACCATGACCGATAGTCTCTAAAAATCGGTGATATACTGATCCACGGAACCGGTCTGTCTCAGATGAGTCAACTCTCTAAAATACCCGTCGGGGTCCCTCTTATCAAATCTGCTCACTAGCCTCTTTGTGAACTCTGCATAAGTCGTGATGTATATGTGTCCTTGTGTAATCAACCCATGATGCCACCAATCATGAGCATCTCCCTCTAGATGTAGGATTGCAAACTTAATTGCATCTTCCTCCCGCATTGGATTCAGGTCGAAGTATGTCTTCAACTTCTGCACCCAAGACTATGTCATACACTTCTTAGAACCGTCGAAATGTGGAACAAAAATCTATCCCAACCTCCTTTGCATCTCTGGTACTTGTGCCTAGTAATCTCTCCTAGGCTTGTTGCCAATCTTCATTTTGCAATATTCCTGGAATGGCATGTTGTCATGAAAGCCATCACTTAAAGTCTAGTATCTTTCCCAACAAGATTCCTCATCTACACATCCCCTGGCTGTCGTACCTGTGAAACTTCCGGATCCTTCAAGAAAGAAGGTTCGTGAGACCCCAGAGGCCTGGTAGAAGAATGGGGGACCCGTTGTCCGAATGTCCACCCTCACCTCTTTGACCATATTGTCCCCTGTTGCTATTTTCTCCTCTTTCCACATGAGTATCAGACCTGTCCTGTGCTAATCTCCCAGTGAGCTAGCTCAAATAGAGATTGGTGGTCTCCTGTTGCTTTACCATGTTGGTGAACAATTGTTTCATCAGCTCCACCCCTATATCCTCACTGTCTCTGTCCCCCATCTTTCAATCCCAACAAAGGTTGGAGAAAGCTTGTAGCTTGATACCACTGAAATATCCCTTGTGGGATATTACTTAAAATGCACAAAATATAGAACTTGTAGCAAAGTAAAATACTGATTCTTAATGAAAATGTCCAGCTAGGACAGTGAATGGTATTAAATTGATATTACACAAAATATTTGTCCACAATGCATGAAATTACAAGGGAAGCTTACAATAATAATAATAGACACTATGTAGACATTTTATGGAATAATATATTATTGCTGACAAGGTACGAAGCCCTAGGTGGCTAGTCCACTTCAGAGGTCCGTGACCCTCTTGATACAAAGGCAAAATAAGGGTCTTTGAAAACAACAAGGCAGGTATAGGGAATAGCATAGCCACCTGCGGATCGACACGGTGAATGGTGGAAGAACCCCAAATAGAGGTTGCAGTCGCCACGTTTGGAATGGAGTCGGGAAATGAGGGAGGTGCCCTCCACATGCTATCACGCCTAGCCTAGATGGCTGCCGTGAGTCGGATCTAGAGCCCCTCTGATTGTCTTCCCGAAAGCCCCCAAGAATCCTCGAAACCCTTCCTCTGACCCTCTAGAAATATCTTTGTAGCGCGGCCCAGAAAAACAGCTCCAAAATGACAAACTAGGGTAGATCTCTCACTACCAGAAGAATGCCCCTAACTAGATACGTGTCTCTCACCACCGAAGCTAGGGTCCCTGGGATTTGACTCCACAAGCTATAGAAACACAACAAAGCAGTGCATTTGCATGTGAAGGAGGCTAAAAATGTATATGACAAAAAGTGTCTTTTCCTCCTTTCCCGTCTCCATATATACCTGTCCTTGGTAAACGAGCCCCCATAACCCTAGCGCATTTCATTCCATGGAGGGGCCACTAATGTAAAAGTATCTATAATTACTTTCTCCCCTTTTTGAGTCGCGAGTCCAAAAGTGACCCCCGAACGCCAAACTGAGACATTAAAACCACGGGGCCCCTTCCGCAAGCTTCCAGCATCCACCCCCTTGGAGTCTGACCACGTTTTGGGTCCGACTTGGCCCTTGGGCCATTTGGCTTAGGAAGAAAGGGCATCACAGAAAGGGAACATTACAACATCCTATTACCAAAATGTTAATCGCACCATATCAAATCACAACATCCTTTATCTTCTCAATCCAAAGTTACGGTCCATTTAGTGTTATTAATTTAAAACATCATTAAGAAAAAAACTTTAAGCTATTGACAACATTTAAGCACCTTGGTTCCTAATATACATATATGTCATCTTATTTTTAAATTAAAGATCTCTGTGAAGGCTTACCTCGATAACCAGTGCTAAAATATAATAATAAAACAAATCTGAAGTGTACCATATTAGTCTGGAGCTCAAAAAAATTCCCAAAACTGAACTGCTCGAAGTGTTCAATGCAGAGTAAAAATCCTACAAGATGAAAAATGTTATATATATAGCTCAGTACTCACAATAACACTTTGAATACAGAAATTAGAATACACCAAAGATTTCAATGAAAGTTGGTGCTCGTGGAAATCCCCACCAAAATCAGCACCCCATGTTTAGTAGAAATAATCTCAGCGCCGTCTTCCGCATTTTGCAGAAATGATTTAAGAACTAGAAGTTGCTTCTCTTTGGCACCTATAAATTTGTTGCCAAAAGAGCATAATTGAGCCTGTTATAAAATAGTACATTTCATCTAATCACAAGCTTTTTAGCAGGTAACTGCAAATCATAAATGGAATAGGGAACCTTAATGCAAGTGAAATCAGCAACAAAGGCAGCCTAGGAGTCGGAATTTCAAGTACATACAGAGAAGAAATGTCATGAGTTGAAATTCTCTGAAGTAAACAACACTGTAAGGTTAAATGTGTCCAAGGGCATTTAGGAAAAACAAACAATTGACAAAGATGAAAATTTCAATCACCTTAACCAGCTAATTCCTTCACTTCAACGAATAGAGTGTCAACCATAGACTATGGCTACCAATTCCAAAAATCTGGATCCATTCGTGACAAGGAAAAATCCCGAAATCGGGAATTCTTGAAAAAGTTGTAAATCCGGTCCCAAGCATAATTTTATAAATATGCAAAATTGACAAATACAATGAAAAAAATTAAACAATTTGTATGTAAATAAATTTATATCAAAATTGAAAATTGATTATAAATTTATAACGTTACAAAAAAATCACAGTTGGAGAGGCCAAAAATCTCCTCCAAAGCAGATTTTGTGCAGATAAGGCCAGATTTGGTAACTATGGTGATAACAGACAAATATCTAAATTCTCAATAAAAGCAACAATCCATTCAAGGCATAGGTGCATCCATAAGAATTTACCTCCATCCGAAGAAATGAGTCTCTATTGAGCCTGGATGAGATATGTGCAAAAGATTGGGATCATGCATTGAAGTTGATTCTACAGATTCATTCTATTCAGTCCAAATATATTGGAGTTGTCACATCATTGGGTGTCCATGCATAGAGCCAACTTATGAACCCACAAACAGAATTATTTTCTTCTTTTCCATTATCCTTCCTAATATATGTTGTTCTTGGGGTGGAAACTTGAAAGAGAGCATCAGATTGTTTTAGTGCGTAGTAAATGTCTGTGTGTGAGAGTACTTCAATGAATTTCTGTAAGAAAGCTTATGCTTCTATCAAAGTTCGTTCCACTCATCCTAAACACAATGCACTTTCTAGCCATAGCTTCTAAGTAAATCCTAATATCTTACCTTATCTGTGAGTACAGTGAGGCCCTTGTTCCGTTATCACCAATAATCCCCACAAACACACTCTCCACCCATGAAATGATGGATACATTCGCCATCCCCTCACAACAACTTTTTCCCAGTAAGTTTGGAGATCGCCTTGGTAACAGTATGACAATCTCTGCACATATGGTGGTTCTGAACTATCCAGATAGGCACTCCAGGAAATGAATTCATCAGCCCAAAAGTAAGGGCAAGTGTTACACTGTGGCCACAGAAAATATATTCCTCGTCCTCTTCCTTGACATGCAACACATTGTTTGGTTCAGGCATATACCCAGCTGACTTAATTTCTCCAGCAAAGCCCTCCAATATTGTGTAGATTTCTTTTGATTGTGGGTGTGAATTTTCACCTCTAACAAATGTATGCATTATGTTTTTGACCACAACCCCACTCCAGTCTGACCTCCCTTTCAGTCCCAAAAATTTCATATTTGTCCTTACCTTAGCCACACTATCCCACTTGCCAGCTACAACATAGATACTTGCTAAAGCTATAAAATCTCCAGCATGTAAACCTTCTAACTCCTGAAGGCACTCTGCAGCATATTCTGCCATCTCAATATTGCAATGGTTTCTACAGGCACCAAGCAAGGCTCTCCACACACGAGCATCATATTTAATTGGCATGTTTTGGATAAAATTATGTGCCTCATTTATCTGTCCGGTACGGCCAAGGAGGTCAACCATGCATGCATAGTGCTCTACCATGATTGGTATATAATAGTTTTGGTTCATGCTATTAAAGAAATGCCAGCCTTCAGCAACTAGGCCTGCATGGCTGCAAGCAGTAAGGAGGGCAGATAAAGTAATGTGGTTTTGCTTCACATCTTTCTGTTGCATTTCATTAAAAATCTGAAGGAGTTTCTTGCCACACCTATTAAGTCCATATGCTACAATTATTGCTGTCCAAGAAATCACTTGTTTTTCTGATATATTGTCAAAGACTTTTCCTGCAGTATCAATGCATCCATATCTAGCATACATTTCTATTAGAGCACCAGACACAGATGCATGGGAGTCAAACCCACTTTTGATTGTGTGAGCATGAATTTTTACCCTCTTGTGGAACTGCCACATCAGAACATGCACGGATTATATTCAACATGGTACCTAAAGTAGGTTTAACACTATCCTCTTGCATTTGGTGAAATGCTGCCATGGCTTTCTCGGCATATCCATTTATGATGTAGCCTGCAATCATTGTTGTCCAGGAAATGGCACCTTTTTCAGAAATCTCATCAAACACTTTATGACCATCCTCAATACTTCCACATTTGCAATACATGTCTATTAGTGAATGACACATCAACGGATTGGACAAGAAACCACATTTGATTGTATGAGCATGGATTTCCTTACCCTGTTGCAGAGATGCTAAGTCTATGCATGCAGGCAGAATGTTTACCATGGTGATCAGATTGGGTTTCACACCATCTCTTTGCATTTGCCTATATATCTCAAAGGCCTCTTTAGCAAACCCATTTTTTCTATACCCATCAACCATTGTACTACAGGTAACAACATTTCTTTTAGACATTTTGTCAAACACATGGCGTGCATACTCTACACAACCACATTTCATATACATATCTATGAGCGAACTTGCCACAGACTCATAGGAATCAAAGTCATTTCTGATAACGTAACCATGGACCTCTTTCCCCTCTCTCAGAGCTGCCAAGAGTCCACAGGCAGGTAGAACTGACGACATGGTGATTGAATTTGGCTTGCATCCTTCAACCAACATTTGACGTAAACACTCCAATGCCTCTTCCAAACACCAATTATGAACAAATCCAGATATCATAGCAGTCCAATTAACAACATTTCGTTCAGAAATTTTGTCAAACACTTTGTGTGCAAAATCTGCATGGTCACAACTACAGTACATATCAACCAGAGCACCTCCCACAACAGCCTCAGATTCATACCCTCTTCTAATAGCTTCCACATGAATCTCCATGCCCTGCCGCAGGTTCGCCAAACTTCCACAAGCCTTCAGTACAGTAGATAATGTATAATTATCAAGTTGAATCCCATAAAACTTCATCTGATAATATAATTCAATAACCTCCTTCTCATAGAACCTGTTTTTCACAAAAGCTCTGAGAAGGGCATTCCATAAGAATGAATTCTTCTCAGGAACCGCATCAAATGCCCTCTGAGCATCTGTAAGGCTTCCGCAGATAGTGTAAAGCTGAATAAGTTTGGTAGCCAAGTTGACATTCTGATGAGAACCTGTAAAGGGATAGTTTTAGTGGCTAATATTCCCCAATTGGCTATTTTCGTCCAATTTTCTCTTAAAATTTTGGGCATTTGAAAATGAAGACTTGGTTAAATTTCTATTGTTTAAAAACTTGCCAAACTATATTATACAAGCACAAAAAAATTCACCCCCATGACACTGTTTCAAGAGAGTATCTGGATAAAAACTGCCAAATAAATTGAGTTCAACATTCTACATAGCTCGTCCTAACTCATTTTCAAGATGAATGATGTTTTAAACATTATTGAAGTGGCATCTTTCATACTATATCAAAGCTCAAAAAATTCAAATTTTAATACTGAGCAGAATTTCTTCAAGTTTTCCACATTTCTAAAAATGTATGATTTCATAAAACTACACCTACCTGTAAGCTTCATGTGATTGTGGACTTGTCGGCCTAAATGCAGAGATTTTTATCAATACATCCCTGGAGGAGAAAATCATAGATATTGGCATCTACAGGGATATCTCCTCTGAAATCCGTAGCCTTTAGAATGGTCAGAGCTTCATCCAATTGGCCCTCTCGGCACAAAAGCTTCAGGTCTCCATACACAGTGGCCAAGCTCTTTTGACCCCTTGAGTGAGCATATCCTGGAATGGGTTTTTAATAACAGAATCATGCTGCTCCTCCCTTCTTCTTTTTGGGTTTCGTTTGATTCTGATTGCTGGATTATAGGTTTGATTTGCGGATTTGTATGATTTTAGCCAGCCGGTTCTGGATTTTGAGGTGGGAGACTGTGCTCTTGCTTTCGATGTTGTGGGGTGTTTTGGCGTGCCATTAGTGAAACCCACATTGAGGAGGAGATTGTTATCAGCTCTGCTATAGAAAGGGAGGTATTTTAACTGGTGCGTTGATAGGGAGGCCATTAGAATGTTTGAAAATGCACCATGACATTATCTAAAAATAAAGTATTTTTTTGGACATAAACTAGCAATCGCTTCCGAGTGGTGCAATGAGGACGCCTAATAGAGGCGACAAAAAATTTAAAGTTGAGGAGTGAAAATGAAACAATTCCTTTGGGTTCCCCTTGCCATCTCCGCATAGGGATGAACATTGAAGTTGAAGAGGAGGCCCCTTGGGGGATATTCCTGATATGGGTAAGGATTTCGCTGGTAGCGGCTGGCCCGATGATCACGACCCTCCCCAGCTGGAATGTTTGCGGCGGCAGCTTGATCTTGGCTCTTTCCCTTTTTGAAGGTTGCCCAGGCTCACGCCTAGTATTTCATTGTTCTCCTAGGCTCGGCTTAGTTTTTTGTTATTTTGGGGCATGCTCTCATACCGCCCACTTTTTGTTGAAAAGTTATCTTGTATCATGTTGCATTTAATATAATATAAGATCATTTTTCATCAAAAAAAAAAAAAAGAAACAATTTAACAAGTAAAGAGGGAAACTATTGGAGGGAATCTAGGTGAACCTCTTATTTCTTTTGGGAAGTCACAAATGGAGGAGACAAAATGCTGGAGGTAGCTCTAAAAGTAAGCACATATTGTTCAACACTCTTAACATCAAAAATTATTTTTTTGCAATTAATTAATCTTGAGTGGTAACTTTATTAAGGGAAGAACTATGGAGATGTCATCTCACAAGATAATTTGAGGGCTTTACACAGACCTACGGATGTTGTAGATGAGGTAAGTTTGTCTCTAGGAAAAATAGGATAGATGATGAACTATAGACAGAGGAAATGACGGTAGGTAACAAAACGCATATGCATAGCACAACACAAATCATCCAATGTATATGTTGCGAGAATTTCTCCATCGAATAGTCGGTAAAAATGTTGATACAGGAAAAAAGGCTTACGATTTAGATGAGGAGGCATAAGTAAGGAGAATTGAGTATTATTGATTTAGTACACACTATGGACACATTGCTTAATGGACGTAAACACCCGTATTCTTTCTTTCTAATATTAACAAAAGGGGGCCCAAGAGTTAATTTGGTGAAACATTGGAAAGAGAAAGGAGGGGATATGCTTAAAAAGATTTGAGATGTCAAATGCAAGAAGTGGCTATGAAAATAAGTCTCATTGATAATAATTTATAGTATGTGTCAACAAACCAATAATGAAAAACAATCAAATTGTAACCCAATTTTTAAAAACGACTTGATTATAACTATCATTGCATCATGTTAATTGTCTTATAATAAACAAGACCAAAACAAATCACGTCGAGACTCTAATGAACTTTGAAAACATCATGTCTTTATTTCCCCTTTAACATTTACATTCTAGTTGTTTTCTATTCTTGTTGATTATTTTGGACCTCGTGTGTACACCAATATTTAAATTAACATTAAATCGCAATTACAACTTTACAAACTTCGATATTAATGATCAATATAAATGATGGTCCTATTTAATACAATATTTGAGATAGAGTATTATGCAAGTATTTGAAAAGAGCGGAGGAAGCTTTTGGCTATAGATAATTAGTTGAAATGAACGGAAATTAGTGTATTCACAACTCAAATGCAAAGCATTTAATCTCGGCATTATGTAGCTATAATTTTAAAAAGTTGCGTCATCAGCACATCATTTGGCTCTATGTCAAAGAATTAGCTCTCTTTGACATAAATGAGGTAAAACATTGAAGTGCTTGTGCAAACCGTGGATCTGGTTTTTGGGGCATTTTGCGGCCTCTTAGACTTATAAGGGGAAGCTTCTATCTATTGACAGAGAGTAAATCGTAGATGCGAGTTTTTAATGGTGTTTCCTTTTGATTGATGGTTGTTAGGTATTGTAGGTGTTGTGGTAGTGAAAATATGTTCCTTAATTCATTACCATGACAAAAATAGAAAAATTGTGTGCCTTTGGTAAGCATTAGAGGAAGAAGGGCGATGAAGAAAGGGTTTGAGGGAGGAGAAATAAGTGATAGGGGAAATGTTGATTAGAACCATTGTGTCAAATTCTTGTTTCTTATGACAAGTCACATATGAACCATGTGTCTATTTTGTCAATCGTATTAAAGAGAAAGGGGATGTAATGTATAGGTCGTTGAGGAAATGTACTTTTGAGATATCTTAGTAAGCAAGGCATGGTTGATGAATACTTATAAGGGAACTTGCATATGTTTGAATCAGCAACTCTACATATGTTAGATATAGGAATTATGTGTTTAGGATTCCTTATGTCATTGATTTGAAGCACATTCGCGAGTAGGGTTTTTATTTAGTGATTAAGGTCGAGATTAGGGTTTCCCCTCATCAAGATTCTTTATGACAATATTTGTTAATGACCACCGACATAAAACCTCAACCTTCCATTAGGCCCGATGCATGTTAGGCACACCCACCAAGCCTCCCATTTGGAAATGCCTAACAAAGTAATAAATGTTTGAGGCATTGAAAAAGAGGAAAATTATTTTTCATGTGCGCACACGGTCCTTCTTTGATCCTCTAGCTTGTTTGAGGTTATTAATAGGGAACGTTTCAATTTGAAGATTATAATTCGGTTGATTGGTTCTCATAATTTTCTTGTATCAGTCTAGTTTTGAAATAGGTCTATCAACGTAAATACTTGTTAACATTACAAATTAAACAACTGGTATTGTGAAGTATTGTTTGTGGATAATTTATTGCTATCCTATATTTTTGTATATATAAGTGATGGTGTCTTCTTTTACAATCTATTTTTTGTCAATGCAATGAAAGATTTGTGAATTGTGTATTTTTTCTATTATTCTACAACAAGTGGTGGGTTGTAGAACATAAGATTTGCATTGGGGTCTTTCCACCCCCAAAGATTGACAACTACATCTACAAAATTCACCTTCCATTAAGCTTCAATGTTTTCCTATGTCCTACATTTAACTCCCATTTTGGCCCGACTGGGAGGATGGTGGCAAAAGTCTAAAAAGGGACAGATGGAAGCACACAAAAGAACTACATGAAGTGGAGATACCATATCATAAGACTGAAGGATGTCAAACAAATCCACATGATGTTATGAAATATCTTATCAACATTCCCATTGAAAATCATAAATGTATGCACTCTAATACACATGCCTAGTAGAGGAGGCAACACAATCTTGAAATGTCTAACTTGACTCTGAATTCGAGCCCTTTGTAGGCTACCAAGGCACCACAATGACCCTTTCTAAAGGGGGCAAGTGTTAGACCATTGACCTTGACATCCACATTCTCCCTAGCCTTGGAGGTTTTGTAGAGTCTCCTTCACCATTGCTTATAAGAAGGAAGCTTGCATATATTTGAGCCCAACATGCTTCTTCCCTTGCCCATCATTCCATCCAACTCATCTTTGTCATCTAGATTATTCTCTCCATTAAGAGACAACATATCGCCAACAAAACCAATCATCATTGTCATTGGATTTGTTTTCCATCATGGTACATTGGAACATAACATGTTTTCCTTTGTTGAGGAAGCTTAGGAGATCATAAATCATCATTTTCTTAATGGGAAAAAATACCCAAAGAAAGGGAGTTTTTATCTCTATTTTCTTCAAAGGCTTTTGGGTGTGTAGGTCAACATCAACAATAGCACACTATAGTGGGTCCATTTATTATAATATTTTAGGGATGAGAGATGATGTTTGAACTTTAACAACAACAAAAACAAATATTTTTAAAAATTAATAATCTAGTAGTTCATAAGATATCCATGTAGCACCAAATAGGAAACAAATTTCACACGCTATAAATATAAGATTAAAAATATTTAAAATTTAAATGTGGGAAATGTATTAATGTTGGGAAATACCTTTTTCATTACGGTTATTCTTCTTTAAAAGAGAAAAGGCAGATAGGTTGGAAAATGGAAATTTACGAAAGAAAATGTTAAAATTAAATACCTACATGTCCCACTCCTATTCCACGACTCAAATTATTCTTCAAAATTGTATCTTCTACATGTGCTCCACTTTATCATTTACGAGTGCAATTTGTGCATAAAGGGGCCAAAAAAGAAAAAAGGGAAAATCCAATACGTTCAAGGTTCGAAACCCAACCACAATGTTGGCTTCTTGTTACACTTTGTACCTCCCTTTTCATTTTTAAGCTTGACTAATTACAGGGAGACAAGGAATGCATGAACAAACATTGATAATTGCACCCCTCTAATGGTTGGTCATATGAGCGTCATGTAGATTTAGTCTACTAATCGAAAGCTTTAAAATGAGACTCCATATGACTTCTTAAGTTGTTGAGTATAGATTGTTCTTTAAATTTAGTGTGTGCACCATGTGTATAAGATGGGGATGTCCACGTGGTTCAAGAAATAATTATATCACCATCCAAGAAAATAAAGATATTCAAGTCAAACAATGCCAAAACAATTTTAAAAATTAATAACAAATACTTATGCACCTAAATGAGTTAAATTAACATAATCTAGAACCTAAATGAAATTGAAATGAGGCAAAGCCAAATGAAATTGAAATTAAACAAAATGAAATGAAATCAATAAGTGGTGATTTATGCGGGCGGGTTTAGGATAAACTTTGATGGAGGATTTGGGATTGGGACCCCATTGTGCATATAGAATCATTAGAATATAATGGAGTAAATTTCCATGCACATGTCAGATAGGTTGGCATTTCCATGGTTTACAGAGGGTTAGTTATTTCTAATGTAGGAACTGTGACATTTTTTACTTAGTCAATGTCATTAATGTACCCATCATTTCTAGGTGTGCTAAATAAAATGGCCTTTACACAACCTGAAATAAATTGAAAATTTTGAGGAAATATGGGGAAATTAGGATTTTCTTTTTTAATATTTTATGGTGTTAAGTTTTCGATTATACAAGGATTAATTTAATTAAAGGACATAAATGGAAAGTCTAAAAGAAAATTTTCATAATTAAATACATACATGTCCCACTCTATCCCACGACTTAAATTATTCCTACAAAAATTATAGTGGCTATTTGTGCTCCACTTTATCATTTATGAGTGCAATTTTTACGTAAAGGGGCTAAAAAGGAAAAAGAGAAAATCCAATACATTCAAAGTTCAAAACCCAACCACAATGTTGGCTTCTTGTTACACTTTGTAGCTCCCCTTTCGATTTTAAACTTGACTAGATATAGGAGACAAGGAATGCATGAATAAACATTGATAATTACACCACTCCAACGGTTGGTTGTATGAGCTTACGGTAGATTTAATGTACTAATTGAATATGTTGGCCTTTCCATGGTTTACAAGAGGGTTAGTTATTTCTAACATAGGGATTGGGAAACTTTTTACTCGGTTGGACGTCTTTAACTTATCCATCATTTCTATGATGCAAAACAAATGGCCTTTCAAAACCTGAAAGAAATTGAAAATGTTGAGGAAATATGGGGAAATTAGAATTTTCTTTTTTTATTATATTTTTACGGTTTTAAGTTTAATATTAGACAATGATTAATTTAAGATAGAGACACAAATGGAAATTACGAAAGAAAATGTCGAGAATAAAATACCAACATGCTCCACTCTTATTCCATGACTCAAATTATTCCTACAAATTTATATCGCTAAATGTGCTCCACTTTATCATTTACGAGTGCAATTTATGCATAAAGGGGCAAAAAAGAAGAAAAGGAAAATCCAATATGTTCAACGTTTGAAACCCAATCACAATGTTGGCTTCTTGTTACACTTTGTAGCTCCCCTTTTCAGTTTTAAGCTTGACTAAATACGGGGAGGAAAGGAATGTATAAACAAACATTGATAATTGCACCACTCCAATGGTTGGTCGTATGAGCATCAAGTAGATTTAATCTGCTAATTTAATAGGTTAGACTTTCCATGGTTTACTGAGAGGGTTATTTATCTCTAACATAGGAATCATGACACTTTTACTCATCAACGTCATTAACTTATCCATCATCTCTAGGGTACTTGATAAATGGCCTTCACGCATTTGAAAGAAATTGAAAATTTTGAGGAAATTAGGCTTTGATTTATTTTTATATTTTACGGTGTTAATTTTTCGATTAGACAGGGATTAATTTAATACAAAGATCTCCATCACCACTTCTATACATAAGATTTCGAATTATAAAGATGGTCTCTTAAATATTGGATTGTCTTTCGCAATTAAAACTAAGTCATATGCATATACTAGGAGTTTCACCACATATTTTGGTGAAGAATCGGAAAGATGTTGGTGTACTTGTTTTGTTAGTGTCTTCATAATCCATCTTTAGCCATAAGAAGATATGGATTCTATGAATTGCCACTTCCAAAGTTTGTTTTTCCTCACATTGGAGTTTTTCATACCCAATTTTTTTGCCTTTATCATCTTTGACTTATGTTTATTGTTCATGTTGATTTATATTTATGTTTTAGTTATGCATGTTTTTATTCTTAACAACATGCCACACAAAGTTTAAACTTTGTAAGCATTCCAAAGTGTCATTTTGAAGTGATTTCAAAGTAGTACAACAAGATTATGATTATATAAACTTTATTAAACCATAAAACTAAGAGTTACATATCATTTTGGTATCGAGTGTGATTAATATTTGGGTATTGTGGATTTTTTTTGATTGATTTGTTTGACAATGATAATATCAAATGTAGAAGAAATATTACATTGTGATCTTGAGATATCTACAAGAAGGTGAAACCAAAGGTCAATTTCTTGGCAAAAGAAGGTGAAGAGGCAAGAAAGCTGGCTAACACTAGATTTCATGCATGGAAAGCATGATGAAGTACCAAGATGCTATCACCAAACAATAAGAGCTCATCTATGAACCAATAATCCATTGACATGGTGGTTCGTGCTCTAGCCAAGAATTTCGGCATAGGAAACAAAAATCGAAGCGAGGAAGAAGAATTTTGGATGAGCACAAACAACCTCCAAAAGACAAAGACAAACCTTGTGAAGCACAAATAAAAGTCATATTTTTATTCAAATTTTTGAAACAAATAGAGGTGTATTTTTAATGCATAAGGTTGTTGAGGCACAAAATATTTTTGTTGCATGTCTCGGGATAAAGGTTGTGCTCTCATTTGGTGCAAATTTTATCTAGCATCTTATAGAAAGAAGAATAAGTTGGTTGTAGTTATATGGGTTGAATTCAAAGAATTGTTACATAAGAATTTTTATCCTACTAGGCATAAAATTATTTAGAAAGTTAAGTGGAAATATTTTAGGAAAGTGTAGTGCCATTTTTTTTTGGCTTTTAAAAATAAGCACAACTAAATATTTCAAATTTAATGTACATTGCATAACTATATTGTACATATTTATAAACAAAACAAAACCTTCCAAAAGGAGACATTGAAATAAAAATTTCATGGTTTCATTATGATCTCAAATGATAATCTTACAAGATTCTTGCAACAATAAAATAAAAACTTTCTTAGTAATGACTAATGTTTTCAAGAAACAATAAGTACAAAAATGGGTATTTACAAGAGTGTGAAACTTCACAAAGCCACATTTATTTACAAAATGAAGGTAATGCCCTCAAAAGATGAGGATGACCAAGATGGCAAGAGGCTCCACTATCTCCAACTTGAGTGTTCTTCCAAAAATGTTGAAATAAGAGGCAAGGCTTGTTTACCGGCTAACAATAGGCATCATCACATGCCTTTCCATGGTTGGAATCCATGATAGCCTCCCCTAAGCCCATGGGAGAGAGGAACAAACTTCCACAATGTGCACAAGAATAATGGGGATAAAAACACAACAAGAAAAACATAAGACCATTTAACCACCTACTATACATGAAAACAACAACATGAGGATAACCAGTCAGCCTCACGAGGGGAAAAGAAGAAGTAGGATGCTCAAATCAAGGTTTCCAACCATAGGAGCACCAACAAAAAAATGTTTAGAAAACTCCTTATACCTCCTAATCATTCATTCTCCTTATTCCTCCTTTATGTCATAGAAATCTTGGTGAATGTTTTTCATACTGTTATAACTGCTGAAATGAAGGCAAACATGTTAAGATAACCTCTGATCTTAAAGGAATGTGTTGCTAACTTGGATTCTTGCATGCTGTGATTTATTGCATAGGACAGCAGTTATTGTACTTGCGTGTTTGCTGATGTGACGACAAATTGTCGTATACTTGCTAAACTCTCGTTGCTGATTGACAGCACACCTTGAATCAATTTCATTGATCCAAAGTATGCTGAGGGCTTCTTGTGATTTCTGTGTTGATTTACTCTGGAACCGAACCAGAGGTTGATATGAACGTGCAGCGCCTGATTGCAGGTATGAACAGCTGGCACGTAAATGCCAACGACAAAGGTTCGATCCTTGAACCCTGTACTGTCGAATTTAAAACCTCGTGAGGCAAGAAATGCCTGGACACGGGTGGCCTTGGCATGAGATACAAAGGACTGAACGTCCTGCACAACATAGTTACGGGAGTTAGTTGAGAGATTGGGTTAGGGGTTGATTAGTGTTAGTGGTTAGTATGAATTAAACCCTAAGCTAATCCTAAGTCCTAACATGCATCCTAAACTACTACCCTAAGTGGATTTTTAAATTAAAAAAAAAAAAGGGGAAAATAAACCTAAGTCCTAATAACCTAAGGCTAAACTATGACCTAGGTTGAACACTAATGTGCAACCTAAACTAATCCTAATCTAAAGGGGCGCGTAGACCCTTGGAGGGAGAGGATAAGGATGGAGGGGAGTATTCATTAGCATTTAATGGAAAGTCCATACGTGGACAGCGCCAGTTTTGGCGGGGCAGGTAAGAAACGGAGGTATCTGTTTAGAGATGGAGCTAAATTTGGTTTTTGCTTGTGGAATTTGAAAATTTGAGTTCGCCAACTCAAGTTGGCAGTGGCGTGGGAAGTTAGGAAAAGGCAGAGCCTTTAATGCATTAATTATCCTTGGTCCTCGTGACCAGCTCGCCTTGGAAAGTGTATGAGGGAATTTTGATTTTCATTTTGTCGATTCGGGCTTTTGCAAAGTTGCTCTGCATTTGGTTTTTTCAGTTCAGTCGAACCAGCTCTTGGGATTTGTCACTATTCTTGGAGATTTTGAGGTTGTTGCTAAGCCTGAAGAAGAAAGGAGTGTTGGGAAGTTTTTGCTGTTGCTGTGGAAGGAAATAATTCGGAAAACGAAGCTTTCTTCGAGTTCTGGAAAAGAGATCACAGGCATGTTAAGCCCTTCTCTTTAAAAATTCTTGCTTTGTTTAAGTGTCTCATTAAAACAACCCTGCTCTTGGGTTTGGATTATGTGATTGTTGTCGAGTCGATTTGATTTGGATTTCGTTGATTCTTGCTTTCTTTTTGAAAATGATAAGAAGAATCGCTTCTGGTTGCTAGGCTTTGATTCGTCTTTGCACGAATCGAGTTGGAACATGAATTACTGTATTGGTTGTTGACAGTATGGTGGATTGAAATAGATATTTTCTTTCTCTGTTCATGTTGTATGAAATCGGAACAGGCTGTGTGAGTTATTCTCCTTACTGTGAAATCGTTTCCTTGTTGTTGTGTTTGGAACTGTCTTTGCATGTATAAAGGAGTTGGAATACCTCCATGTTGTGCTGGTTATTGACGTTATATGGAAATTCGAACTGGTTTTTCTTGAAAAATAGGATATGGAACTGTGCAGGCAGTGTGGGTTATTTTATTGCTGTACGATTGATCTTTTGTCACATGAACTTGTGATATGATTGTATTGGTTGTGTGAACGGCTTGAGGTCATTTCTATACTGAAGTTTTCATTGAAGGAAATAAGATCTTTTTTTGTTTACTATCTGCTGTTTCGGGATTTAAAGGAATATCATTTCTTTTCGAGCTGTATGGAATGGGTATTTCACTGTTTAAGTATTATATCAAGAACTGGTAGACTGTGTGGGTTGTTTTCACTGCTATGAGAATGTTCTTTGTTATATGGTCTTTCGTGATATAATTGTACAGGATGTACGAGTTGCTTGAGGTCGTTTCTATACTGAAATTTCTTTAAAAAGGAAATAGTTCCTTTCTCTCTCTGCTGTGTTTGATTATGAAGAATACAACATTGTTTTTTTTGTATGAGCATACGAATTGGGTTTGAGGGAAGAAATGGTAACACGTTTTTGTTGTTTCTTTCTTTTTCTCGCTTAAAAGAAATAAGACTTTTCTTTTTCTTTTTGTTGTTTCGTTGAAAAGAAATAGCATTTCTTTTGATCTTTGAGAGATGGGTTTGTGAATTCTATCTGAGCAATGCAGACTCGGTTAGAAGGGTATGCTGGTAAAACAATTATTGTTGTGTTTCTTCTTTTAAGTAAATGGACAAATACGATTTTGAGCAATCGTGGAAGCTGGAAAAGAAATAGTCTCTCCTTCTGAACTCATAGTGAAATATACTATTTTCTTGCTAAGAAGGTATGATGATTAGTTGTGTTTATTAATGTTGATCGGTCTTTTAAGATCGAATTGTTTTGGTGATTACGACTTAGCCTTGGATTGCTGAACAAAAGAATAAATGCATAGAAATTTTGTCTTGCGTTGTGTGGGTTGTCTTGACCGTACTAGATCCATGTATTTGACACCCTGTACGGTTTACTTTGATAGAGGTAATGACATCTGATTTTTGCACTCTGGAGTTCTGTATACTATCATGAACTTGAAAATGGATTCGGGTAGAATCATTTAGGGGAAGGGAATTCTTCTTAATTTCTTGTTTTTGATTTGGTAAAATCCGTAGTCAGGTGATTATCGGACTTGCTGTAGGTAACAACAATGAATAAAATGTTATTTGATCGGAATGCGTCCATGGGATTAGGAAATCATGTGAGTAATTGATTGCATGATTGTGGAACTGTTATCTGTTTAACATGCAGTGAAAGAAATATGGTTTCTTCTAGTACGGTAAATATAGGGTATGCATCCTTATACTATTTGATCTATGATAAACACAATGTTGTACTAACCTATTTCGGATTTTCATATGAGCCTGATTCAAATGAAGTATGGATATGGATGATAAATTCTTCCCTGTTTTCATTTAAAGCTGATTATGAATGAAATTACTCTTACTGCCGGAAAGTGGATTCTGAATGGATTTTGTAAGTTTCACTCTGAACTGTTATCTTGATTTGTGTCTCGTTTGGATTCCATTTTTAGAACAGTCATGTGGAAAGAAATAGGGACATGGATGAATGACTTGGAAAAATGATCTGTTCTTCTTTCATTCAGTTGGAAATCTATAATTCGTTGATAACGAATCTTGTAGTGCTTAGATATGAGCGACTATATGCATTGTTGTTCGCTTTCTTGTCTGTGCTTGATTGCTTGGAATCTAATATGATGCATGAACTGAAAGGAAGGTAATGGGTTTACATTTCAGTTAGTTTCATCCTTGCATTTATTATTAATGAAAGGCGTGGAAAGGATAACAGTATGTCATATCAGCAGTAAGCTATTTGTATTTCTAACTTTGCAAATATTGTGAATTAAGACTTGTAACGGTTATGTGGAAACGGGACAGCAGTTCTTTGGCTGATTGTGATGATATTTTGATAGTTCAGTTGTTATGCTGATCTTTCTTTTGTGCCTATTTCGTGATTGATGTCTTACTGTCGTTTCATAAAAGTAGGGTTCTTTTATTGAGACAGTTAGTTGAAGCACCTCATTTTAATGATAAGTGCTTAATATGCTCAGTTCATTGAACTGACCCGTGCAAATCATTTTGCAGATGGAATTTGATTAGAATGAAGACATGGTTGTTTTCTGATGCTTCTTGATTAGTTGAAGATGAATTGTAATTATTGCCTTTATTCCTCTTCGAGGAATTGTGAAAAGAAGAAAGTATATTCTTCTATCTATGAGTTGTATTGATGTTTTATGTAAACCATGCCCATTCAGTTGGATTGGCAAATGTATGGATTATGACATGAAATGATGAATACAATTACAAGTGTGATATTTTAATAATTATATCAGTTTGATATTGTTGACTAAATTGGAAATATAATGTTATTTCTTGATTTGGATTTGTTTAATTGTCCTTGGATGGATGCTAAATGGGAACTGATATCTATTCTTACCTAAATGCAACTTTTAAGTTGAAATATGCAATTAGTTCATACTTGGATAAAGATGAATTTTTAATTGACATTAAAAAGGATTAGGAAGAATATGATTCCATAACCGACAGGTATTCAGGATTAGCTTAGGAGCTAAGGAATATCAATTAACTTCGGAGTAATCGAATTTCGCTTTCGAACTCCATTAATGATCTCGTATGCTAAATTCAGAATAAAGGATATAGGACAAGTATATCCATAACTAATGGACCTTAACTATGTAACGTTAAGGAGAACAAATGAATACATTTCTTGGGAATTAGACCTCGTTTAAATGACGTCTAATAAGTTAGAATTCTGAATTTAGTTACAGTTGGGAAAATCTTGGCTAAGTTTAATAGGTTAAACTTATCACGTCGTCGATAATTTGCTTAATCCAATGATTAAGAAGAGAACCAAGTAGGGAAATGCAGCCCTTCGACACGAAGGAGAAGATGCATAGCAAGCTAATGGATGGATTTAGTCCCTCTTAGCTATATACAACTGTAACGGAAACGAGGATCAAGGGATCAGCATGGATGCTGAAAGTTGATTCTTAATTATCAAATCGTATCCAAATCACTTGAGCAGGATGTGTATTCTCGATGGGAGGATTCTGTAGGACATTGGCATACGCCAGCTACAGCAAGGTGTCTCCATGAAGACGGGGTCTTCATGACGACACAATGTTGCAGCTGACATATTGCAATGCCCTCCCGAATTAAAACATCAAGAATACATAGGCTGAATGTGTAACTCTTGGCAGGGGATAGGAGTATGATCAGGTATACGGAGTGACTCCGGAATACTAAAGATAACTAGACACACGGAGTCGTGGGGAAACGACACCGTATGTCTGCGTATCTTTAGTTACCAGGAGTGCCTTCCTATATTCGTTCATATTACTAGTTGGAAATTGGAAGTTTAAATCTGACCTTAAACGAAGAGGACTGGTAGGAACCAGGAAAGACCATTCTAGATAACAGGTGAAGTGAAGTGAAGGACGTATTCCGTTGATGTGTATCACATCCAGGAATATGATCATGCAAAGCATGTGAAAATCTTTGGCCAAAGTATCGCAAGTGTTGGTTGCGTTGTCCTTATCACTTAATTTAAGATGCAGGATGTCAGATGAATATCAGTAACAGATATTCAGATAGGCTTCTTAAATGGATCACTTCGATAACCGGAAACGGTTAAGAGAACTGGTATATATATTATACTATGCATAAACGAACATGAAGGATCGGTTGTTGCCGAGTCATGAAATGAAGGATCGTTGAAACTCCGAGCCATGAAAATGGAAGATCGGCAGTTCCTCGAGTCATTTACAGCAGCATATAGAATCTGTTATAAGATTGAATGGCATTGAATGTGTGTTCCATATTGTAAATATGCGAACAGGGAACATTAGTTTTAAAAAGAAATTGTGTGATCCAAACTGCGTTGTTTGGGAAGAGAACAATTATTAAAACTAGAACGTGTGTTTGAATTTTATAATTCATAACAGAGAACGTTATCAAAAAAAAAAATTCCCTTGTTCTGGTATCTTAAAATGGGGATGTTACATCTTGGTATCAGAGCTGAAGGTTGCAGCTCTTGGACCTAATGAGTCCACGATATTAATAAGGTTTACATTTTCTTATTGAACAGAAAATGGTCAGGACAAGAGGGAATGCTGCGAATAACCCGTTACAGGGTGGAGAAGCAGCGACTGCCCAAAAGCTGGATGAAATCCTTGCTGCCCTACTTGATACGAGGGATCGTTTGACTGTTCTGGAACAGCAGTCAATGGGCAATGAAGAGGAGGAGAATGAAGCTGAAATAAATGATCAGCTGCCTCCTGTGGACAACATCAACGGAGGGAATCCGGGTGTTGATGATAATAATGTAAATGCTCCTAATCCCCCTGAAAATAAAAGGGCAAGATTAGCAGCTGAACTTACAAATGATATAAAGAGAATAAGTCCTCCAAAGTTTGATGGAACAACTCTTGGAGACGGAGCTGAGAACTGGCTCAGTGAAATGGAGAAATACTTTGCAATAAGAAACTTCTCCGAAGAGACTAAAGCGATATGGGGAGCATATCAGCTTTCTCATGAAGCATCATCATGGTGGGACAACCGTAAGGTTGAGCTGAATATTGTCGAATCAGACATAACTTGGGATCAATTTAAGGGTTATTTTAGGCAACGATGGCTGCCTCAACTCTATTTTGATAGGAAAATGGTGAATTCAGAAGCGAGTCGCAAGGAAAATTTGTCGGTGATGGAATCTTTGGGAAGGGTTTACTAAACTCCTTAAGTATGTGCCGTAGTACCAAGCTGATGAGAAGTTCAGAATACGGAAATTCATAATGGGACTGAATCCCATCATTGGTGGCGAAGTGGATGTCCACGGCCCAACCACCATGGATGGAGTTGTCGAAAAGGCAATCAGACAGGAACAGAAATTGAGGGCAATATCTGCTCACAGGGAAGAGATAAGGAAGAAGATTCCCAATCCTTCTTCGTCTCTTGCACCAAAAAGGGGACCTTGGAAAAGGTTTGGTGTGAAAAACAAAATTGTTGTAGATAACAACAAGAAACCTGTGATGAACAGACCTGTAAATAGCGTGGAACAGCTTCACAAAAGTTAATGGCATTGGACAGAAGTCCTATGGAAGCCAGAATGATAACTTCAAGGCTGGTAACAAATTTGAGCCTAGAAAAGGGCCAGTTGGAGGATGCTTCAACTGTGGAAAGGACCACTATGCGAATCACTGTCCTCTGAAGAAGGATGATCGCGGACAGCAGCATAGGATACACGCTGCAGTGGCTAACAGACAAGCTGAAAAGCAAGTGACGCCCATAGAAGTTACGGGTAAGTTATTCGGTACACCTGTAGTTATACTTTTTGATACTGGAGCTACAGAATGTTTTATTTCTGCTAAACTTGCTATGAAATTAAAAAGAAAGGCTGCAAGAATGGATAAAACATGGACAGTGCATTATGGGAATAATGTTGTCCATACAGTCGAAATGTGCCTTTTTGGGGCAATTCTTGATCTGCCTGGTTTCTCCACCGAAGTTGACTTGTATGTCACTCCTCTAGGATCATATGATATCATTATTGGAGTTAACTGGTTGGCTGAACATAAGGCAAAGGTCGACTGTTATGAAAAACAAATCTGTTGCTTTGATGACTGCAGAAAACAACATGCGAGTCATTCAAGGTGTAAAACGGGAAGTTGTAGTTAGAGCGACTGCTATGCAACTAAAGAGGGCTAAAAATAGAGGTTGCACTTTGTATGCGGTAAAAGTGACGAGAAAATGCGGAGGAAGATAATGATTTCATGGAAAGATATCCATTGTTGAGGGATTTCCGTGATGTGTTTCGGAGGAATTGCCGGGTCTTCCGACCCAAACGTGAGTTTGACTTCGTGATAGAAATCAAACCAGGAACGGAACCCATATCTAAGGCACCTTATAGAATGACTACCATTGAGTTGTAGAGTAGATTTGAAGGCTCGATTACAAGAACTTCGACTAAGGGGCTGATAAGACCGAGCGTCTCACCTTGGGGAGCGCCGGTAATTTTTGTAAAGAAAAAGGATGGCACATTGAGGCTGTGCATTGATTACAGAATGCTGAACAAAGCAACTATTAAAAATCGATACCCACTTCCTAGGATTGATGATCTGTTCGATCAGATGCGAGGAGCATCAGTTTATTCAAAAATAGATCTTCGATCAGGGTACCATCAGCTGAGAATAAAGGAAGAAGATATTCATAAAACAGCTTTTAGAACGAGGTACGGGCATTATGAGTTCACGGTGTTACCTTTTGGGTTGACTAATGCACCTGCCGCCTTCATGAATCTAATGAACAATATTTTTCAAGAATACTTAGACAAGTTTGTGCTTGTATTCTTAGACGACATTCTTATATACTCTAGAAATGTCGAAGAGCACCAAGAACATCTCGAGGATAGTCTTTGGAAATCTTAAGAAAAGAGGAGTTGTATGGCAAAGCTTGTCCAAATGTTCCTTTTATGATGCAGAGGTGCATTATTTGGGACACGTTATAAGCAAAAATGGGATAGTTGTTGACCCTTCAAAGATCACAGCTATAACTGAGTGGCCTGCGCCTAAGAACGTGCACGAAGTGAGGAGCTTCATGGGCTTGGCTGGATATTATCGAAAGTTCGTTAAGGACTTTTCAAAAATTGCTGCCCCAATCACTTCGCTGCTAAAAAAAGAAAGAAAAGAAATTTATGCAGGCAGACAAATGTGAATCTGCCTTTAAAAAGTTAAAGGAACAGTTAACTACAGCACCTATTTTGACTGTACCTGATCCAAATGGAGATTTTATGGTTGTAACGGACGCCTCAGGAGAAGGCCTTGGAGGTATTCTATTACAGAATAACCATGTCATCGCTTATGAAAGCAGAAAGCTTAAGTTACATGAACAGAACTATGCTCCACACGATCTTGAGCTCGCTGCCATTGTTCATGCACTTCAAATGTGGAGGCATTACCTTTTAGGCAAGCCCTTCGAGTTAAAAACAGACCATCTAGGGCTGAAGTATATTTTTACTCAGCCAAATCTGAATGCAAGGCAGTGAAGATGGTTAGAATTTCTGTCTCAGTATGATTTCGATATAAGCTACATTAAGGGCAAGGAAAATAGAGTAGCAGATGCTCTGAGTCGAAGGAAGCATATCTCTGCTCTTATAACGTTAAGAACTCAGTTTAAGGATGAGGTGAAAGATGCCTTGGAATCAGATCCTTATTTCCAGCAAGTCAAATCAGCACTTGCTGCAGACCCGAGGATGTCAGGTATAAGGGATTCCGTTTTGATAATGAAGGAATTCTGAGGTTCGAAAACAGGGTATATATACCCTTGGCAAATGACTTAAGAGGAAAATTGTTAACTGAATTCCATAATTCACCTTTTTCTGGACACCCTGGCATTACAAAAATGCTCGCTGATCTTAAGCAGCAATATTTCTGGAAGGGAATGAAAAAGGATGTGGCAGAGTTTGTAACACACTGCTTGGAATGTCAGCGTGTTAAGGCGGAACATATGCACCCCGCTGGATTATTGTATCCCCACAGTATTCCGTCAGTATAAATGGCAAGTGATAACGATGGATTTCGTTCAAGGATTGCCTATGTCAAGAAATAAGCATGACATTATCCTGGTTGTAGTCGACAAATTGACCAAAGTGGCACACTTCATTGCTGGTAATTTGAAGGACGATGCACCAGTGCTAGCAAGAAGATTTGTACATGAAATCTTCAGATTGCATGGAATACCGGAATTAATCATATCGGACAGAGATCGAGGATGACATCAAGGTTTTGGCAAACGCTTAATGCGGCCTTGGGGACTAAATTGAACTTCAGTTCTACATATCATCCAGAAACGGATGGACAGACTGAGAGAGTTAATCAGGTTTTAGAGGACATGTTAAGGATGTATTGCATGGACCAGCAGTATAAATGGGAGGAATACCTTCCGCTGGTAGAATTTGCTTACAATAACACCTATCATGCCTCTTTAAAAATGGTGCCCTTTGAAGCATTGTATGGAAGAAAATGCAGAACCCCTGTCAGCTGGGACAGCGTTGAGGACAGAGAGGTAATTGGGCCAGAAATCCTTATGGAAATGGAACAGCAAATCAAAATGATTCGGGAACATCTAAAGGAGGCTGCCAATAGGCAAAAGAGCTATGCAGACTTGAAGCGGGTTGACAGGCATTATAAACTGGGAGAGAAGGTCTTTCTTCGGGTGAAGCCGAAAAAGAGCTCAATAACTTTTGGCAAGGCTGCCAAGTTGTCGCCACGTTACGTGGGACCTTTTGAAATTGTTGAAATAATCAACCCTGTAGCTTATCGTCTAGCATTACCTCCTGCTTTGTCTCAAATGCATGATGTTTTTCATATTTCTTTGCTTAAGAAATACGTGACAGATTTATCACATGTGCTAAATTGGAATTCCTTGCAGGTCCAAGACCCAGGAATAATCGTGGTTAAGCCCATTCGAGTGCTGGGAACTCACCAGTTGTACTTGAGAAATCGCGAAGTGAACCAATGTAAGGTCCAGTGGGACCAGTTCAGTGAAGAAAGTGCAACTTGGGAAAATCTCGAAGAAATGAGATCTACTTTTCCACATCTGTTTAATCGAATTTGAAATCCAAAGAACTGATAATTCTACCAAATTTAGACAATTATTAGTCTATTGTACAGTTGTCTTAAAACGTTGTTTTTAAGAGTGAATCATTTTTGGTATGAACTTATGAATGAAGGACAATAAGCTGAACTTTGTCCTAGGAACTCCTTGATTTGTTTAATCTGATCATCGGGACGATGATTCTTTAAGGAGGGAAGAATGTAACGCTCTGATTTTGTACGTTATCTTGGTGAATGTTTTTCATACTGTTATAACTGCTGAAATGAAGGCAAACATGTTAAGATAACCTCTGATCTTAAAGGAATGTGTTGCTAACTTGGATTCTTGCATGCTGTGATTTATTGCATAGGACAGCGGTTATTGTACTTGCGTGTTTCTTTGATGTGACGACAAATTGTGTATACTTGCTAAACTCTCGTTCTTTGATTGACATGACACACCTTGAATCAATTTCATTGATCCAAAGTATGCTGAGGGCTTCTTGTGATTTTTGTGTTGATTTACTCTGGAACCGAACCAGAGGTTGATATGAACGCGTGCGGCGGTGCGATTGCGGTATGAACAGTGGCACGTAAATGCCAACGACAAAGGTTCGATCCTTGAACCCTGTACTGTCGAATTTAAAACCTCGTGAGGCAAGAAATGCCTGGACACGGGTGGCCTTGGCATGAGATACAAAGGACTGAACGTCCTGCACAACATAGTTACGGGAGTTAGTTGAGAGATTGGGTTAGGGGTTGATTAGTGTTAGTGGTTAGTATGAATTAAACCCTAAGCTAATCCTAAGTCCTAACATGCATCCTAAACTACTACCCTAAGTGGATTTTTAAATTACAAAAAAAAAAGGGGAAAATAAACCTAAGTCCTAATAACCTAAGGCTAAACTATGACCTAGGTTGAACACTAATGTGCAACCTAAACTAATCCTAATCTAAAGGGGCACGTAGACCCTTGGAGGAGAGGATAAGGATGGAGGAGTATTCATTAGCATTTAATGGAAAGTCCATACGTGGACGGCGCCGATTTTGGCGGGGCAGGTAAGAAACGGAGGTATCTGTTTAGAGATGGAGCTAAATTTGGTTTTTTCTTGTGGAATTTGAAAATTTGAGTTCGCCAACTCAAGTTGGCAGTGGCGTGGGAAGTTAGGAAAAGGCAGAGCCTTTAATGCATTAATTATCCTTGGTCCTCGCGACCAGCTCGCCTTGGAAAGTGTATGAGGGAATTTTGATTTTCATTTTGTCGATTCGGGCTTTTGCAAAGTTGCTCTGCATTTGGTTTTTTTGTGTAGTTCAGTCGAACCAGCTCTTGGGATTTGTCACTGTTCTTGGAGATTTTGAGGCTGTTGCTAAGCCTGAAGAAGAAAGGAGTGTTGGGAAGTTTTTTTTTGTTCGCTGTGGAAGGAAATAATTCGGCAAACGAAGCTTTCTTCGAGTTCTGGAAAAGAGATCACAGGCATGTTAAGCCCTTCTCTTTAAAAATTCTTGCTTTGTTTAAGTGTCTCATTAAAACAACCCTGCTCTTGGGTTTGGATTATGTGATTGTTGTCGAGTCGATTTGATTTGGATTTCGTTGATTCTTGCTTTTTTTTTTTTGAAAATGATAAGAAGAATCACTTCTGGTTGCTAGGCTTTGATTCGTCTTTGCACGAATCGAGTTGGAACATGAATTACTGTATTGGTTGTTGACAGTATGGTGGATTGAAATAGATATTTTCTTTCTCTGTTCATGTTGTATGAAATCGGAACAGGCTGTGTGAGTTATTCTCCTTACTGTGAAATCGTTTCCTTGTTGTTGTGTTTGGAGCTGTCTTTGCATGTATAAAGGAGTTGGAATACCTCCATGTTGTGCTGGTTATTGACGTTATATGGAAATTCGAACTGGTTTTCTTGTAAAATAGGATATGGGGCTGTGCGGGAGTAGTGTGGGTTATTTTATTGTCACGATTGATCTTTTGTCACATGAACTTGTGATATGATTGTATTGGTTGTGTGAAATGGCTTGAGGTCGTTTCTATCTTGAAGTTTTCATTGAAGGAAATAAGATCTTTTTTTGTTTACTATCTCTTTGTTTGGGATTTAAAAGAATATCATTTCTTTTGATTTTGTATGGAATGGGTATTTCACTGTTTAAGTATTATATCAAGAACTGGTAGACTGTGTGGGTTGTTTTCACTGCTATGAGAATGTTCTTTGTTATATGGTCTTTCGTGATATAATTGTACAGGATGTACGAGTTGCTTGAGGTCGTTTCTATACTGAAATTTCTTTTAAAAAGGAAATAGTTCCTTTCTCTCTCTGTTGTGTTTGATTATGAAGAATACAGCATTGTTTTTTTTGTATGAGCATACGAATTGGGTTTGAGGGAAGAAATGGTAACACGTTTTTGCTGTTTCTTTCTTTTTCTCGCTTAAAAGAAATAAGACTTTTCTTTTTCTTTTTGTTGTTTCGTTGAAAAGAAATAGCATTTCTTTTGATCTTTGAGAGATGGGTTTGTGAATTCTATCTGAGCAATGCAGACTCGGTTAGAAGGGTATGCTGGTAAAACAATTATTGTTGTGTTTCTTCTTTTAAGTAAATGGACAAATACGATTTTGAGCAATCGTGGAAGCTGGAAAAGAAATAGTCTCTCCTTCTGAACTCATAGTGAAATATATTGTTTTCTTGCTAAGAAGGTATGATGATTAGTTGTGTTTATTAATGCTGATCGGTCTTTTAAGATCGAATTGTTTTGGTGATTACGACTTAGCCTTGGATTGCTGAACAAAAGAATAAATGCATAGAAATTTTGTCTTGCTGTGTGGGTTGTCTTGACCGTACTAGATCCATGTATTTGACACCCTGTACGGTTTACTTTGATAGAGGTAATGACATCTGATTTTTGCACTCTGGAGTTCTGTATACTATCATGAACTTGAAAATGGATTCGGGTAGAATCATTTAGGGGAAGGGAATTCTTCTTCTGGCTGCTGTTTTTGATTTGGTAAAATCCGTAGTCAGGTGATTATCGGACTTGCTGTAGGTAACAACAATGAATAAAATGTTATTTGATCGGAATGCATCCATGGGATTAGGAAATCATGTGAGTAATTGATTGCATGATTGTGGAACTGTTATCTGTTTAACATGCAGTGAAAGAAATATGGTTTCTTCTAGTACGGTAAATATAGGGTATGCATCCTTATACTATTTGATCTATGATAAACACAATGTTGTACTAACCTGTTTCGGATTTTCATATGAGCCTGATTCAAATGAAGTATGGATATGGATGATAAATTCTTCCCTGTTTTCATTTAAAGCTGATTATGAATGAAATTACTCTTACTGCCGGAAAGTGGATTCTGAATGGATTTTGTAAGTTTCACTCTGAACTGTTATCTTGATTTGTGTCTCGTTTGGATTCCATTTTTAGAACAGTCATGTGGAAAGAAATAGGGACATGGATGAATGACTTGGAAAAATGATCTGTTCTTCTTTCATTCAGTTGGAAATCTATAATTCGTTGATAATGAATCTTGTAGTGCTTAGATATGAGCGACTATATGCATTGCTGTTCGCTTTCTTGTCTGTGCTTGATTGCTTGGAATCTAATATGATGCATGAACTGAAAGGAAGGTAATGGGTTTACATTTCAGTTAGTTTCATCCTTGCATTTATTATTAATGAAAGGCGTGGAAAGGATAACAGTATGTCATATCAGCAGTAAGCTATTTGTATTTCTAACTTTGCAAATATTGTGAATTAAGACTTGTAACGGTTATGTGGAAATGGGACAGCAGTTCTTTGGCTGATTGTGATGATATTTTGATAGTTCAGTTGTTATGCTGATCTTTCTTTTGTGCCTATTTCGTGATTGATGTCTTACTGTCGTTTCATAAAAGCAGGGTTCTTTTATTGAGACAGTTAGTTGAAGCACCTCATTTTAATGATAAGTGCTTAATATGCTCAGTTCATTGAACTGACCCGTGCAAATCATTTTGCAGATGGAATTTGATTAGAATGAAGACATGGCTGTTTTCTGATGCTTCTTGATTAGTTGAAGATGAATTGTAATTATTGCCTTTATTCCTCTTCGAGGAATTGTGAAAAGAAGAAAGTATATTCTTCTATCTATGAGTTGTATTGATGTTTTATGTAAACCATGCCCATTCAGTTGGATTGGCAAATGTATGGATTATGACATGAAATGATGAATACAATTACAAGTGTGATATTTTAATAATTATATCAGTTTGATATTGTTGACTAAATTGGAAATATAATGTTATTTCTTGATTTGGATTTGTTTAATTGTCCTTGGATGGATGCTAAATGGGATCTGATATCTATTCTTACCTAAATGCAACTTTTAAGTTGAAATATGCAATTAGTTCATACTTGGGTAAAGATGAATTTTTAATTGACATTAAAAAGGTTTAGGAAGAATATGATTCCATAACAAGAAGCGGTATTCAGGATTAGCTTAGGAGCTAAGGAATATCAATTAACTTCGGAGTAATCAAATTTCACTTTCGAACTCCATTAATGATCTCGTATGCTAAATTCAGAATAAAGGATATAGGACAAGTATATCCATAACTAATGGACCTTAACTATGTAACGTTAAGGAGAACAAATGAATACATTTCTTGGGAATTAGACCTCGTTTAAATGACGTCTAATAAGTTAGAATTCTGAATTTAGTTACAGTTGGGAAAATCTTGGCTAAGTTTAATAGGTTAAACTTATCACGTCCGTCGGTACGGACTGCTTAATCCAATGATTAAGAAGAGAACCAAGTAGGGAAATGCAGCCCTTCGACACGAAGGAGAAGATGCATAGCAAGCTAATGGATGGATTTAGTCCCTCTTAGCTATATCTGTTATGTAACGGCTTGAGGATCAAGGATCAGCATGGATGCTGAAAGTTGATTCTTAATTATCAAATCGTATCCAAATCACTTGAGCAGGATGTGTATTCTCGATGGGAGGATTCTGTAGGACATTGGCATACGCCAGCTACAGCAAGGTGTCTCCATGAAGACGGGGTCTTCATGACGACACAATGTTGCAGCTGACATATTGCAATGCCCTCCCGAATTAAAACATCAAGAATACATAGGCTGAATGTGTAACTCTTGGCAGGGGATAGGAGTATGATCAGGTATACGGAGTGACTCCGGAATACTAAAGATAACTAGACACACGGAGTCGTGGGGAAACGACACCGTATGTCTGCGTATCTTTAGTTACCAGGAGTGCCTTCCTATATTCGTTCATATTACTAGTTGGAAATTGGAAGTTTAAATCTGACCTTAAACGAAGAGGACTGGTAGGAACCAGGAAAGACCATTCTAGATAACAGGTGAAGTGAAGTGAAGGACGTATTCCATTGATGTGTATCACATCAGGAATATGATCATGCAAAGCATGTGAAAATATTTGGCCAAAGTATCGCAAGTGCTGGTTGCGTTGTCCTTATCACTTAATTTAAGATGCAGGATGTCAGATGAATATCGATATGAGATATTCGAGATAGGCTTCTTAAATGGATCACTTGATAACCGGGAGCAGTTAAGAGAACTAGTATATATATTATACTATGCATAAACGAACATGAAGGATCGGTTGTTGCGAGTCATGAAATGAAGGATCGTTGAAACTCCGAGCCATGAAAATGGAAGATCGGCAGTTCCTCGAGTCATTTACAGCAGCATATAGAATCTGTTATAAGATTGAATGGCATTGAATGTGTGTTCCATATTGTAAATATGCGAACAGGGAACATTAGTTTTAAAAAGAAATTGTGTGATCAAGCTGCGTTGTTTGGGCGAGAGAACAATTATTAAAACTAGAACGTGTGTTTGAATTTTATAATTCATAACAGAGAACGTTATCAAAAAAAAAAAAAAAAAAATTCCCTTGTTACGGTATCTTACCATTTCATTGATCAAGCATAATTAACAAGATAAGCACAACTAAGTAAGAAAAAGGTCAAGAATCCTACCTCTACTGATGCTTTCCAAGACTCTAGGTTTTTTCCTTTGTCCAAGTAACCTCCAAGCTCCCAAAATTCTCCAAGTTCTCAAAAAAAAAAAAAAGAGCCAAGAAGACCCCTTCCTTCCACATGAGGAAGAATAAAAAGAGGAACCCAAAAGTTTCCTCACCAATGGGAAGGTGACAAGTGTCACCCCCTCTCCTCTCAAGAGTCAAAGATTCCAACAACCAAATAAGTAAGAGTAAACTCACCTTTTATCCCTTATCACCCAAAATACTAAAAACTAAAATAAAACAAAGTGGAGCAACTTTTAACAAAAACACACAAACCAACCATCTTACATGGATGGTGACTAAGGAGGAAAATGGGAGGGAAACTCCCTCCAAACCTTGGAAATAATCCCCCTACCTATTAGGTAGGGTCCAAGGGCCCATTTTCATGCTAAAGGAACTCCCAAACTCAAAAGGGGTCCTAAAAATGGCCAAAATAACCCAATTTCGGGTTTGGCATGCTTGGGCACAAGGGTAGAGGGTGTGGGGTCCACCTAAGGTTCACATGTGGTCCCAATCCTTCTACCAATACACACACACTTTTCCAAAACCAACACTTAAATTAAGATGAGATCATTAAACCCCTAAGCTAGTTTACTTACTAAAACACACCCTAAACATAATTAATTTTACAAGACATAATTACATTACAATTGAGGGTTCACCCATGGTGCCCAATTAAATACATCTAATCTAAGGCCTCAAACATTTAGCATGGTTAGGACTCAGCCCGTGGGCCGCTTGTGCACAATTGCGTAGCTTCCACGAAACCCATGCTCTCCTATACTTTGCACACATTAACTACATCATCGATATAATAAACATCATCTACACATCAAAAATTCAATCAAACTTATAATTTCCTAACATTATTAAACAAATTGATAGTGCAATGCATACAATTATACACATAGTTTGCCACGAATCATCCACAGATACAATTGCAACGACATACACTTAGGCTAGCATGAGATTACCATTATTAAATCCAGAAAACTATATCATTAATCAAATCGACCACAAGAAACAACATCTAACCAATAGATCTATCATATAACCCTGTTAGTGTCATCAACATCAAAAGAATATATCAGTATACGAATCTAGTCCAATTGGCGCTACGCACCCAAAATACCATAATGTTCATGAGGATAAAATATCATAGTAAAATGTCTAAAATCTATTAGAGTCTCAATCAAAACATGTCTATGCATAAAGGAACTAACAAATAACTAGAGCTATAAAAATGTGGGCACTTTGCATCCCCTCTCCTAGAATTAGACTTCCCCACGGAAGTCATTGGAAGAGATAGGGATATCTAGCCCTCAAAGGTGCAGCATCTTCCCGGGTAGGCGATGACTTTTCATATCAGTCCCACTTTGCACTCTAACCTTGTCCAAATCTCGACCCCAAAGGGCCTGCGGTGCTCTAGTATGCATACGGGCTCTAGTCTCCACTACCCTCCGTCCTCTGCACCGTAATGCCAACCAATCCAAAACATGAGAAACATCTCGGTACATATCTACGAAATACGAAACATGAAAAACATCATGGGCCCGTGTAAGGCGTGGTGACAAAGCTAGACGATAGGAAAGCTGGACCGATGACCTCAAGAATATCAAAAGGCCCCACAAAGCAAGGTGATAGCTTAGAACCCTTTCCATATCGGATTGGACTCTATGAGGATGAACCCTCGAAGACTTTGTCACCCACCGAGAAGTGACGATCGATCCTCTTGGTGTCTGCATATGCCTTTTGGCATGCTCTGCGCTGCTTTCAAGACGTGTCTAATCGAACAACCTGCTGCTCTAAATCTTGAAGATAAGCTAGCCCCAAAATAACCCCTGTCATCTAGTCTATCCCAGCTCAAAGGTGTCCCCGTAAGGTCGTCCATACAAATCCCGATAGGGAGCCATGCCTATGGAGCTATGGTAAGCTGTTGTTGTCGTGCAAACTCAACTAAATGCAAATAATCTTCCCACTTCTTTTGTTGGTCCATCACATACATCCTCAACATGTCCTCAAGAACCGATTAACTCTCTCTGTCTGCCCATCTATCTCTGGATGATATGCCAAACTAAAATTAATCGTGTACCCAAAGCATCCGAAAAGAAGTCCAAAAACTTATGTGTAGATGGTGTCTCTGTCATTGATGATCGTCTTTGGAATCCCATGCAATCTAACAATGTCCTCCATAAACAATTTAGCGATGGCTTTGAGCATTATAGGTGGCCTTGGTTGGCGAGAAGTGTGCAACCTTGGTCAACTTATCCACAATGACCATAATGGCATTATGACGATAAGAGGACATAGGAAGTCCTACTATGAAATCCATGGAGATCACATCTTATTTCCACTTGGGAATGTCATGAGGGTACAAGAGTCTGCGGGATGAGAGTGCTCTGCCTTGACTCTCGACACTCAAGACAACATGCTACAAAATCCGCTATGTCTTGGCGAAGACCCGGCCAAAAATATAACTCCCTGACATCCGCATGCATCTTCTTCACTCCTAGATGTGCTACATATGGGGCTCAATGAGCCTCGGTAAGGATGAAACTATGCATATCACCTACCTTAGGCACATAAATGCACCTATGGAACCGAAGCAAACCATCTGACTCTAACATGCATCCTGAATATCTACCTTCAAAAGAACCCTAAGAATCTAACATCTGCTTAGCACCCTCATAAAACTTGTCCTCTGGAAGATGCTCAAGTATCTTGCCTCTCAAATCATTGCGAGTGTCAAAAGCAAGCACATGCCGTCATCTACTAAGTGCATCTACAACAACATTTTCCTTTCCTTTGATATACTGTACCTCCATGTCATACTCACATAAGAACTCCATCCAACGCCGTTGACGAGCATTGAGGTTCAAATTGAGAGAAGATATGATGTAAGCTACAATGATCGTCCTCAAGATTAAAGGTCTACCTAAAAGGAAATGTCGCCAACACACAAGTGCATGAACAATCGCTACAAGTTCGAAGTCATGAGTAGGATAGTTAAGCTCGTAGTCCTTGAGCTTACGTGACTTAAAGGTAATCACCGATGTTCTGCATAAGAACTACTCCCAAACCCTCTAGTGATGCATCGGTGTAAACAACAAAATCCTCTGCAGTGCAGGCTGGAACCGCTAAGATAGGTGCCGTGGTTAACCTTTCCTTAAGCAAATTGAAGGCCTACTCACACTTTTCTACCCGGTCGAACTTCTTCCCTTTCCTCCGAAGGGAAGTAATAAGGTGAGAAATCAAAGAAAAGTCCTACACAAAACTGCGCCAGTAATACCTGCTAAACCCATGAAGCTCCTCACCTCGGTGACGGGCGCACACAAACCTTTACGCATGCTCCGCTTGAGTTTCTTAGCCAAGATCATCTTGTAAATCAATAATTTCGTGCTTTTACTGTCCAAGTTAACGTACCAAACTAAACGCAAAAACCTTGAAAAACTCAAATGAAATCGATACCTAAAAGACCAGATCTGAAGATGTAGATGGAAAAGAAAGCCGATGTAGACAAGACGGGCGCACATGAGTGATCCTGTAGAGTAGATCTAGGAAACCTGTGAGACACAGATGCTTGACAGAAAAAGACCATGTTAAAAGATATTTGGGTGGACTACCCGAAAAGTGGGTCGGGAAGCGATAAGCTCCCTCGGCGGATGTCAGTCCACGTTTTCAATTAAGGAAAGAAGCATACATGATAAAAGATGTAAGTAAATGTCTATATTTTGATTAAAAATGATAGACAGAAAAGTAAATGAAAGAAACCAATAACAAATAGGAAAGTGTGAAAACAATGCTGGATTTGTGATCCCTGAGTTATTTTACCTGTCCGCAGGTAGATCGGCGCCGATTAGGAAAATCGACGTCGACTGAGAGGAATCGGTGTCGACTGAGATAAGTTAGCGTCGACTAGATAGAATCGGCGTCGACTGGGTACTATCGGCGTCGACTTAGGGGAAATTGCAGGAAGATTGAGAAATAGACAGTGGAAGCTAGATCGTCGATCTTCGCTGGATCTGCAAGAGCCGTAGGGATACTGGCAAGGCTCCACCTATGTTGGATGTAGGAACAGAGTCACCAAGAGATCGTTGAAGACTCCCGATGTTGATGCGGTAGGAGAAGAGTAACGGTACTCCTCTTAGGGATTGGTTTGGACGGGATTCACTCTCACTTGATAGACAATGCTCAGACTTGATGCTCAAAACTCTCTCATTCTTTCTGTATCTCTCTCTTTATCTCTCTGTCTAACTCACTGTCTAACCAGAACTAAGTTACGGCCTTATATTGTAATTGGCATTGGCCGAGATGAAATCGGTGCCATTCCGAAAAATCGGCGTCGACCGAGTACCGGTTGGCGCCGATTAGAAACAGACTCCCAAAATGGCCAAAAGGAGTGCTTTCTGGAAAGATGAGAGTGATCCCTCCACCTCAAATACGGGAAATATCCCACTGCTTGGTTTGGGAGGAGGAGAAATAGGGGGGATATATGGATAGAATAGATATGGGAGGTTAGAAATTGATATGTGGTAGATAAGTGGTTAGGATATATGTAAAAAGGTGTAATTAAATAGTTAATATTTAATTACTTAGGGGTAAAACATAATGGAGTGAATTAAACTTAGGATAGATGTTTTAAAGAAAATATTGAATAATACCCTAAGGGGGCAGTGATGATATGAACGTGCCCCAGGTTACCTAAGAAGGTAAACGAATGTGGGGGACACTAAATTGAGTAACCAATTTTAGGTGTCTACATTTTGCCCCTTTTTGTCGAGTAACTTGTGATAAGCAAAGTTGCGAGACAAAAATAAGGAGTTGGAAGAAAGGAAGAAAAAGTGATGATGTGATCCCCCTCAAACTAGGGATGGGATGGGCCCCAAAAGAGAAAACGATCCCAAGTTTGAAAAAGGTAGATGAAAACGCAGGATGCCCCAGCTAGATGCCTGGAGTAGATCTTATCATTAACGACGCACAAAAATAAAATAAAAAGGCAGCAACCTAAGGAACTCACATTGGTAGGGCAGACTAGATGGTCTCGAATGAGACGACGTTAGTACCTACAGACCCATGAGTGTTAAGGAGGGCTGCAAAATAGGCAGCACCTAAAAAGAGACACATTGGTAGGGACAACGGATAGTCTGCAAAGTGAGACGACATTAGTGCCTCTGAGACCCGCTAACTCTAAGCTGCTAAAAATGCGAGTGCCCCATGGATAGGGAACAGGCTCAAAATGGACGATAATATCGAAAGTATGTGCCAAAAGGCAACACTCAGGGCACAAGAATGACCAGATAAATAAGCCAAGCGTCAACACTATGGCAAGAAGATCAGGAGATGGAAGAAGATGACGTGGAGAAGCCAAATTGCAACACATCGGCAAGAATGGCCCAAATCGGCATCGATCAAACAAATTGGCGCCGACCATGAAAATCGGCACCGACGTACCAATCGGCGCCGACCATTCCGAGCACATATAAATATGCGAACGGAAAACGTGAACGATTTATTTTCACCGTGACGATTGATTTAGAGAGAGTCAAAAACTAGTTTTGAGCACCATGGAAGCCTGCATGAGCGATCGGAAAGCGTTAAGAGGACACAACCGGGGTAAGTAAATCTAGCCAAACTTGTCATAATAATGTTTTTACTATCATTATTATTATTATTTTTTAAAAAAATGGAGTAAGTGGGAGGCTAGAGTGTTTCTGACACGTTGCCTCCCAATCGGCGTCGATCGGAAAAATCGACGCCGATTAGATGAGATCGGCGCCGATTCACTTCAATCGACGCGACTAAAAATAAATCGATGCCGATTGGACCGGATGAACTGATAAGGTGATTAAATGTGTTTTGGATGTTCGGATTTGGATAAATAGGAAGCTAACATTGCTCTTGATATTGTGTGATGCAGGCATGAGAGGTTTTGCATATGCGGGACGCTATTCCCGAGCTTCTAGAGATGATTCTCCCTGATGTGACTGACGCAGATTGGCGCCACCTAGAGCTAGCCGAGCTCGGGGGCTTTCGGTACTACAGATGAGTGCCTCGGGATGTAGAGCTGATGTGAGCACTAGTGCGATGATGGGATAGCCGGACTTGCACTTTTTGGTTCAGGATGGGTGAGATGACTATCACCCATGAGGATATATACAGGATTCTGAGGTTGCCGATTACTAGGGACCCAATTGAGATTACTCCACGAGAGCAGCAGCAGAGGGCCCTAGGACGATTATATGGAGACAGGGTAGACGATTCAGAGATAGTGTCCAAGGCAGTGAGGATAGCCTCATAGTATAGACAAGATGATGCCAGGAGCAGACAGATAGTGTTGATTCAGATGGCGATCTCCTACTTTGCTCTACCAGATTCAGGAGGTGGGAGATTCCCATTGTTATTACTAGATTGCGTTTGTGACATCCTGCAGTTTAGATAGGTGTTCACATTTTCTGATGCCTCCTGATAGCTCAGATATATTATGAGTTATGGATGTATACCACTGGCAGGAGGATAGGGATTGATGTTAGTTTTGTGCTCCATTACTGGGCATATGAGCACATAGCAGTGATCAGGCCATCTAGGCTTCCATGGATGCCAGCAGTAGTGGGGGCCATTGATTATGGATTTCGGTGATGGCAGCCGACATGGCCCCGGGAGATACAGGGAGATCTGCAGATTGGTATGCGAGCGCTTGAGACTGAGACACGAGCAGGTCATTTGGAGACCATATCGGGTCTACCCGACATGGGCTAGTCAGGATGCTCACCTGGTGGGGTTGAGACGGAGTAGGGTGGTTAGGGGCCATAGGCCTGATATGTGGGAGCGTGTCCCATTTATATGGGTATTGAGACAGTTTGGCCTAGTGCAGACAGTGCCGACCACCTACAGGCCATACAGGCAAGACAGCAGAGAGACCGATCTACCAATTTTGATCCCGGCAGATCCATTGAGGGAGGCCCCACCCTCCGCAGATAGTGATGATGATGCCGGAGTGGATGACGGCTATGCGGCATGGTATTCGACAGAGCTACCACGACACCTGCCAGCATCTATAGATGCCGATGAGGAGGATATAGCCACACGGCACTGGAGAGAGAGGCTGGAGGGGAGCATTTTACGACACGAGACACATCAAGGCGGCCCTTGAGGAGATCGAGCTCGGCGAGAGGAGAGGGATGCCCTGATATTGGAGAGAGACATAGCTCGCCAGGAGTGAGATACAACGATCCAGCAGAGGGATCGCTACCATAGGCATAGAGAGGCCCTCAGGGCCAAATATGGTGATACAGGTACTATATCAGAGTCTGGGACATAGGGTACGACCATAGGAGGGCCACCACCAAGAGCACCGAGTAATGACATTACGAGCACCCAGTACGGTGAGCTTTGAGTATGTATCGATCTCTCCTCGCGAGGTGCGATACTATGAGGATGCCCCGGCACAGCAGCATGCTCCTTGATGTGCCTCGTTATGGTGCGAGGAGGAGATCGGTGCGGACCCTGCTAGTGGTGTGTACGAGGAGGGAGCACCATGAGAGATCGGGGTGGTGGTAGCCCCCGAAGCAGGTGCATCGAGCTCGATAGGTGGCGGCCGGAGAGACACTGGTCCAGAGGAGGGTGGAGGAGATAGTGTCTTCCACCTATCGGATTTTACGATATAGGGGTTGATGTATTTTGACATCGATATATTGATGTAGCCTCGATTTGAAGGCATTTTTATGTATGATATAGATGGATTGATTGAAATCCATCCATTCTTTGTTGTACAGATACTCATGTATATATATATATATATATATTCATCATTTTCTTTGTCATATGATTGTACTCATGCTTTTTAATTTCGATATACATGTAATTGTGATGGATATAGACATATGCTGATAGATGATGAATAGATGTGATTGGATGGACATAGACATAGAGGATAAATAGACGTGATGTGATTTGATGTTGATTAATATGTGGATTTAATTTTGATGAAAAATAGATATAGATAGATGTAGCGTAACTTGGATGTACACATTTTTAGATGTTTTGATGGATAGATGGATAGATGTGATTGATATATGGATTTAATTTTGATGAAAAATAGACATAGATAGATGGATCCACATGTGTTGATAGTACATGCCATGATATGTGTTTTGGACAAAGTAGATAAGATGAAATTAGATAGATGATAGATTTTGATTAAATTAACATGTTAAATGTCAATTTAACGGGATGAATAAGAAATAATAATGGGAAAATACTCTCTGCGAGAGCCAAGGACGTAATGAAATGACCTTGATTAAAAGGAAATACATCTAGATAAGAAAAAAGAATGATAAGCTAGGCCCCTAATCGACCAAAAATAGAGACTTTGATAGGAAACCAAAAGACCATGCATACTGAAGGCCCTATATGAGGTTAAAATGAACTGACGACACTAGCTAGTCACAAACTAGATCTAGAAGGTAAATGGAAGGAGAAGTAAGTATTTATCTTGTCAAAATTTACAAAGGACAGAATATATGCTCCCATTGGGAAAATAGGGTTCTCCATATGATCGACAAAAGGTCTTATGTCTCAGCTTCATGATTTTTGTTTTGACAGAAGAGCAAACTGATCAATGCGGGAAGTTTGCTAGATATAGAAAGACTGATCGATACAGGAAGTCTTTCAATGATGCTAAGAAGCAAACAAATAGTCGTCCTTCAAGGGATCGGTCTGTATTTCAAATGTAGCCATCCTTCAAGGGTATGGTCTATATCTCGAATGTAGCCATCCTTCAAGGGTATGGTCTATATCTTTTGATTCATTTTGAAAATGCATAGATAGTTGTCCTTCGAGGGATCAGTCTATCTTTTGGATTTTATTTTATTTTTGAGCTTTTAGAGCTGGTTTTGAAAGAAGCTGAGTGTAGACCAGATTGATCAGATAGAGGGAAAAAAACACATAAAAAGCACGTATTCATGCCCCAAGTAGATTTGATTAAGATAGATACTTGGGATAGATGAAGAAGTGATTAAGGTGTCCCAACTAGGAGGAGGAACATATCCATAAGAAAAATTCTATGAGTAGAGCCACGATACTCATATTTAAGGTGGAAAATACATAACGCGGAGAACCACATAGTTTCGAATCACTATGAAAATATATGACTAGTTGTTAGATGGATGAAAGATCTATTTTGCGACTAAGATCGTGTAAGATAGATTTTAACAGTAGAAGGGTCTTAGATGCAAGGCATTAAGAGGTTCCATTTCAGGTACACCATCCATGGAGGATAGATGATAAGCCCCAGACCCATATTTATGAGTAACTACGTACGGACCCATCCAGTTAGGAGCAAACTTACCACGCTGACTCCATTCTAGCATAGTGACATTTTGGTTTTCTTTAAGGACAAGATCACCAATTTTGAAGTCACAGTGTTGCAAATGCTTGTTATAAGCACATTTGACACACTCAAGATAGATTTGATGATGTTCAAGAGCATTGAGATGCCGCTCATCTAGCAACTCAAGCTGCGCTAGATGATTTTGACGATAGTCCTCATCAGAGACAAATTCTCTGAGAGAAACACGAAGAGATGGGATCTGGACTTCCAAAGGAAGAACAACCTCTGACCCATAAACTAGAGAGAAGGGAGTAGCACCCATAGGAGTATGAATGCTAGTCGATAAGCCTAGAGAGAAAAATGGATATGCAAATGTCAATCCCTACCAACTCGACTAGTTACCTTTGCGAGGATATTACGTAAAGTTTTATTGGAAGCCTCGGCTTGGCCGTTAGCTTGGGGATAGTATGGAGAAGAAAAGCTGAGTTTGATATTGAAAGCGTCACAGAGATTCTGCAAATCAACGTTTTTGAAAGATTTACCATTATCTGTGATGAGTTTGTGTGGAACACCAAAGCGACAAATGATGTGTTGATAGACAAAATCAACAATCGGTTTAGCTTTGGTCGATGAAAGAGGAATAGCTTCCACCCACTTAGTAAAGTATTCTGTGGTAGTAATGATAGAATGATGACGCTGTGAAGAGTGGGGGTTGATAAGACCGATGAGATCAAGACCCCATTACGAAAAAGGCCACAAATCCACTGCAGGTTGTAAAGCCTGACTAGGGATATGCGTAAGATTGGAATGTTGTTGACACTTGACACATTTCTTAGTGTATTCACAACAATCTCGATTAAGAGAAGGCCAATAATAGCCTAAACATAAGATGCATTTAGCTACGGCCAAGCCACTAAAATGTCCACCACAGATACCATCATGGACCTCCTGGATGGCTTTAGATGATTCAGGGGTCTTGAGGCACCGAAGAAAATACCATCAAAACCACGTTTGTAAAGGATTACCTAAAATAGTATAGCGATTAGTGTGTAGGATAAAATATCTTCTACCATTGGAAGTCATATCGGAGGAAGCTTGAATGAGATAGATAATCAATGATCTATTGATACTACTCATCTTGAGTATTGGTTGTGATGGCACTAATTGAAGTTAGTTTCGGAGATGAGATGGTTGATCTAATCACCTTTGCACAACCAAAAAAGTCGCGAGTCTTTGGTAAAAGGTGGAATAAGCGAGGATAAAGAAGCCATTATATCGTGAATCGATTTGCGGTATGAGGAATAGCTTGGATAGTGAATTTATCAAAATATTGGAGTTGAAAAAGAACGATATCGTGATATTTTTGAAGGATATCATTTTTGCATTGATAGACACCCGTGACTTGATTAACGATGAGTTCAGAGTCACCAAAGATGTCGATATGGCGGGTGCAAGATTAATAGCATTTTGAAGACCTAAAACAAGAGCTTCATATTCAGCCATATTATTGGTACACTCAAAGTTAAGTTTTGTGCGGATGGGATAGGTGCACCTCAAGGAGGAATCATAACGAAACATGCACCTCCCCTTGTTGGCATTTGGATCCATTAAAGAAGAGTTTTACTTTAAATGGAGAAAGACCTAAATTAATCATTGGATATACTCATCGGGGAATTGAGCAAGGGGACTTGAGTGTCTAGAAGAGGAGCATCAACTAAGCCCGATCTATAATGACCGACCCTTGATAGATTTTTGCGGAATAAACTCGAGATCAAATTCTATCATTAGCATTAGCCAACGAGTGATACGATTATTGTGATAAGGCTTCGCATGCATTGTCTTAAGTGGATTGACACTTGTGACAATGTAAGTTTTGTGATTGAGGAGGTAGTGACAAAGCTTAGAAGTTGCGAAGAAGAGAGAGAGTGGCTTGATGTAATATATGGCCTGTTCTTTACCGTTAGTGTCTCGATGCGAGATCATGGCTCCCAAAGCATGGCCAGTCACAAAAATATAAAGATAGAATGGCTCCCCCTCACGTGGAGGTGTAAGCACTAGGTGGGGAAAGAAGATAAGCTTTGAGATCATCAAAATCCTTTTGGAAACGCTCATCCCATTCAAAATGAACATTCTTACGAAGGAGATGATGAAAAGGTTGACAATGGTCCGATAGTTGCGAGATAAAATGACGTATTGATTGAAGGCATCCTTGAAGACCACGAGTTTCTTTAAGTTAGAAGGGGGAGGCATCTCAAGGATAGATTTTATTTTTGTGGGGTCCACTTCAATACCCCTAATAGAAATGATAAATCCTAGGAGTTTACCAGTGAGAACGCCAAACACACACTTAGATGGATTTAGGCGAAGACAAAAGTGAATAAGCCTCTCAAAGAGAGGTGCAAGAATGAAAAGATGATCCTGACGGTGTTTGGATTTACCGAGGAGATCGTTGACGTAATCTTCCATAGTTTTTGTAAGAGATCATGGAAGATGTAGGTCATTTCTCATTGATAGGTTTCTCCTGCATTCTTAAGACCGAAAGGCATGACACGATAACAAAAAGTCCCCCAAGGAGTTATGAAGGAAGTCTTATGTTGGTCCTCTGGTGCGATGAGAATTTGATTATATCCAGAGAAACCATCCATAAGAGAAAGCATCTTGTGACCCGTAGTTAAATCCACGAGTTGATCGATATTAGGTAGAGGAAAATCATCTTTTGGACAAGCAAGGTTAAGATCCGAAAGTCGGTACAAATTTGAATTTTCCAGTGGCTTTGGTTACTGGTACTACGTTCGAAACCCATTGTGGATAATCGATGGGTTGGATGAAGTTAGTAGAAAGAAAACATTGCAACTCTTCTTTAACAAGAAGGGCTACTCGAGGGTGCATTTTACGTAATTTTTGTTTAACCGGTTTGATGTCGGGAAGAGTAATGATATTGTGGACCATGATATCGGGATCGAGTCCCAGCATATCCTCATATGACCAAGCGAAGGCTTGACGATGGTTGGAGAGAAAAGTGGTAAAGTCTCCTAACTCTTGTGGATTAAGAGATTGGCCGACCTTAATGATGCGAGGGTCTTTAGAAGTCCCTATATTAAGATCGAAAAGTGGCTTCGTTAAGAAGTGTAGATGTGTTAGAAGGAATGGTTTTAGGAAGATAGGAATCCTCTGCCCCCAGATAGGTGAGGAAAAATCATCATCCGCACAGTGGATAGTGTTGATAGTAGGAGAGTCGTCTCCAACTATTTCAGGGAAGACTAATGGTATGGACGTGGATTTGTTATTAGTTCTATAGGTTAGTGGCCCTAAGGAAATGGTATTGACTAAAAAAATAAAGTTAGCCGGGATGGAAATGGCATCATCCACATCAAATGATGCTTCTGACCTAGCAGGGGAAGATGGTTCCTCAATAGGGAGAGGCTCATCAAGAATAGTGATGGTGGCTTTTGAAAGAGGTTTAAATCCTAAACCAAATTTTGATGTGGTTTGAGAGTTGGAATGGATGCGAGGTCATGCATACCTGTTCATACTTCCCAGGCCAAAACCCTTCCACACACATCGATATAAATATGTTTTTTGCAAACGTGGGATTTTGTAGACAATCAAAACCTGTTGAATAAGGCTTGGCCCTAGGGGAGAATACGGGCAATAGTGAGGTGTATCAAGACCACCGTAAATGGAGTTAGTCTGTTGGTTGGGTAGACCAATGGTGATGATGCGACCAAGATCGGCTGATATTCGGGTTGTTTGTCGGTCTACCATACTCATTAGGTTTAAGATGGGTATCAAAAGAAAGAGGAGGAAGCTCTCCTAGTGAGAAACGCTACAATGTCTCTTACGGATTTTTAAATCGGTAGTTTTGTTGTAGGTATGGAAGAGGATGAAGCCTGTTAGGAGAACAAGCATCCAGAGACAAGCATCCTTCTTTAAAGGGCGAAGGAAAAGGATCTCCTAGATGAGTATATATTTTTCCCTCATACTTGATATTTTAAGCATTGATGGAGGGTTGATGGGATGCAATGCATTGTATGAATCCAGGAGCATCCTAGGATCATATTGTAGTGGAATTTTCCTTCAACAATGTAAAAGAGCTCGTGAAGTAATTTTTACCTACCGAATGGCGGGACCACAATTCCTAAAGTAGCGCAACTGATTGTTAAATGATCGAAGGGCAAAAAGGAGGTGGTGACACTACATTCTTAGGTAACTTAAGTTGTTCGAATGTGTGGGAAGAAATGACGTTGAGTGCAGCACCACTGTCGATCATAGTGCGTTTTAATGTAGTGTTGTTGATTTGAACTGTGATAAAGAGGGGAGCCTCCAAATCCTCAGAAGAAAGGGAAGGAATTTCCGAATCTTCAAAAGAAATGGTGGTTGACGGTTTATTCAATCCAACAACCATCTCGAAAGGTTGAGGCTCACACGAATTCATAGCGATATGGCGCAGATTATCAATCGAGCACAGCGATCTTTGCGGAGAAGATTGAATGAGGTCAAAAAGAGACATTTTGACCGGAGCATGGGTGAGTTGTTTCATAACACTCTCCTCAACTGACACGGGAATTTGAGCCCGAGGTGAAGCACGAATAGAGACCCGAGGTCTCGAGGCTGATGAGGAAGGAAGAGCTCCTTCGGGGCTATAGAAATGACAACCCGTGGTCGAGATGTTGTAGATGATGATGGATTATCATACTGTTGGGTTCTAGTGGCGATATGAATTGTGTCGATTTGAGAAGGTGGAAGATCATCCGGAGTGAAATTAATAGAACTAGAGGTCTGAATAGACTGTTGAGGCTCAGATGAAGTTGGGATGACAGGAGATACTTGTTCCTCCTCCTCTTCCAAAAGAAGATCACTTTCTTCCAAGAGGTTGTTAATGATAGATTGAAGAGCTTTACATCCCTCGGTGTCATGACCCGGAGTGTGATGGTAAGCACAAATCAAATCAGAGTTGAACTAGGAAGGTTTTACTCCTTTAGGATTATAGGGTTTGATCGGGGAAGGGATATGGATGAAGCTTGGATAAGTTGGTGAAGAATTTCAGTATAGAATCTGGTAGACAAAGATGAGGACAAGAGATGACGGAGGTGCCTCAACAGACTGCCGAGGTAAAAGAACCTGCATGTCTAGTTTGATAGTATTTTTAGGGATCGTCTTACTTTTTCAGACATCGGGAGGAGCAGCCTTGGGAACTTGAGATGGAAGTGAGTGATACTGGATTGATTTCGGTGGAGGAGGAGCTCCTAAGATAGATTTGGAAGATGATGGAGATGTGACAAGTGTTGTGGTCTTCAGAGATAAAGAAGGCTGCTTGGTCGAAACAGATGACGATTTAGATAATGTCGATTTAGATGAGGGAGAAGCTCCCAAAGTAGGTCTGATCAGAGGAACAAGAGGTGTCCTATTTTTTGGTGACGAAGACGATGGTCCTGATAAAAGAGGTGATGCCTTTCTAGTAGGTAAGTCCACTTTACGAGAGGCACTGGTGAAGAAGGTGTTGTAGAAGAAGATGATGGTTTTGATAGGTTTGTAGAAGAAGACGCCTTCTCAGTGGACAAATCCAATCTTTTATGAGGTGTAGAAAGAGATTTTTGAGGGAAGGCACCAAGAGTCTTGATGGTTCGAAATATGGGTTTTCCTTTTTCAGGGATGGTGACAACTTCAACCGCATAAGGTGATTGTAGCCTTTTCGGGGGAAGGAGATGAGGAGGTGCTGATGATGTAACGTTAGACTTTAGTTGTCTTGGTTTAAGTCTAGGAACCGAGAGTGTAGGTGCGATGTTATTTCTTTAGATTTTCCCTTAATAGGCAAAATAGTATCGGTGATGGAAGAAGTGGATGATGAAGGAGCAGTTCCTTGCGAGGAGGTACTTACAGTACAGTAATGGTGTGGGTGTAACTACCGTAGGAAAGGAAGCAGGAAGAGTTAAAATCAAAGACACTTCGTTGAAGTTGGTACGACTATAGGTATGTTTACCAATGGCATAGTTGCAGCAAAAATGGGAGAAAAGCAGTAGATGTACTGTAGTGGAAACTCTAAGAGATGTAATCACCTCGAGCATCGAAAGAATATCGGCGATGAGGAGATAAGGGATAGATGAGGATGACAATCTCGAGTTGTCTTAGGTATAACAATGCGGGAATATTCAAAGACAGGGTGTCTAAAGATGATGGAATCCCAGCGATTAGTGGAGCGACAAGAGGTTCTGATTCAGTCGATGTGTTCGTAGGTGGCTTAATTTTAGAAGAAGATTCTTCAGTAGAAATGAAGCTGATAGTATGAGTGTTTGGTTTTTGAGACTCTGAAGCATCATGATTTAGAGAATGATTAGGAAAAGGTTGTTTAAAAACGTCAAGCGCCTGATTTGGGGAGCATTTGGGTTATCCAAAATGAGCTCACCTTTATCAATGAATTTCTGGACAAGATTTTTGAAGGTTTGACATCGCTCAATGTCATGGCCTTTAGTTCTATGATAATGACAGAAGTCATTTTCCCTATACTAGAATGGACGTTCTTGGTTTTCATCAAAATTTCTAATAGGGGAAGTTCGATCATGTGAACTTCCAACATTTTTTCTAAGATAGAAGCATATGATTCCCCCAATGAAGTAAAAGATCGAGATGATGAGGGTCCTTTTCGAGAAGATGAGGAGTCTCTCCGTGGTGTTTTTAATACGATAGCGTTGGTGGATCCCTAATTATTTTCTTTAGAAGTGGAAGGGTTTGATTTTGTAAACCGAGAAAAATCTGGTTTGGATTTAGAATGAAGTTTTAACTTCCCTTGTTGATGGCGTGGGACTCAAGTTTACATGCCATCGTAAAGGCTTCTTCAAATGTATGAAAAGTTTAGATCCTTAAAGTGGAAGAAATATTATTAGCACAAGATTGAGTAAACAACTCGATCTGTTGAGATTGAGGAAGGGAGAAAGACAATTGATTTATTATCCCTCTCCAACGAGCAACAAAGTCTACAATAGACTCATCATCGAATTGACGAATGTTATAAAGATATGTAATCGAGATCTTATGTGTGATATTTATCGAAAAGTTTTCAACAAACATCTGAGCCAATTGAGAGAAAGAAAATAAGGAATGTTGGGGAATGTTATTGTACCAGTCTAAAGCAGGTCCTGCTAGAGACATAGGGAAAGTACAGAGCATAAGCTCTTGATCCTGGACTATAAGGTAGCAAGCGTGTTTGAATGCTCGCAAATGTTGTTGAGGGTCCTCCCGACTATGAAATTTTGAAAATTTAGGAAGTTCCCATTGGGGAGGATAAGGCTTAAAAGCCACTGATGGATGAATCGGTTCATTGCATACTTCTTCAAAAGAATATGAAGGATGAGCCCCTTTGGTGGATGCTTCTAGGTCCATGATTTTCTTGAAAAGAATTTGGACCACGTCAGATTGAGGAGGAGGCATGCTGGTATGTCCTACATAAGAAGCGAATGGTGGATTTTGTTGAGGCGTTAATGGGGGATTCATCTGTTGATTAATAGGATGGTAAGAGGAATAACCAAGTGTTCTGGGTGCCTGGTGAGGTATTTACTGTGAAGGAGCCTGTGTATAAATAGGCTATGAGATGACAAGTGGTTGAGAAAAAGATGGTTGAATAATAGCCGGAGCCTATGATTGGTGGGCTCCCACACTCGTCGACTGAATCGGAATGGGTTGAGGAACATGGGTGTTGATTTGATTGGACATGGTGGGGAACAAGGTCTGAATGAGGCTTTTGATTGCCAGATTGGTTATTAAGGGTGCCGATGCTAGAGGATGGGTGAAGGTTCTATCGTGCATTTGGAACATTGGAAGAAAGACCAACTGGAGGACGAGAATTAGGAACCAACCGACTCGTTGAAGGGGTTGACTCATAAAGAGGTCGACCACGGGATGTAATGGATGGCATAGAAGAATTAACAACAATCGGGTGCGTGACGTGCCCATTATAGCTAGAGAAGAGGACTTCTCAGAAGTAGGTTGTGGAATAGCCGAGGTAACTGCGGCACTAGGAATAGGCAAGACTATTTGAGAACTAGTCGACATGGTCGGTGGAAGAGAAAAAGGAGGCACAGGTGCGCCACCCTCTTCCGTGGTTTGAGGTGAGAAAAAGGATGCTAACTATTCTACAAAAGCTTGGGATGGTTCACGAGGATAATCGTAAACTTGCTGAATTGGTGGTCCCTGATCAGATATTCGAATGGACTTATGTACTAGATAGTCCATAAGGGCTACTGGATTGCGATCAAGGAGTGCCTGAAATTTAGGATCCCCACGAGGAACATACTCTATGTCAGAAGTAGATGATATTTCTAAAGGACTGGGGGAAGTTGGACGTGATGGGATTGCTTTAGGTTGATAGAAAGGATTATATGACCAAGATGGGGAACCAACTAATAGCGGTCCTGAGGAAGACCGAGGGGTGCCGAAACATCCACACTAGTGGTGATTTCAGAGGAAGAAGGGGCCAGTTGAGCCATTCTTCTAGATTGTAACCGAGTGATGACCGTCATAAACAAGTAGAAATATAGCAAAAAAGAAGATTGACCTAACTAATGCACAGACAATTCAAGCAGTGTAGGTGATTATCTCTTTTGAATTTTATGCTTTTAAGAAAGAAAATATTAGGGAAGGATTTTAGAACAGGAACTACTTAGATAGCCAACTAAAGATGGTTTGGGGAATGTTTGGTGAGGAGTCCCAGAAGGCACTTGATAAAAGACCAGTACGTGGCTTGATATAAGGGCCTACCCCACACTTCACACACATTGTGATAAAGGGAGTCGGGTGCTTTGCCAATATAAACCAAAACACGTGAATTTATAGCGCCCGAGTACGCGTAGGCTCTTCCTCTTGGATGTCACTTCCAAGTAGGCGAGGCCAGGGGAGGAATTTTTGTTTAAATGCTTTATACCTAGTGATTTTGGCTTTGTGTGCAAGGGTGAAAAATAAAAATCAAATAGTGTCACTACCGATTTGATAAATTTTCCAACCTAATTAAAACTAGATGAAAAGCATACGGCAGAAATGATAAAGAAAAAGTTCTTTTTAAGCACTTAAAAATGAAGTGTTTGTTTTCGATGAAGACAAGTCAAACAAATTCTTTCCCAAATGCGATTAGATTCTTTTTAAGCACCAAAATCAGAATGTTTGAATGTGATAGAAAACAAACAAACAAAGTCCCTTTTTTTTTTTTTTAGTTCCTAAAAAGGAGAAAACACCGTAAAAGAGAAATACCTGTAGATTTAGCTCTCCAAGGTATGTGGACTTCAAAAAGCGCGTTGTTGAGCTCTTCCCCTCGAACAATCCCATGAATGAGCAAAGCACTCCGCAAGAAAAGGTTAAGCAAACACACAAACCAATCCAGAAAGATATATCCAGATAATAGCGGAATGAAAATTTCTATTTCAAAGAACTAAAAAAAAAACCTTTCGAGAAAATAACAATTTTTGCATAAAGAGATGGATCAAAAGTGCAATTTTGAAATCAAACGAAAGATTTGCTAACCTTTGAAAAACAAAAGCTCAAAACTGGAAAAGAAATGAACTTACCAATAAGGGACTTTGGTTGGGTCCCACCGGGCGTGCCAGAATGTAGATCAAGAATTTCACGCTTGTTACCTGTCCAAGTTAACGTACCAAACTAAATGCAAAAACCTTGAAAAACTCAAATGAAATCGATACCTGAAAGACCAGATTTGAAGATGTAGATGGAAAAGAAAGCCGATGTAGACAAGACGGGCGCACATGAGCGATCTGCGAGTAGATCCGGAAACTGCGAGACATAGATGCTTGATAGAAAAATACCACGTTAAAAGATATTTGGGTGGGACTGCCGAAAAGCGGGTCGGGAAGTGATAAGCTCCTCGGCGGATGTCATTCCATGTTTTCAATTAAGTAAATAAGCACACATGATAAAAGATGTAAGTAAAATTCTATATTTTGATTTAAAATAATAGACATAAAAGTCAGCAATGAGACAAAAACCAATAACAAATAGGAAAGTGTGAAAACAATGCTAGATTTGTGATCGCTGAGTTATTTTACGTCGCGTAGTAGATGGCACCGATTAGGAAAATCGACGTCGGACCGAGAGGAATCGGCGTTGGCCCGAGATAAGTCGGCATCGACTAGATAGAATCGGCGTCGGCCAGGTCTTGTCGGTGTCGACTTAGGAGAAATTACATGAAGATTTGAAAAATAGTGGTAAAAGCTAGATCATCGATCTTTCTGGATCTCTGCAAGATCGTAGGGATCTTGTGAGCTCCACCTATCTTTGGATGCGAAGCAGAGTCACCAAGAGATCGTTGAAGACTCCCGATGTCGATGTGGTAGGAGCAGAGTAACGGTACTCCTCTCAGGGATTGGTTTGGATGGGATTCACTCTCACTTGATAGACAATGCTCAGACTTGATGCTCAAAACTCTCTCATTCTTTCTATATCTCTCTCTCTCTGTCTCTCTGTCTAACTCAACTGCTTTGTCTAACGAGGTCCGAGTCTGGCCTTCTATTTGTAATCGGCACCGACCGAGATGAAATCGGTGCCATTCGAAAAATCGGCGTCGACCGAGTACCGGTCGGTGCCGATCAGGGAACAAACTCCGAAATGGCCAAAAGGAGCACTTTCTGGAAAGATGAGAGTGATCCCTCCACCTCAAATACGGGAAATATCCCACTGCTTGGTTTGGGAGGAGGAGAAATAGGGGGGATATATGGATAGAATAGATATGGGAGGTTAGAAATTGATATGTGGTAGATAAGTGGTTAGGATATATGTAAAAAGGTGTAATTAAATAGTTAATATTTAATTACTTAGGGGTAAAACATAATGGAGTGAATTAAACTTAGGATAGATGTTTTAAAGAAAATATTGAATAATACCCTAAGGGAGCAGTGATGATATGAACGTGCCCCAGGTTACCTGAGAAGGTAAACGAATGTGGGGGACACTAAATTGAGTAACCAATTTTAGGTGTCTACACATACGCAAGGAAATGGGTCTCTGCATCCCCGAAATCACAACTTCCCTACCCAAATCATCATGACACTCAATGACCTTCTTTCTACAATCCACCTTGGCTCAATGAGCCTCGAGCCAATCCTACCCAACACTACGATATGATCCTAAAGGAATAACTCGGAGGTCAAGTGTAGTGGAGAAGACTCCCAAGTCAAGTACAAAACTCTCCACATATGAGTCCATGGCGAGTTTGGCCCCGAGAGGCCAACCGAACTTTGCCAACTATTTGGTTGCCTAGCCACGTGCAGGTAGCCCACACTAGTCCACTCCTGAAGGAGATACAAAAGAGTCGAAGTGCTGAATCAAAAATCTTGAGACAGAAATACCCCTGATAGTACTGTCGTCTCAATGATCTGTGACGATGCTCGGCTGGCGATTTTCAACCACTACATATACACGATGGGCGCGTCCCACGTCACCCACCATCTACTCGGATCTAGGATCTCTCTACATATCTGTAGTAGTGGGCTTGTGTGGACATATACACACATAATGGTCAGAGCCCCACAAATAAAACATCCTCATGTACCCTCTAAGATGGGGTTCCTCTTGTGCTCGTGTGGCCGAACTCTTTGGTCCAACCCTAGCAGCTGTTGTGCCGGGCTGGTTACGAGTGTTGAGTACCGGCCTCTGTCCCTAAATCCACCAAAACCACCTCTAGACCTACCTCGTTAAAAACTCGAGTCATGTCTACCCCTCGATGCTTTGGTGTCCTTGATGTTGTGTCTGCTTTATAATGGGTGTGGAGGAGCTCTCGATCTTCTTTAGAGAAAACCGGAATCCTCCTATAGGGGGTGGTCTTGCTCCCATTGCCCTCTCGGACCACGAATCCTATTCTAGAACTTGCTTTTGTTTCTATCTCGGTGTTCCTAAGCCTTGGTCCTATTCTCCTTAGCCAAGTAGGCCTTATCAATGGCCTTCTCGAGTGTGGGAGGAGATACCATCCTAACGACTCTGTTATATCGCATTCGGAGCCCCAAATGAACTGTTTACTGCGGCTTCTCATCTTGCGGGTAGTCTACATACTGCAAGAGATCTAAGAACTGCTCTCATCTATGCCACCGAGCGAGAACCCTATCGTAAGTCGTGAAACTCATCGATCCTTTTCTTCACAGAATGCTCGACATATCTTGGGCCCCGAATCGCTCCTCAAACAACTCTCAAGTCACTGTATCTCGAGTCAAATGGAGCTTCCACTCCTTATTCCTCCACCAAATGTTTGTTGCGTCTCGGAGGAGATGTATGGCGAACTGGCTTTGACATTGCTCTCATGAGAGTGCGATCCAAAGCATTATCCAAGCTAAGGAGCGGGACTCTACCCGGAAGCCATCTGTCAAACCGAAAACGTAGGTGGTGAAGGTGAAGAAGGTCTTGAATCACACTTGCCTATGTCTCTATCTGGCGATGTGGTCTAACAGGTGAAAGAGGTCGCCTATCTCCAAATGGTCCCTCGAAGCTGTGCGATCGGCTGTGATGAAACGAGGCCACCCTCTCGCCAAGGATGGAAGGGTTGCGTGACCACTCTCATCTCGGAATGTCGTGCTTAGGTGGCTCTGGATGTGCATCTCGCCAGATCAACTCCTCATCTCCCAGCCGAATGTCCTTCTCTCTCGGCTCTGCGGTGAGGGAAGATGCTCTGTACGACACCTATCAGCTGTTGCAGGGTCTCTACAATATCTAAGGCCCAAAATCGGGGGCGGCTCTCGCGTAGGTGCACTACGTCCCGAACCTCGAGCGACGTCCCCTCTTGGGTGTCATCCTAAACCCGAGATAAAAAATATATTTTTAAAAAAACCTTTTTTATTCTTTTGTTTTATTTTATTTTATTATTATTATTATTATTTTAAAAGTAACCCGTAGTTAAAGATATTCTTATTAAGTCAACCTGATTTAAGTAATAAATTAATTAGGCAACATAGTTACTCCCCACTTTATATTTAATTTGTCTTCCCTTATAATTAAAATTTACAAACACCCCTCTTAAAATTATTTCCCATTCACACTAAAACTTTAGGTTTGCATGATTAAATTGTGGCCCTAGGATCAAATGTTTCTTAGCCCTTGATCAAAAATTTGTCCTATGAAAACCCTAAAATTTTCCTAAATATCTCTATGTTGTTTTTATTTTCTTTTTCA